>PYIV01000001.1:6600000-7110143 GCA_003415645.1 Articulospora tetracladia | reverse complement strand
TAACCCTAACCCTAACCCTAACCCTAACCCTAACCCTAACCCTAACCCTAACCCTAACCCTAACCCTAACCCTAACCCTAAACCCTAACCCTAACCCTAACCCTAACCCTAACCCTAAAACCCTACCGCGCCTCATTCGCCTACCGGTACGGGCTGTTAGGAAGTTGTCCATGCTGCCCACTCCAGCTCCGATCCAGGAACTAGTTTACAGTCGATCAATTTGTCGCTCTGCTTATTGGAAGGGAAGCTATACATCTTCCGGGCTGCATTGACTTTGTTCATGTTAGAAAGGCAGTTGGTAGTCTTCCTTTTAGAGCAGAGAATCGAGATTGGGTCGAAATCGCACATGTACGAAGGGTCTACGACACCGTCGACTAGGCCATCAGTTGCATCGCAGGAAGCGATGACTCCGAGATTGAGAGAAGCAATGTCAGTTGTAGTCAAGATGGGTGTCGAATTTGTGTACATACTGGCCTGCGCAAGCCATGGGAATTGAATTGCACCAATTCCAGTCTCGTTTGACGCGGCATATCCAATGATGATAGCATCGTAGTCGTGAGGAAATCTCTGGGCGATCATCAGGCCCTGTCGACCGCCAGTGGAGCCGCCGCGCCAGTACGAGTGCTGGATAGGCTTTTGGAAATAAAATTCCGTCAGAGCCTTGCCGGCAACGGCTAGAAGGTGAGTGGAGTAGAAGGCAAAATTGTATTCCGCCGTGCGATTGTTTCGAAATGGAGTCCAGTTTGAGAGACCACCTCCCTATGAGAATGTTAGGGTGGGCATAGCTAGATCGCTGAAATCCTTACGGCATAGTCTGAATTTTTATGACCCATATCCGTCATGCTCACAACATAACCGCGTTCAAGTAGCTGCGCCCCAAATGGCCCATCGCCATACCCATAGGTATAATCTAAGCCCACTGCTCCGCAAGATCCTCCGCACCCACTCGAAGTAAAGACTCCTTTCCAATCCTTACCTTCAGCCGGAAGATACATCAAAATTCCCGTACAAACCTCGACCATCATACTGACCATGCAATAAGCTGGCGTAGTGCCGCTAGCTGCGATGTAATTGACACTTGTAATTGCTGATGTTGCCTCCAACCCTGCATCACCAGCGAAGTCCCAGATGTCGTCACAGTGCTCAGTGACGAGGGAGTAGTTGTACGCATCCGCGGCGTGGCTCAAGGCCAGAAACGAGGCAAAGAATGATAGGAAGAACATCATTAAAGGAATTGGCGAGTCGAGGTTCAGTCTGAGTGAACGAAGAAATCCGGGTTTGAAAAACAGAAAGTGTTTGAGACTCCTCAAGACATGCTCTTTATACGTTTAGACATCGAATTCGCTTGAACTCATACATAAATTTCGGTTAGCTTTCTATTCTCCATATCTCTTATCACCTCCGTATCCTACTTATGAGCGGGAAAAATTGAGCAATAAAGATTCGGTAGTATCTGATTAGGAAGAGGGGAGGAGGTGGGAGATTTGGGCTTGAATTTGGGGTTAGGGTTGTGATAGAGAGGACTGATTAGGCGTACATTAGTGGTAGCATAACGATTAAGATATCCAAAGCGTACTAGATCCAAGTGATCCCCAACGTTGTAAACCAAGAAGTGTCATCGGAAGCTTCCCGACTTTGGGATCGGATTCTATCCCGAAGGACGACTCTAGTGAATAAAGTTTCCCGGGACCCACTTCTCAGATGCCGACGGGAGCACTCCATGGCACATGCATGCACCGTCACAAAAACACTGTCGGGGCAGAATGTATCCTAGGACTTCAATATTGATCGATCACACAATTTCTCTTTTTGCATCGGCTCCATGCTTCTTAGCAGATAGGTATAGCTTCCAGGGTGGACAAAATTAACCAAGGAATGTATTGACTCTGTTTTAATGACTACAACCATTTTGACGGTAGAGGAACCTCAGGTCGTTCGAAGCCATTAGGAATACATAATTCTTCTAATGACTTATGCTCTAACTCTGTATAATAGGTTTGGAATGTTCCGAAAACAGAAGCCCGATCCTTCTCCGGCTACCCCCTCTACTGCTTCCTGATTTTGTACACCCTGGTTAACATAATTGTGCATGCATATTTATTCACTCCTTTCCGGGCGCCGATGGAAAAGGACCAGGTGCTTTGCATATTGTGTCCACTCTCTCTCGTGTGCTGTCCTGTCCGGCTTAGTTACTCGGAATATGTCACTATTGGAGACTCTTTGATCCGAAGTTCTCCTCTCAAAGTATTGATCCACCTAAGCTGTGAGTGCAGCGATAAGAAATCGTCTTGCGGCAGTTGTCAGGCCGTGGGAGAATGGCGCGGGCAAATGGTCTTTGCCATCAGCGAACACTACGTTGTTGTTATGATTCTTGGTTGTTAGGTTTTGGTTCCGATGATATACGGATGACATTCCGGCCACGATGAATGAGCCACGATGTCGAAAGTATTAAAAGAGAGCAAATAATTATAGTTCAAGTTCTTCACCCTCCTCTCGCATCTCTACAACCCGTCAAGATGATTGGGTCTCTGTCCGCAGTTATGCTAAATAGCTTGGTTTCAGTAGCATCAGGGCATGCATCGTGTAGTTTTGGATCCATGGGACTACCTGGTCCCCAAACCATGACGATTGTCATTCCAACAATCACGTCGACAATCACTACGACGACTACGGCAACAATTACAACAACTCCAAAGTACCCATTCCTGGATGACTCGATGCCATTCCCTAGTCTCTTGCCATTACCAGATGATGTGGATGTCTACGAAGCCTACCAGAAGATTGCTGCAGCCAAGGATAACAGGACAATCGTTTGGTGGTACGAGGGTCTCTCCTCCGTCATTCCAGACGGTCTGCCAGAAACGCCTGGCTTGAAATCACAAACATTCCAAGCATGGCGTGTTCAGCAGATAAACGCAACTCGCATGCGCGTCGACTGGAGTGAGCCTATCATTCTCGCTAATTTCCAGACCGGAGATGACGCTGGCCATTTCTACCAACCTCAGAGTGGAATGAATAACACTGCGGTTCCAAACTACTACTAGTAAGTTCTCCTTCGAATGAGATATTTCTCAGAACCTGACAGTAATTTAGCGACGGTCCGGTCACTTACTATTTTACCAAGAATGCGACCGCCAATGCGATTGATCTCGAGATTGTTCAGCCCGGTGCGGTGATTCAGACTTCAACAATCAAGGGCCGCTTGTATAATGGCCAGGTTCAATTCTATCAGACCGAGAAGAAGATTCGTAATGGCTCTGATCTCACTTCCATCCTGCAGTTCATCGGCAGCTTGGAAGATGTCCGCAACTCAAGCATTATTTCCGCCAAGGCGTCTGGCTACTACCATGCTGCCTTCTCGGGAACTATTTCAAGCTTGTTCGCATATCCTAATGGTACCAAGGGCGATACTCATATTCTTGGAAACACGCAGAAGCAGCAGGGCTACAATGAAGGATACTTTCCTAAGCAGTGGGCTACTTTCCAGGCCAGATTCCCGGAGTTCTTCGTGAATAGTACTGTGAGCCCTAACTGGACCAGCCTCTTGACCAAGGCCGGACTTCCAGCCTAGTTATCTACGAATTGAAGAGATTGTGGTAGGTAGCTACATTTAAATGAGAGAGATATAAGACTGGAAGGAAGATAGTGTTTTATAACTCTACTATATATCTAGTCTAACTTAGCTAAGAGGTTAAACTACGCTAGGGTAGGATATTATAGAATACTATCCTTAGCTAGAAAGATATTTTCTATATAATACTATAGTACTATTAGGGTTATTACTTTATATATATAGGAGCGAGAATAAGACTAAAATAACTCCGATAAATAGGCTACCTAAGCTAAAGATATAGAAAATATAAAGAGAAAGGAAGGGAAGGGAGGTCTCCTAGTAAGAGGTCCGATTCTTATACGAAACCCCTCTAACCCTAGGCTCGTTTCTCTAAGGCTTCTCCTCTACCCTTATCGTTCTAAGGTAGATCCCGTAATAGGCTAATAGTAGCTACTCCGAGTCGGTACTAACGTTATAAAAACCGGGAATAGCGACTATAAGGTTTCGTAGGACGATTAGCACGCTCGATCTATAAAGTAAATACTTCGCGCTAATCTCTCTTTTTAATATTTCGTTATTTCTTTCTTAGAACGTTAGGGGAAGATATTATAGTCGGTATATATATAAAGAAGGAAGCACTAATCGACCCCACGAGGTTCGCTATAATAATAAAGCGTTAGGGACGACACTAGGTAAGAAGGGGGATAGTATTATAATCTTTTGTAATATAGCCCTAAGGCTTAGTGGCTAATATACTATAAGAGAAGCTATTAGATACTATAGTAGGAGTATCGATAGGTAATATAGAGGAGTCCGCTAAAAGGGAGTCTAGGGAAGGAGTTAGACTCTAGGGAATTAAACTCCCCTTTATAGACTCCTCTTAAAGGACTCTACGGGAACGAAGGTCCTATATAATAAGTAGATAGTTTTATTAGTTAGGAGCTTTATACTTAACTTTAAATAGTAATTTATACTTATTAGTAATAACCCTTTTAGACTACTTTATATAATTAGTATACTCTAAGCTACTACTCCTTAAACCCAAACCGACGACCCAAAGGTTCGTTATACTCTAACTCTAAGTTAAGATATCGAGTAGATTTTTAGTAAATTATCTACCTTTCTAGACTATTTATATTTACCTCAATTAGGTAATCCTCTCTAACCCAACATAACAAAACTTAGGCATAACAGTTACAGCCTCTTGTGTAGTATAATTAGCTAACTCGCCCTCAAGTTTCCTGAAAGTAAAATTCCATAATAGCAGCGTCAAAATCATCCGCATCTCCATATACGCCAGTCTTCGACCAAAGCATCCCCGTGGACCAAGCCCAAATGACAGAAATGGCCCAGCTTGTGAGTCATAAACTATCTCCCCAGTGTCTGTTTTCTTTAGCCAGCGGTCAGGATTAAAGACATCCATGTCATCCAGCTCCCAATTGTTGCCGAAGAACTTAGCTTTAGATGTCTCGGTGCGTGCGGAATCGGGGACTTGAAAGGGGCCGCTATGGTAGCCTGGACCAACGGAGTTTATTAGCAAGGACGTTCCTTTGGGGATATAATGGCCGAGAAGAACAGTGTCAAGCATAGCTTCGCGAGCTACTAGTGGTGTGGGTTGGCCAATTCGTAGAATTTCTTCGATGACAGCATCCAGGTACGGGATATTGGCTTTGACGATTTCCTTTGCGGTTGGCGGGCGTGACTCGCAGATTGCGTCAGCAAAAATTGATTTCAAGGTTTGGCGTAATCGTTCTTGGATTGGCTGGTTGTCTGCGATAAGTTTCAGACCCCCTATGACTGTTAGCTTTCGATAATAAGCTTTTGTAAAATGGATATTAAAATTCAACTTCTTATTTATAGAGGTCCAAGTTCCAAGCTTAAAAGAAAGGAGCACCTACAGCATAGAGTTGATGAAGTTGTTTCATGACCTGCAACGATATAACCAAACAGCTAAGAGAATCAGCATTTCTTCGCCCTTGGCTTATATAGATGTATTACCTCATCTATATTTCGTCTTGAAAAGAAGTCCGGCGTTCTCTTTTCTTTTCTAGCAACAGAATACTCGCGATTGATAAGGAAGTCCGCAGCCGAGTGCAGAGTCTCATCACCAGCTTCCAGCCTCTCAAGAGATTTCTTGATTTGTGCCTTGATGACTTCATCCTTGGCAACCATAGCGCGGCGCAGCTTAGGGTTCGTGAGCATCTCGTAGTAATACGTCCAGGTGGGTAGTGGTGAAACAACCTGTTTCCCCAGAAAATCGGCCACAGCTATGAGATTGGCTATCTCCGGGACGAATGGCAATCGAGGGAATTCAACAGAGCCGTTCGCATTCTCTTGTAAAGCTGCCTTGTCTTCCGAGAGAAAATGGTTGAGCTGGCTTTTAATGATACTCAGATCATCTCCGAATGCAAAGGCTGCAGCGTTGATCATGTCCATTGCAGAATCGAAGATATCTTGGCGCGCTTCAAATGGTCTACCACCCGTAGCTTTGGATTTGAAAGTCCATAGATCAACAAGGGCTAAGCTCTTAGAAAAAATCTCAGCTGCGGAAACCTTAAAAATTGTTAATGATTGCCAAACGTGGGGAGTATAAATCACGGTCTCACATCAGCAAGAAAATTAGGGCTCATCAAATCCCTCACAAGCTCCTTATTGCCCTTGAACCTGGGATCAGCAGATCTCATGGCGATATGGTGTTGGTCAAGCGAGCCTTTGAAACCATCAAGGCTTCTTTGGGCTCTGTCAAAGTCTTTGGTCCTGCGAATAAGGAGATCTTGTGACTCTTGAAAATCTGACAGTACCAAGGTAGGCTTTGAGAAGGGGAAGCCAAAAAATTGGACCAGCGGGGCATGATGTTTGGCATTTTGAGCTGTTAGCCAGGGAATAACGACTCCTTCCTGCTTGATATGTGAGATCATTTCTGGCAGGTCGCCGAAGAGGTTCTTTGCGGCGCGCTTATCGTATGGTATACCCGGTATTGGCTTGGGAAGAGCTGATTGGTAGGCAAAGAAGAGCAAGCAAATGAATACAGTAAAAGCCAATGCCGCTGTCGAGTATGGCTGTAGAGCCTCCATTACTGCTTCTATCATGCCTGATAACGTGTCAAATGATGACGATAATGAACATACAACTCTTATCCAGCTAGTGTCTACTTTTAGGCAGTGAGACAATTGCTAGATTGTGGTTGTTAGAGCGAATTTGCCAATGTGACATCAATATATGGAAGAGTATGTATGGTATGTCAAAATTTCCAGAGTGCGAGACACTTTGCAGTCAATCACAATCTTGCCTAAATGATGACGTCTAATTATAGCTTACAGCTTACCTCCGACAATTCGGCTAATCGTCGGCAGTCAAGAAAGCGGCAGAATACTAGGTACGAAAGTACCCCTATCTTACTAATATAAAAGCTGAGCCGGGCGAACCAATAAGAATTACTATCACGTATAAAAGGGCCACAATTAGGACTCGCCCTTACTAGATAAGAATAAAGCATTATTATAAGTTAGGGATCTACACGTGACTATCAAGTTTACACCCGACGCGTGACTATAGGACGAGCCTAGCTATCAAAGGGTGTATTAGTAGATAGTAGACTCCCAACGCATTTGGAAATAAAATCACTAGAGTGGCTAAGCCGATTGTTGCCTAATATATATGAGAAGACGCAGTCACGTGTTATATGGATTCCATCCTTCGACTCTCCCTCGCCTTTCTCGGTTATAGCTTGTTTATCTTGCATTAACTCATCAGATATAGCCAGTTGAGACGTTCGGGAATGTACCAGTTCCAAAATGCATGAATCGATCATGGTGGGCACATGCTTCGTTGTCTCTTGCTTACTCATTACAGCAGCAAGGCTAGCATCACATCCGATGAAGCTCTCACATCTCGCCTGGTCAGTCCATCTCCCACAGTCAAGAAATATGATACGCGAAAGAAACATGATTCTCGACTCCTGAGGCACAGCAGGCCGAGGTTGTTTGTGCAGTGCCAATCTCAACCATTAGTAGCGCGAACCACATTTCTCCATGCTTACTTTTCACCCTGCAGCATTCGTTACTGATGGATAGCCTCATGATTTTAACGACAAGTAATTGCTTCACACCCAGCCCTCTCCTATCGGCTCAAACTGTACTTCTAGAGAAGAAAGCGCAAGCTTATTATATCCTCGCCAATGCACCTTCCTTTACCACACCTAGCTTATCGTAAGAGGCCCCTGTCGCCCCTAGAACATGGAAGGGGACCGTGTAAGACTCATAGCTGCGAAAATCAAAAGTGGACCGGCATTTTACCACCTTCCTATTTCGCCAAGGCATCCTTTTGCGTCCACTGATCCAACCGTTGGTTTCCTGCAGCTATCCGTAACATAAAATCCTTCATTCCACAGATATATCTTCAAACCTTAGATATTTGCATACAACCATTTTACATATGGACATCCTCTCCTGATCGAATCGTCTAACCTTGCGATCACGCTAACGAAAGGTCCACTCCCACAGCTGGACTCGAGTTGCATTTCACTATGAGCTGGCTTTCAGATCTAGTCAACGTCGAATATATCTTGGCCTTCCTGATTCTGTTATATTCTATCACATCTATATGGTCTCTCGTCACAGGAAAATGGCGCCTCACGAAAAGCCCCAATCATGGCGAAAACCTCTATGAGGATGAAGATGGAGCCGCAACTACGGAATCAACTAATAAGTTTTCCAACAAGACTCAAATCATCACCATTTATGTCCTTACAGTGGTTGGACTGGCACTCTCGATTGCCGACTTTATCTGTCTTGCCACGGCCGCGCATACCTCCAACCACTCACATTCAGAAACTCGTGATGAGAGCAACATCAAGGGAATCATACTGCTGTTGCCAGCCTGGGTAAGAAGATGACTCGTACCAATTTCGCCGTTGAGCTGCTGATCATTCCTAGTTTTTGCTGATCGTGCAATTCGCCAACATATCTCGACTGGTGGAGCCAGTCACGAGATTTAGAGCAGTCATGGCTAGACTGATGTCTTGTTTTCTAATTGCCGGGCTTGCTCTCATTACTCTCATTGGTGACCAGAATGTCGCGACCCAGATCTTGACGAGTTGTCAACTAGGTGCCATTCTGCTGTTGATCGGAACAATATTTTCTGTCAAGAGGCGTCCAGATGTATACCGTCCGGATGGTCGACTCGTCGACCGCCAACGAAATGTCAGCCTGTGGTCTAAATACAGTTTCTATTGGGGCAACCCTGTTCTCGTCGCAGCGGGCAAGGAGGAATTCAACAATTCCGATATGCCCGCAATGGATCACGTTGTACGATCAGAAAAGGCAACCGAAAAGTTCAAAAACATTGTCATCAAAGAGGACAGTCTTCCTTTATGGGTGCAGATCTTTTGGGCCTTTAGTTGGGAACTCACTTTGCAGTGGGTGTGGATTCTCGGCACCAACTTCTTCGATGTAGCTCCAGCATTTGCGACTCTACAGTTGTTGAAGTACCTCGAGACCCGCCAAGACGGAGATGCTCCCCAGGCAGGAGCATGGATGTATGTTGCAGGAATTGTTTTTGCCACCGCGAGCTCGAACTTTGTCGACAGTCGACTTATATGGTGGGCTTTGACAGGTATGGTTGACTTTTTACCTTGATATATCCTTCTTCTGACTGGAACTTCATAGATATACACATTCCGCTTCGGTCGCTTCTCACGGGATTGGTTTATGGGAAGATGCTGAAGATTGAAGACTCGAGCAAGCCTCCGGATAAGGTAAGCCATCATGCAAAAAAACGATGGAGTTTCTCTTGGATACTCTTCCCCGAACGTAGTAAGCTGATAAATTCTGCAGCAATCACCGAAAGACGATGAAGCGACTATCGACAATACCAAAACGCCAGAGAAAGTCCAATCAGCCCCTCAACAAGATATCTTGAACATGTTTGCGGTTGATTGTACTCAGGTAGCTCTCTTCGGAATAATGAACACTGCCTATGTAAATTTTGCAGGCAAGGCCATTGTGACTGTTGCATTCTTGTGGGTTCTCATTGGTTGGCAATCTCTTTGTGCCGGCCTATTGGGTATCGTGTGCCTCTTCCCAATCAACAAAGTTCTTGCTGCCAAGTACGGCAAGAAACAAAAGGAATTAATGGGAATTCGAGACACAAGAACAGCAGTGACGACGGAGGCTCTACAGGGCATTCGACAGATTAAGTTCTCGGCAATCGAGACTCAATGGGCTGACAAACTGGCTTCAATTCGTGAAGAAGAACTATCAACTCTCTGGAAATCGAGACTTTACAGTATCTTGATGTCAATCACCTCTGACTTTACACCCGTTGCTTTGACGGCATTATCACTAGCGACCTACTCATGGATCCACGGAAACCTCCTACCATCAGTGGCATTCACATCAATCAGCTTGTTTATTCAGCTCGAAGGCCTTGTCTCCAACATCCCATATCTCCTAGTCTCAGCCATCAACGCGAAAATCAGCAGTGACAGAATACAGAACTTCCTTCGTCTACCGGAAAAGCCTGAAAATACTTTTCCGGGGGATTCCATTTCCTTCCACAATGCCTCTGTCAGTTTCCCTCGTGGGTCTGCGGACTCAAATGCCGATACTTTTATCCTTCGAGAGCTCAATCTTGACTTTCCAAACGGTGCTTTGAGCGTCATCTCTGGTCCCACGGGCTCTGGAAAGTCCCTTCTCCTTGCATCAATCCTTGGCGAGTCCCATCTTGAGTCAGGTTACATTCGGGTCCCCATATCTACAAACGAGCGCTTTGATTCGAAGGCCACTACAGCTGATTGGATCATCCCATCGGCTATATCGTTCGTCTCTCAAACTCCATGGATAGAGAACGCCACTATTAAGGATAACATCCTGTTTGGCCTACCCTATGATCCAATCAGATACAGAAAGGTGATCGACGCATGCGCCTTGACACAAGACCTTGCTATATTTGAGGATGGCGACCAAACGGAAGTAGGAGCCCAAGGAATCAGTCTATCTGGGGGGCAGAAGTGGCGATTGACACTTGCGAGAGCATTCTATTCGAGAGCTGGCATCATGATCATGGACGACGTCTTCAGTGCTCTGGATGCTCACGTGGGTAAACACATTTACGAGAACGCGGTTATGGGCGAGCTTGCCGAGGGCAGAACACGAATCCTGGCTACCCATCACGTATCTCTTTGCTTACCAAGAGCGAAATATGCAGTCCGTCTTTCGGCTCGAGGTGTCCTTGAACATGCCGGATTGATTGATAACCTTCGACAAACTGGGGAATTAGAGGAGATTCTTGAAGCTGACGATGCAGTGGAGTCCGATGATATTGCAGAAGACGAAGTCTTGCGTAAAGTTAAGACCAATGGCTCAGCCGCCATTCCATCAGAAGATGCTGCCTTTGCCGCAAAGGCCCCACCAAAGAAACTTCACGAGGAAGAGAAAAGAGAGACTGGCCGTGTCAAGACTTCGGTTTACACTGGGTATTTAAGCGCGTCAGGCGGTTGGCCAATCTGGTCTATCATTGTTTTATTCTTCATTGCAGCACAGGGCTTCACATTAGGTCGTACTTATTGGGTGAGGATTTGGGCCAATGAATACGCGAACACTGGTGACTCGGGAACCTCTCACACCGCATCCTTTACTGCTTACCACTACGGAAACAATATACAGACACAGTTTGCAGGACAGCCCATGGGCCATATAAGTCACATCAGTCCTCTCAACTCCACTTCCATTTCCCCCAACGGTATTTTACCGATCGATGTCCACAATAAGACTCTCTGGTTTTACCTCGGTATATATTGCTTCATCTCCACCATATCAGTTCTATTCTCAGTCGGCCGTCTCTACATGGTCTATTCTGGTTCCATTCAGGCATCCCGCAAGATATTCAAGGACGTCCTAGATAGCGTTCTCCGGGCTCCTCTCCGTTGGCTTGACACTGTCCCAGTGGGCAGGATCCTCAACAGGTTTACCGGAGATTTCACCAATCTCGATTCGTCACTAGCAGAGAACTTCTATAATTTTGCTAACGCCGTTGGAGACACCATCGGCATCATGGTCGCTGCGATTTTTGTGTCCCCGTTCATTCTAATCTGCGCTACGGCTCTGTTACTAGTCTGCATGTATTTCGGGAAGAGTTACATCGCAGCTGCTCGCACTGTGAAGCGTCTTGAATCTACGAACAAATCACCCGTCATCTCGCACTTCGCTGCATCCTTGAGCGGCCTGTCAACAATCCGAGCATTTTCCAAATCTTCTGCGTTCAGAGATAGGATGTTCACACTCATCGACGACTATGCTACTTGCACCTGGTTCAACAGTCTGTTTCGCACTTGGCTCAGACTTCGTATCGCTTTTACATCCTCGTTGTTTGCCGGCACTGTTGCCGCTTTCGTCATAAACAAAAGAGGCATAGATGCCAGTCTTGCTGGCTTTGCGCTTTCATTTGCACTGAGTTTTGGTTACAGGGTTGGATGGGCTATTAATATTTCTACGCAGCTGGAACTTGATATGAACGCAACTGAGCGTATCTTTGAATACAGAGACTTGACGATAGAGGATCAAGGTGGTGAAGCGGTGCGTGCTACATGGCCGGAAGTGGGAAAAATAGAGGTGAAGGATCTAGAGCTTGGGTACGCCGAAGACCTCCCAGCTATTCTGAAGGGTTTGACGTTCACCGCCGAAGGAAATCAGCGAATTGGAGTTATCGGCAGAACTGGAGCAGGTAAGCATCTAATATCATTCCCTACCATCATTCCACTCCAAGATATCTACATGAGGATGAAGCAAGCAATTAACTGTCTCAGGCAAATCGACCCTCTCACTGGCACTCTTTCGCTTCCTGAACGCCCGCAAAGGCAGTATCACTATCGACGGGATCGATATCTCCAAGATAAAACTCCATGACCTCCGCACGCGCCTAGCAATCATCCCCCAAGATCCTGTCCTATTCTCTGGTACCATCCGCTCAAACCTCGACCCTTTCTCCGAATTCAGCGACTACCAACTCCGCGAAGCACTCATGCGCGTGCACCTCATCCCCTCTACAACCCACACGCCCAACCTAGAAGCCGGTTCATCCTCCACATCAGCAACCGCCGTCTCCATGCAACCCGGCGACCGCGAAAACAAAAACATCTTCCTCTCTCTCTCCTCCCCCATCGCCTCATCCGGCTCCAACCTCTCCCAAGGACAAAAGCAACTCCTCTGCCTCGCGCGTGCCATCCTCTCGCGCCCTAAAGTCCTTCTTCTAGACGAAGCTACATCCGCCGTAGACATAGCAACCGATATCCTAATCCAGCGCTCCATCCGCGAGGAGTTTGCCAATACCACGCTCCTAGTTATCGCACATCGTTTGAGCACTGTCGCGGATTTCGACAAGATTCTAGTTATGAGTGAGGGCGTGAACAAGGAGTTTGGGAGTCCGAGGGAACTGCTTGAGAAGGAGGGAGAAGGGCTTTTTAAGGGAATGGTAGAGCAAAGTGGTGAGATGGGGGTCCTGGAGAAGATGATTCTTGGTGGTGGTGGTGGGGAGAGCGAGTGGGATGTTTGAATTGAGCGAGCTGGAATGGGTGGGATAATCCCAGTATCGACGAAGAAAGTGAGATGTGGTGTTTTATGTTGTGTACTAAATTGTAGAAGGGCCTATGGCTCATGGCTCATAACAGCGGCGTCATAATGCCAGTCATATATCTTTTGTAAGATCTTAACAAAAAAACCTTACTGCTTTAGATATAGATTTTATCTTGAATCGATAGTCTTTAGATCGAATGCGAAGATTATTTCTAAACCCACGGAATTGGAAATAATAATGAGTAGTGAGGACAAGAGCTGCTATGTAAAGAACCACTTTATAGTATTACTATCCTCTATTAGATGCTAGCTTACTAATAAAAACCTTACTAATAAATTAATTCTTTAGAATCAACTATTATTTTTAGGGTAACTTACCCAAAATTAAAATTAGATCCTTAATAACTCTTTAGGTTTTAACTACTTATCTTCCGTATTTAATAGGGGAAGTATACTCTACTAGTAGCCTCTATTATAGACTAAATATATTATAATACTATTTAACTCCTTTTAATAGTACTCTCTTATATTACTTTAGTTTATATTAGTAAGTGCACAAATATAGTTCTACTCAGATATCACCTCTTATTTCATATCCCACGTGTCTTGCGCGAATTGCCCCACTTTTGCAATCCAAGCAACCATCGTCTGGCTATCAATAAAGTCATACTGATCAACCACTTTCCTCCCATCGGCCGTCATTGTCAAGGTAATGATATACTCGTTTTCATAATCTCCAGCATCTGCGGTTGCCTTTGCACGCAGATATAGCACGACCTTCTTGTTGATATCGTCTACCACGGCACCCGTGATTGCGGCGTGATAGGTATGCATCATCTTGAACACCTCAATGTTGAAGGCGATGTATTCGTGGTTGTTGCGGTCGGGATTCTTGACGCTAATAGGGCCTCCTCGATGAACACAGGTCGGGTCGCAGAGCATGAGTACGCTGTCCCAGTCTTGCTCGTTGTGACTCGTAGTGTATGCATTTGCAGTTTGGAGTAGCTGGTCACGGAGAGGCATTCTGGATGGATAGGTTGAGATTGAGGCAGTTATGGTTGTTAACGAGCAGGTAGTAAAGTTAGTTTTCTGCTGCTGATACTTATAGTTAAGTTATTACTAACTCAAAATCTTACTCCACATCTCACCTGCTGACCCGGCACTTCTATCTCGTTGAAAACCAATTACATTCCCCCATTGAGCCAGACTCCTCATCCAGGTGATCCGTCATTGGTCTCTCCGGATAAACAAGTCAGCCTGGGGTCTTTCGTCATCACCAAACCTTGAAGAATATGTTTCGGTATAGAGCGAGGAGGTGTTACGTCAGGATCGACATAGAAACTCCTTCCGGCTTCGAGCTGATGTCAGCACAGGGAGATCTAACCTATTCAACGCCGAACTTGCATATTTCTGTCTAATGATTCTAAACTCCATAATGCAACGCAAGAAAGTGCGTTCCAAGGTGTGGGTTTAGCATAAACTTCACGATAACTACTCATTTTACCAAAAGGATAGTTGACAGGCAAGACGATAGACACCCCGCTATAAATTTAGAACGTGACTCTACACACAAATTGTCCTGAAAGGATTTCTCTAGTAGGGTCCTGTCCACCAGCCGCCTGCCTTTCAATCAAGCAAGCGAGAGTGTTGACTTCACCCTCGATTCGTATTAGTATGGATTGCATCTGCATTGCAGCCTGATAGAGCATGGTGTGGCTAGCTTGCAATGAGAGTAGACTTGAACTCAAGCTAATTCAGCCTAACGCGCACTTTACCTACTCATAATATATTGCGACACGGCCAATTACTCCTAATTCCTATTCGCCAGCTACCAGATTGTCCCACTGCAATATTCGTTGTTTATTTATACTTATGAGGCTCACTTAATTTTGCGTTAAGGTTAGTGTCTGGCCCCACAACGGCGAGACAAATTGGGCAGCCTTGGAAAGTGGGGATATCTGCTTCACACCTAAAAGTCCGTACACCATCATTTCTTCCTAACTCTACCTGTGGTATCCTTCTTTTCTTTGCTTAGACTTGGCTGGCTCACCTCGTTCCCATCTCTATCTCACTTTCGACCCTCTACGGCCCTCAATATGGGAGAGTTGGTCTTTACCCCGCCTTCTGCTTATGCTGACACAACACGTGAAATTCTGCCCAAGAATGTCAAGCCAACGCATTATGACCTTCAGTTTGAACCTCATCTAGATGACGCCACCGAGTTTGAGGGATTGAGTGTCATACATGTCGATGTTATTGAAGACTCTACTTCAATAACACTGAATGCGATTGATTTGAACATCCTTCATACCGAGGTCCTCTCTCAAGATGGAGCTCTCGTAATCCTCGAGCTGGAGTTCGATGAAGCCAAGGAGAGAATCACCATACCGTTCAAAGAAACAGTAATGGCAGGTTCAAAGCTCAAGATCAAGCAGACATTCAAAGGCTCCCTACTTCACCCTACTTCAGCATTCTTTCGAAGTCCAGTTGATCAACCAGATGGATCAATCAAATGGATGGCGTCCACAAGATTAGAGCCAACGGATGCACGAAGAGTGTTTCCTTGCTTCGATGAGCCTGCCTTGAAAGCTACATTTACAATCACCCTCATCGCCGAGGACCACTATACGTGCC
Source organism: Articulospora tetracladia (assembly GCA_003415645.1). Lineage (NCBI taxonomy): Eukaryota > Fungi > Ascomycota > Leotiomycetes > Helotiales > Discinellaceae > Articulospora > Articulospora tetracladia. The sequence continues at coordinate 7,094,387 of PYIV01000001.1, read as the reverse complement.
TCAGCAACATGGATTTGGCTTCGAAAGTCCAGGTGGAATCCAACAAAGTCAAAACGGCTGTGACTTTCAACAAAACGCCTGTCATGTCGACATATATTGTAGCTTTCGCTGTCGGAGACTTCCAATACATTGAGACGAACAGTTTCAGAGTGCCCATTCGAGTCTATGCTTCAATGGACAAGACCATCGAACATGGAAGATTTGTGCTTGATCTTGCGTCACGTACTCTTGCTGTCTTTGAAAAGATCTTTGATATGGACTTTCCATTACCCAAGATGGACCTCATTGCTATTCCAGGAGGGCAGGGAGCTATGGAGAACTGGGGCTTGGTCACCTTTGGAGACAAGTATCTCCTAGTCGATGAGAAAGAGAGCAGTGCCAAAGCAGTCAGAACTGCAGCATCAATCGCCGTGCACGAACTCGCCCACCAATGGTTTGGGAATATCGTCACTATGGAATTTTGGGATGGGTTGTGGTTGAATGAGAGCTTTGCCGACTGGGCCGAGCTGTATGCTTGGGAAACGCTGAACCCAAGTTGGAATATGTGGCAGAGTTTTATCATTGGAGGATATCAAAGTGCTCTGACCTTGGATTCAAACAAAGCAAGTCATCCTATCGAGATGCCTGTGAGCAAAGCAACGGAAATCAACCAGATATTCGATGCCATCTCGTACGACAAGGGATGTTCCGTTCTGCGAATGATAGCTGGAGTCCTGGGAATTGAGGCGTTCATTGAGGGCGTGCGATACTATCTGAAAAAGCATGCATATGGAAATGCTACGACAACGGATCTCTGGGATGCACTGGAGCTGAAGGGTGGCCATGATGTTAGACAAATCATGGAAATGTGGACAAGAAACATAGGTTATCCAGTGGTCACAGTCTCCGAGACAGCAGGCTCAATATCCGTCACTCAAAATAGATACCTACAAGATGGTAGTCGCCTTCCTGAAGACGACAAAACTGTCTGGCCACTCAACCTTTCACTTCGGACCAAGAAAAGCGTGGATGACGAGTTCAGATTGTATGAGCGTACAAGTACTTACCAGATTAAATCCGACTTTATCCTCAACGCAGATCGATATGGCCTCTATCGTGTCGCCTATACTCCCGAACGACTTCGAACTTTGGGTCAGAGCATAAGCAATGGATTTCTCACGCCAGAAGATAAAATTGGGCTCGTTTCCGACACCATGGCCTTGGCTTTAAGCAGCTTCGAAGGTCAAAAAACCTCATCTGTCCTTTCACTACTGGAAAACTTTGATTCGGAGAGCAATTACTTCGTTTGGAAACAAGTGACTTCGTCGTTGAGTACTATTAACAAGGCATGGAGTTGTGAGAGTGAGGATGTAGTTCACGCTTTGAAGAAGTTTCAACTGCATCTAGTTGAGAAAACCCTCGCTGCCAAAGGGTGGGATTTCAAGAAAGAAGACGACACAGTCGAGACAATGTTCAAAGCCCTGCTCTTCTCTGTTGGAGGAGAAACACCCGCAGTACAAAAAGCAGCACAGGAAATGTTCGATGCTTTCGTTGCGGGTGATTCAAAGGCAATCAACGTGAATATCAAAGACTCGGTTTTTTCCACTGTACTTAAGAACGGTGGTGAAAAGGAGGTTCGTGAATGAATTGAAAGTAGCCCAAACCTCGCTGACAGCTTCTAGTATGAGAGTGTTCTCAACGCAGTCAAGACGGCCAGTAGTCCCGACCAGCGTTCAACATGTCTCGCCGCTCTGGGAGAGACACAAGACCCACATCTTCTCGAGCGTACCCTCGAATATGCCATGACACCTTACTCTCTCGCCCACAATGACACGTTTACCATCCTTGGCGCACTCTGCCATCATAAACTCGGCCGAGAGATGCTCTGGGGTTGGTTTAAAGCCAATATGCCAGACCTCGAGACGAAGCTCGGTGGGGGACTTGGAAGGTTCGGACGGTTGATTAAACTGTGTATTGGTTCTTTTGTTACAAAGGAGCAGTACCAGGATGTGAAAAGCTTTTTTGCTGATAAGAACACGGCTGTGAGTAACACTTTTCTTGATATCTCTCTGCCTTTCCGTTCTACATAGGAAGTGAGTGCTGACTTGTGAGCATTTAGGCATATGATTCATATTTAGCACAGTCCTTGGATAACATTTTGGCCAAGGCGAAGTGGGTTGAGCGGGACAGTGAGGATGTCAAGACATGGTTGATGGAGCACGGGTATATGGAATAAACTGCTTATATGGGTGGCTCTATATGAAAAAGGTCTTGGATTGCATAACCTCGAGCTTCTCTAGCCAATATTCGGATCCGTCACAGAAAGTCTGATGTCTTAAGCCAATGATAAAATTATTTCTATATCCTTGTCGTCTTTGACTTCAGAGCTCCGATAACAGCAGCACATATAATGAACCACAATAGCCATTAGAAGACCGAGGATTGATTCTCTCAACAAATCGCCAGCCTTTGTCTCGTCACAGTTTCACTTACTTGGTGGCAATGAAAGATTTGAACATCATAGAAATTGAAATCATTAATTCGTTATTCATTTCGTATCTAAAACTATAGAGCTTCGACCTTTCTCCGTCTGACTCTCAAAGTAGCCTTCAATGGTGGGAGATTAATGTCACCAAGTGGGGTATTATCTGGGCGAACTGGCAAATGTTGAACATCATAATTCAGGACAAGGTGTGCAATGACAAGCTTCAGTTGGTTCTCTGCAAAGAATCGCCCAGGACTATAGATTTGTTAGCAGGGTATAGTAGTAGGGGGGAAACAGGCCTACCAAGCATGACGACCATGGCTAAATGCAAGGAAGGTTTCGCTAGTGTTGACCATCGACAAAGGCTGCTTAACTGAGGTCTTCCTCGTCCTCTTCTGCGATCCCATATCAATTCCCGAATCAGCAGACTCGTTTCCACTGCTGTCTGAGCTCTCGTCTTCGAAGTCTCGAGAAAAGCGGAAGGCGTCGTATCTGGTAGCATCGGGATAATTCTTTTCATCCATGTGAATGGATGATTGCGAGACACCAACCGTAACACCCTGTGGAAGCCAAAGACCATTCTCCAAGGTCAAACCCTCTGCCGGTCTAACCTTTCGTCCAAGACCAGTACCGCCGACACCAGAGATGCGCATACTTTCGCGAATTGCACTATCAAGACGAACGAGCTTTGAGAGTCCTGCTTTGCTGTAGACACCATTGCACTCACGGAGGACGCGGGCTGCCTCTTCGCGGAGACCATCTACAATACCTTCTTCAGGATTGGTGCTGAAGATATCAAAGACAGCGCTGGTGACACCAATGGCCGAAGTAGAAACAGCAGCGAAGTTCAGGAGGAGAAGTCTGTAAGCAAGGCCTTCAGCACTACGTTCATGAGCTTCAGTCCTCTGGAACGAATCTCGAACGAGCCAGCTAACAGTATCATTCTATGGCAGTCGTCTTAATGCTAATTCATTCTGATTTGAGTATGTGACACTTACAGGTTCTTCCCATTTGAAGTCGGGATCGATGCGCTTTCTCTCCATGTTCTTGATTCTTTCCTGCACCAATGGTAAAGTGTGTTTCATGCTGATTCGCTCTTCCTTTCGGTTGGGAATCGTGATAAACCATGCGACAGTACTATAATCCTGTCTTAGTACTAAGCATCGCCTATGGAATAATACACTTACGATTTGAGAAAGTTCGGGATGAGATGTAGCATGGCGCCAGAGATCTGAATATCTCTTGTCCAGTTAACACAGCTGGTAATATACTCGTCATTTCTGCCTGCAAGGTGTAAGAACATTGCCATCACTTTGGAAATTCAGCGACTTACTGAGCTCAGGCCCAACGAAAATGCGATTGGCAGTTCTGGCAATTGTCTTGATCATGCTGTCCCACCCACCAACATCGGTCCAGTTCTCAGTGTCGGTACCCCACATCTGCTCGAAGTTCAAGGCAATTTCTTCCATCAATTCCTTGTTCAGAGTTCCGACAGAGCGGGTGAGGTCACGGCTAATGGTCTTATCCAACATATCGTTGTGAGTAATCTCGGGGTGCTGGACAGTATACTTGAACTGCATGTTATCGAAGGTAATTGATTTGGCGTGGAGCTTGTCATCTTTCTGTTTGCCTAACCATGAAATCATTGATGGGGGTACGATGACCTGTGGGCCTTTGGTCCACGTGGGCACAACATATGTCTTCTCTTCTTTTGAATACTGAAGTCGTCTCAGTTATGTTTCTATACACAGGCAAGTGAGGGAGTAAATACCTGTTCGAAGCCCGAGCGAAACAACTTGTTAGATTCAGTGGTACCACGAAGATTGGCTCTGACCGAGGCAAAGAGCTCAGTGTGCTTTTTACCAACCCAGGGGAGAAAGGTTGGAATGGCACTATGTTCTTCGTTTGCCTTGAGAAGAGCGACAACGAAAAGTGATACCGCAATGAAGACAATAAAGCCAACACTGCCAACCAAAGTTTGTGCTGCAAGTGCTAAAGGAGCACGTAGCTGGAAGGAGGGGAACTCCGTAATGAACTCCATCATGAGTATGTATCGTGTTTGAAATAATCTTGTCCGAAACTTCTCTCGACAGGTAAGTGATGGCAGGCAGAGACTTATAAGTACATCTCTTGAACCGCCCGCGGCAGATCGCCTTCAGTACTTCGGGGCTACTTCACCACAGATTCCATTCCTCCGGTTCGGATTTCCAAGCCTTTAGCCAGAGCCAATTGCAATGTCTGTGTTATCGCTGCATCACTGGCAGCTCTACATTGAGCTGCGTACTTGATGCACGCTGGATGCAGCAAGGTCGATTCGGGAAGACGCAATGCACCAGCGCATTAAACAAACTGGTTCATTGTTATCTACAACGAGAACGAAGGGGCCGAAAGGGTGGTTTCGAATCCTATTGGAGGATGTGATGAAAATCTCCAACATGTGTGCATGTATCATGCGGGATTTCTGCACTTTGAACCAAACTGTCGGGTCATTGATATCGATCCGAGGCAATTGCTATAGGTGGAGACCGGAAACTCCCATGCATCGTTGAGTACACTGACATGTGGAGCTGTGTAGGCGGGGTCTGCCAAAACAAAAACGTGCGAGACCTCGTGGAGGTAAAAGAGGATGGCTGGCACTATTGTGGGCTGACCGTGTTAGGTTACAGTACCGAAGAGAGTTGCTGCAGAATCCTATCATGCAGGCATATGTTGGTGGCGCAGCGAAATGCCAACATAGTCGCTCTCTGTGACAATCGTCCGAGAACAGCTGTTCGATAACTTATACCATAGTTTAAAATCATGAGCGACAGTATTGCTGTCAAATATCATATGCTCTGTTCGACGGTGATGCTGGACTTAACATCTGGAGCTGAGAAGTTTGTCAATTCCCCCACTATTTGCTAATAATCGGATGATAACTCTTCGGATAGTCCGCGAAGTCTCAGTAAATAAGCGCCGAAGAGCTGTCACTTTGACGTGCGGGTCGTTTATTTTGGCCCCGAGAATAAGAAAATGTGCCGTAAGCACTAATTGTGAGCCAAGCAGGAAACAGATTAACCGCGCAAGTGACACGGAGTACTTGCCCAGTCAGTCCAGAATTTAACCGCATCCTTCGATTGCCCCCAATATTCGATTACGCTGGTTATCGAGTTGCATTTGAAATGTGGATCTGGCATGCAGAAGCCAGGCTTCAATGACCGAAGGAGGGCAAAAGAGGGGTATACTTTGGATAATCGCCTTGTCTCGGCGGCTAACTGCATAACTGCCACGGATGATTGCGAAGCTGCTCCGCCATCAGACTTATGCAGCAGCGGGATTGCCATTCCAAGTTCATATGAAAATAGCATTCTAGACCGCTGTTTACCCAAGGAGAGCGGACCTCCGGCTGGCATGCCAGTTGTGAATATTGCGCTAACCCGCAACTAGAAGGTGATGTAATCTGGCCAAGGGCTAGCCGGGGATCAGCCGGCACCACAGCCGGCCCTGCCAAGAAGTGTCACAAGCGATGCAAGTCACCCGTAAATGTTTAAATAAGGTACCTATAGTTGATCAATTGTGAATAACAAGAGGTTCTACTGCTGAACTTTGGTTGAGCGTTCTATCAAGAAGAACTGGAAATAATCTTCGTTCGTTCGTTGCTTCTTAGATCTTCCGTGTAAACTATTTCAAGCTATAGGCTCTTTTCTAAAGCAATAACAATATCGATGGGCGCCTTAATCTCTTCTACAATAACTTCCGGTCCGCTCCCTAATGGCTTTCTACTTTTCCCTTGTCCATATCCGAAATTTACTGCTACAACCTTCTTTACACCTGCCACTCCCATTTTCTGCAACGCCCAGTCGGCATGACTTAACTTGGATTGCAGCTCAATTGCAGCTTTCAAGTCACCTGTCTTATGTAAACGGAGGAGCTCGGAATGCAGCTTAGGGACGACGTTTGCTAGAGCTGCAATGACGCCGTTTGATCCTGCCACGAGGGCTGGCAGGAAGAAATCGGATTTGCCGGCCATTGCTGCGAAAGAAGTTGTGGGGAGAGAGGATGCTGCTCTTTGTAGTTTTCCAACGTTCCCACATGTAAGCCTGAATGAAGAGAGACAAGTCAGTACTAGGTAAAATCTTGAAATAGTTTTCAATGACTCGACTCACTTGACGCCAACAATGGCAGGGTTCGCTTTGGCAAGTCGAATGATGCTGTCAGAGCTGACATCAATACCGCCTGTAACACCTGGAAAGTTGTAGATCAGAAACGGCATTGGCGTTGATGTTGCAACCTAGAAGTCATCTAAGTTAATCACTTGTTCTGATATCGAATCAAGAGTCTCTGTAACATAACATACATCGCTGAAAAACTTCTCGACAATTGGCACTGTCATCCCTGCGGTCCAATATGCAGGTGGTAACACCAGTCCAAAGTCAGCCCCAGCATCTTTGGCTTCTCTCAAGTAAATCAAAGTTTCTCTGACGCTCGGTGCTCCGCATCCCACAATAAGTTTCAGGTTCTCGTAGCCGTTTTCCACAAGAGCTCCTTTGATAGTTCGCACTAACATCTGCCGCTCGTCGTGTAAGAGATGCGGTGCTTCGCCGTTACTGCCTTGAATAACGAGACCAACTACTGACGATTGTGCCATGCGCAGGGCATGTTGAATGGTTGAGGCCAGGTCGAGTGACTCCTCATCGTCAGACTTAAAAAAGGTCACGAGAGGTGTATAAACACCGAATGGTGGGGGCGCGTTGGCTCGACTGTTAATCATTGCAGTGATGTGATTGAGGTGCGTTTGAGGAGAGAAAGGGACAGCTTTGATTAATTGAAGGTGTACTCAAGTAGTGTGGTTATATCACGAGAATCTGGTGCAGAATATGTGTCAATATCCGCTGGCTGTGGTGGGGTGCGAACATCAACGCCAAGATGTGGAGCACCACCTACTAATACCCCACCGTTGTTCACTGTACCCTCCACACGGGCAATCCCCGAGATGTGGACTCTATGGTTCAGAGCTCCCAGAATCTAGCTTTAGCAAGCGACAAAAAATGTGAAATCAAAAATGTGCAAAACGAAAGGTGCTCGCAAAACAGGTGTTGGTGGCTGTAGACCAAAGTGTCAGTCACGTTTGATTAAAGAGTTATATCTTCACCATCCTACCTTAACAAGCCAACTCACTGTTTGAAGCTGCAGCTCCGTGTTTCTTACTTCAATATTCCATTGTCCAACCTCTCCAGATATGTCATTCTCAAATACCTTTTCGAAGATTCCATACTTTCCCCCAGACGCCATCTTCGACCTCACCCGCCAATTTCACGCCGACCCCTTCACCCGAAAAGTCAACTTGGGTCAAGGCACCTACCGCAATTCAAAAGGCGAGCCCTGGATCCTTCCCAGCGTTCAGAGCGCTAAGAAAAAGCTGGAGAACCAGAATCACGAATACCTCCCCATTCTTGGCCTGCCAGAATTTAGAAAGGGAGCTTGTGAGCTTCTCTTTGGACAAGAGAGCCTGACTTTAAAAGAAGAACGGGTAGCATCAATCCAATCACTCTCTGGAACAGGTGCTCTACACCTCGTGGGGCTCTTCCTTAAACGCCACTTGTCACCCAACGCAGTCGTCTATGTCAGCGAGCCAACATGGTCAAATCACCATGCCGTTTTCGGCTCACTTGGATTCGAAGTAAGAACTTACAAGCATTACGACGCCTATTCGAAAGCCCTTGATTTCGCTAGTATTCTCACAGCTTTAAATGAAGCTCCTGAGGGGTCGATATTCGTGCTCCACGCATGTGCCCACAATCCAACCGGCTGCGATCCGTCACTCTCCCAATGGAAAGAAATTGCCACTCTCATGTCAACTCGGAACCTGTTACCCCTTTTCGATGCTGCATATCTCGGGATAAATTCAGGTTCCTTTTCTGCCGATTCTGTCCCGATTCAAATGTTCATCAACGATTTTGGTCTGAATGCAGCCATATGTTTGAGCTTTGCCAAGAACATGGGACTATACGCTGAGCGCATAGGTCTTGTGGCGATTGTATGCCCAAGCTCTAACGCAGCAAAGAATACCACGAGTGTGTTGGAGCAACTACAGCGGGCTGAGATCTCGAATCCGCCGGCATACGGAGCCAGAATTGCGGCATGTGTTTTAGGAGATGAGGAATTAAGGAAGCAGTGGGAGAATGACCTGAAGGTAATGAGCGAGAGAATACTGGGGATGAGGAGGAAGTTGTTCCAGCAGCTAAAAGAATTGGGTAAGAGAGAAATTTTAATCTTTTCCATTTTGCGATATCGACCCGAACTGAACCGAACTAATGTTGAAATTAGAAACGCCGGGAGATTGGTCACACGTCATGAATCAGACTGGGATGTTTTGCATTCTTGGGCTAAGTAAGGAGCAGGTGCGACATTTGCAAAATCATCACCACGTATATATGGCAGGAAACTCTAGAATATCTGTGGCGGGGTTGAATGATGGTAATGTCAGCTACTTTGCAACAGCTCTTGATGAGACTGTTCGAAATATCCAATAGAATCTCGGTTGCATGTTTCAAAAGGCTAGGCCGAAGATCTGAACGATCTCGAGCGGATATCTTGGGCTATTCATGTAAACAAATAATTAACTAGAAGGCCTAGTCAAATTTGCTAATTATAAGATGGCCGTGAGATTTCAAAGCAAGAGCGTCTCTGTCTGTCATATCCAATGTAGATTATGGGCAGGCCAGATAATATGACGTTTGACGGAGAAGACCTTCAAAGCTGGATCATTTTTCGTTTCCTGACAAGTCTGTCTTCCAGAAAGTCAGGTGAGCAGAATAGGCACATATTCATCAGAAAGGAAGCCTGTCAGTCAAAGCACAAAAACTAGTAATTGTTCACGTATTCGGATTTAACTAATCTTTAACTCGAAGACTATATACTGTCCCTGCTCTTTTCATTCCAAAATGGTAACCCACTCTCATGCCTAATAGTGCCATACATACTGCTGCTGTCCAAATTCTCCCCAGCATAAGCTCTGGCATTTAACATGTGAGATAATGCCTAGTTTTGATGTTAGAATGGGCTTCACAATATCAATTACTCCTTTCTCATCCTATAGGAGGTAGCTTGAAGAACGTTGGTCTGGGAAAGTTCCTTCAGAGACATAACATGAAGTCTTCGAACGACCGGAGGAAAGAAAGAGTGACTTACCGCTTCACTGACATTCAAGCGCATGTCATGATTGTTTGCAATCGAAATGGCATGTTTCGCATCTTTGATAGCTAAAGAGACGGCGAATCCAGGGCTGGTACCGTGGGGTGGCGCGTATGCGCCTGTTGTTAATCTTGACGGAATTAGTAAGCGGATCTGGGTGGTGATCGCAAGAAGAAACTGATACGCACCGCTTCGAATACGATTCTGCAACAGGTCCAAACATATCCGCAATCATCTTCTCCATCGTAGCAGTTCCTAAGCCTACTTTCTCGGCGAAAACCTGCACTTCTGAAATGACTTCCATCAGACCGATAACGATCACATTCCTTTTCATCATTAGTCCTTATCATCAATTCCACTCATTCAATTCCTTGGAATTTAATAAGAATACTCACCCAGCGATTTTGAGCATGCTGCTTTTACCAACCTCCTCACCCAACTCGATTATACTCCTACCCATCGCACCCAAAACCAACGGTTTGACCTTCTCGACAGCTTCCTTTGGTCCCGCCATGGCAAAAATTAGCTTCCCTGCGGCTGCCATAGCAGAAGCACCGAAGACTGGTGATGCGATGAAAGCTGCGCCCTCTTTGGTCAATTTCTCCGATGCTTGGACTACTGTGTCGGGATGCACAGTTGAGGTGTCGATGAAGATTTTGCCCAAGATAGTGCCCGCTGAAATTGCGGTCTCTACCAGTTCATTGAGGACTTGGTCGTTGGAAATCTAATGGTTTTTAGAGTTTGGAGCTGATGATGGCATAGAAAGGAGATGTACCATTGTGAATATAATGTCACATGATTTCACAAGGGAAAGGTAGTCTGGTTCTTCAATGCCTCCTGCGACTTTCAAACTTTCCCCCTTGTGAAGAGTTCGATTTGAGTATTTTAAGCTTGGTTGGTTTGTCTCTGTGAGATGCTTTTGGAGGTTGAGCGCCATTCCAATGCCCATAGAGCCAAGTCCATACTAAGCACCATTAGTAGTATTCAAACTTTGAGTCTTCTACCAACTCACGAAACCTATCTGTGCCATGATGGGCAAATTTCTGTTGATGTGAGATTTTGAAGAATATTCTCAGTTATTTTCCAATTTCTGGAGGTCTTGACGGCAGGCTCTCTCCTTTGTCTTCTCTGAATAAGCTGTCAGAGAGGCCTTCGAGCCCGACACCCGACCCACCCACTTTCGCCACACTCCGCCTCCACATTGATTCTTCCTCCACATCGACTCCACCTCCTCGACTCCACCTGCTCATTGACTCCACCTCCACCGGGACTTCACCGCCAGCGTATTCATCGGGGATATTGGTAGCGTATGCAAGTTTTCCTGCTCCACCGCAGGTACCGCACGTCCTAATTACGTGTAGCATTTTGAGGCATCTCACTGCCCGGAATCTTAATCCGCGGCACAAATCTCATCCAACACCTTTCCCATGGAGGCTCCAATATCCCAGACATCTTTTCTGTCACAGACCTTTCTTATCCAGCTAATAAAATTTGTCTCGAGCTGATCCACACTATCAAGACCTTCCATGGTAGATAAAGACTCGTGAGAAATATGCTGTTCCTGGGGATCGTACATATCTAGCGCAGTGATGAGTGCATGAACAATCACTCTTGCCGGATCGTAGATTTTAACGTATCTGTAACCACCAGGTGTTGGACAAACTTGTCCTTGAAGCTCGGCAATACTAAATCGCAAAGCTTGCCACAAAATGATGAGAATTTTGAACCCTTGAACGGTTGTCCATGGACCTTCCCAGGAGGGTAGAATATTGCTGGTTCCCATCTCGTGCATCGCCTTGAGCATTTCATCCAAGACTGCAACAAAACCATGCTCACGAATTGGCTTTCGCTGGGAACTGGAGCCCGAGCGTCGTGTTGAGACATAATTGCCTAAATTCATATGGACACTCGTGGCTAGACCAGCTGCAGGGCTGGTCTCGATGATGCCACCAACAAGAAGATCATCAGGCTTACAAAGACTGATCTTCGTGGATAAACAGCCAAGAGTGACTGCATGCCAGAGGGACTTGCAGTTTGAATCACAAGATAAACATGCAGAATCAGCAGCAATTGATGATATCGTAACCAAGGCTGCAGACACCTGGGCATTTTGAGCCTGTGTGAGAATATGGAAAGGTGAGGGATCCGCCAATGTTGGGGGAAGCTGGTAATAGCTCCGAGTGAAATCTCTAACCAAAGTTTCCAAATTTGCCACCAGACACAAAGTACCGAAAGCTGAAGATGAGAGAGCTTGCAGCAGCCTGGGCGAGGCCGTGTTGGATAGCAAAGACTGAGTGGCGATCATGATAGACTTAATTTGAGATTTGTCGTCTAGTATCCCACTCTGGCTTGATTCAAGTTGTCTTTGGAGCATTGCATGCCACCAATTTGTCCCGTTTTCAGCCTCCCATAGCGAACTTTCCAATGGGAGCTCCCACTCAAACTCGAGGGAGGAGATCATTGGACGCATATTGAAGGAGGCAAAGAGATGATAGTCGAAATAGTAAAAGGCGTAGAGCGATAATTTCAATGACTCTTGATTAATAAAGAGCTGCCATCGTCGGTGCACTTCATCAGACGACGCAGACAAAGCGAGATTCGAATCCCATGCAGTGTCCGGCGGAAAGACGGACTTCTGGTGGAGAAGCTCAAAGCCTCGAATTGCCTGGTTTGTAATAAGTGACTGTTCGAGAGCTGCTTGTCGCGACTTACATCTATGACAGAGCGATACATATCTCTTGCTTTGCTGATGCACTTTTCATTGCCTGAAAAGGTACCATATGCAATGAGCAGAGCGCTACTCTGGAGAACGCAGGATGGCCATATCCTGTGCCCATTCTTTTTGACCTTGATATTGTTAGCTTCAAAGACATATCTAGTGAAGCAGGCTAAACATACAAATGATTGTACTTCGAAGCAGGCGCCCTTCCAGAGCTCCTGGCTCATCTTGCGTGTCTCGTGGGCATTTCTCGCGTCCAATTCATCACCTCTGCTTGCCGAGTAGAGACTTCCAATGGCCAGAACTGCCTTTAAGAGAATTTGAGGTGTGGAATGAGGACTGAGTGATGGTAGGTGCAAAATCGGCAAAGATGGGTGGAAACATGTGATGTAAGTTTGGATCCAGAGCATTTTCAGTCCGTCTGAGAACCTGCTTCTCCCAAGCCATTAGTCTGACCTCTTTAGAATGAGCACGGTAATAGAGCCACGAACATATCCAAGCCTGAAATTGGTTCTGTCGGACCTGAAATCTCAACCCCAGCTAGTTGAAGCTGCATATCAAGGTCCAGGGAGCTACCGGTGGGCAGGTCAAAAGGAATGGAATTCATGTCCAGGTTCATTTCTTGCCCATTCAAATCCATCACATGTCCCGATTCGGACGGCGAAGACTGGTTCGCATTTGGAGACCTTCTCCTTGTTTTAGAGCAATTTATAGTATGTCGTTTGCATACATCTCTAGAGCTTCAGTCAGCATCTATATCCAGTAGCCATGAAATTAAGATCTACTTACCTCCTACCAAACTGTGCATTACACTTATGGCACGAGAATCGGGGACCGTTGGCACCATCATGAACTTGTAATGTCAGCCTCTCAATGTCCCAAGAAATACCGCACTATCCAGAACTACTTACGAGTTCTCTTGTGTCGTGCAAGATTTTCCTATACGTCGGTTAGGGCTGGGTGGACTCTGGTGCAAACAAGGGTGATTACACTTCTTGTAAATGATCGAGAACACTCAGGGCATGCGAAGGGCCTGTCAGTAGAAGTGGCACTGGCACTAGCCGGAGGCGTAGGCATGATAGGCTGTCTATGCGTGATCTACAATACGCGTTGTATTAAATAGTCTGAGGGGAACATGCAATGAGACGCGTAGGTTGCCGGAAATGGTGACTGCATGTGGTTGATCACACACAGACAACTGCAATGTTGGGGGAAGCTGGAGGTAGCAAACCCCACCCCCACTCTTGCGCGGCCACATCTCAGTCGACTGCTTGTCGCGAATCGCGCCCAACTCCTCCCAGCACAATAAACCTCATCGAAGCGCCCGATCCACGAACTACCACCTGCGTTGCAATTTGGGTCATACATTCAGACTTAGATTCGCAAATCTCTGCCATTCAAGGCGGCACACGGGCGGGCGATAGTCTGGGGAGAGCGTTGACGCAGTCTTGAAGACAGTCGGAGAGACATAGTTGCCCACATTCGCCCAGGGATATCTACAATGGAACCACCACAGGAGGAATGTTTGCAGATCTTCTAGCTATAGCTGGCCATGCGAAGTTGCTCTTGGATTCGCCTCCTACAGACCTGCGAACCTCAAATGGGTAACCATTTGAACCACGACATCTGGTGCTGCACTGTCCCGCAAACAGGAGCTTCGATTCGAGGAATTGCGCAACAAGGTCTCTACGAATTGCTCTGAAACAAATACACAATCTGGAGTTGATCAATTTTGAAGGGAGATTTTGATCGCAGATCAATTGCTCTCAGAATTAAAACTAAATATCCAGCAAGGCTGCAATATCTTCTTTTTTAAATACTACTTGCTCATCCTTTCCTTCTAGAAGACCCAGATACCAGCTCAAATCTCTTCCATCGAACTCGCGAGCTGAAAACCCATTTCCGAGATAGTGAAAGCGATTCATGTTTGCTGTCTTCAGCTCATAGTCCTCCCATCGAGGTCGCTGCATGTTTTCGAAGAAGTGAATACGCGACCCAGGCCACATCATAACCTCACCATCGGTTGTCCCTTGCTTGAACCACGACCTACAAGGTGAACTCCAGGCAGTTCTGGGAATGAAGGTTCTGCGGTGTTCCTCGAAATCCTCGACGGCCTCAATCTTAGGTTCGAATGAGGTGACATGTTCGTAAGCCATTTTTTCGATCATCTGTATAAAGTGCTTCGAAGTCGTCTCGGTTATGGGCAAGAAGCTTCCATGTGCATAAGGTCCAAAAGGGCCGTTGAAAACTGGTTAACTTGTTAGCATTTGAAGCTTGATATGATGAAGAGGGATATTACTGAGGTAGTTGGGGAAATGCGGAGCGGTGACTGAGAGATATGTTCTCGGAATGATCTTCCATTCCTCACTGAGGCTTCTATTCTCCCGGCCAATGGTAGGATAAGCTGGCCTCCAACTGACATCAAAACCTGTGGCACAAACAATGACATCGACTCGATGTTCTCTGCCATCCAACGTTCTAATGCCATTTGGTGTGATCTCAGCAATGCCATCATGGATCACCTCGACGTTGTCTTCGCATAATGCCTCCAGGTATCCATTTCCTGGTGTTGGTCGCCTACAACCTACAGCAAAGTCCTTCGGTATGATTGCATCTGCGAGGTCCGGTTTGGGCGCCAATTTTCTCCTCATCTCGGCTTCTGCGAACTTCACATATGATCAGTGCTTTGCTTTGGAAATCTTAAAGGGCCGGGGTCGTCGAAACATACTTGACGTGCAGTTGCTTGCTCCTTTGAGCCGTTCAAGATGAAGCGGAAACGCGAACTGATCTCCGATTCGATGTTCTTGCGGTATCTCAGGGAGGTCTCTGGATCATCAGCTAGAATCTTCTTCTGAGCATCAGTGTCTGTCGACAAGTCAGCTTACGAAAAGCATCACATCACAGCTGGTAAACTGACATTTGAAGTTTCCTCCATCCTTTCCAGCAAATGATGAACCGAATCCAGCTGTGACCCAAGAGGCACTGCGAATGAAGCACTTCAACTCGCCAACCACTGCTTGTTTGTCAGAGGCCATAAAGCAGTGTTAATCTGTAGGACAATTACCCGGACGTATGTTGGGAACGATCTGCACTGCTGATGAACCAGATCCGATCACCGCAACAGTCTTGCCTTCCAGTGACACTGAGTTGTCCCAATTTGCACTGTGCAGCATCGGACCTTGGAAGGTTTCTCGGCCTGTGATATTGGGCCATTTCCATTTGCTAATACTTGATTAGCGACACCAAAAAGCGGGTGCTGGGAATGATGCATACTTCAAGACTCCACTGGCATTGACCAAGATGTTGCATCTATCCTCGAATACGTCTTCCACATTGTCTCCCCTTTGAATCTTCACCAGCCATTCCTGTGTTTCTTCCTGCCAATAAGCCCCAACGACCCTATGACTGAGTCGCACATATTTCAATAAGCCGTATTTCTCAGCGACGTTCTTGAAGTATGCAAGAATTTCAGGAGCAGTTGAGTAACTGCAAGCACGGAGACTATCAGCATATGTCTTTTCTTCTAGAGCGGCTGGAAACACTTACTATGACCCCCATTCTGCGGATGGTGCCCACGAAAGTTGATATACCACGGACGGGATATCGCAAGCGCATCCGGGGTATCTATTTTCATACCATGTTCCTCCAATCTCTGGATTCTTTTCGTAAATGGTCAAGTCAATGTCCAATGGGTTGGTATCGATATCGTGGGCGAAGTTAAGCGCACTGGCCCCTGCTCCGATGGTGATGACTTTAATCTTCTTCCCAATTCTGTTTGGCTCCTCTAGAATTGTATACGGTCGGTCACTTTTGATGACTGACTCCGGAGGAGAAGGGGGCTGGGCGAATGGTGCAGGCATGATGAGCGTGTCAATAAAGGATACTAAGATAGATTTTTCGAAGTGGAAGCTTTGTTGTTTTCTAGGAGCAAATAAATTCTGATTTGAACCAACTTTCCTTATCCATCATCTCAAGCAGGGATGTAGTATCAGACCATTTTGCTGTACCTGAGCTCTATCTCGCATTGTGGAGGGCTGTGGAGGGTTGTGGAGGTGCCAGTGCCCCTGTTGGCCACCGATTGTGATGGGCCGCTGATGCCCGCACGGCAGGTGGTGCTCCACCTCTCCACTTATAGCTTCCACCACCACTTTCATGTACCTGTAGGAGAGTGCTCCACCACCCCTCGCGAGGCTGCGAAACCATGCTTTCCTCAGCCCTCCCTCGCAAACAAATGTAAGGGCTTCACCTGGATGCCGAGGAGTGTAAATTGGAGGTTTCCTCTTTTCTTCAAGGCCCAGTAACTGCATTGTTTACAATACCGCCATAATGCCTGGCACACTTCTACCATCCCACGGCCTCCGCATATCCATCGGTATGTAGTGAATACCATACCCCACCCCTGCTGCCATTACTGACTTCATATCCAGATCGCGGCGGCACGTTCACAGATTGCGTGTGCAGAGTCCCAAACAGCTCGGACATTGTTGTTAAAATCCTGAGCGTAGACCCAAACAATTACCCCGACGCACCCTCTGAAGCTATCCGCAAAGTTCTCTCACAGTACTATGGGCGAGAAGTTCCTCGTGGCACCAAACTAGATCTCAAAGATGTAGAATGGGTGAGAATGGGGACAACTGTTGCAACGAATGCGTTACTTGAAAGGAAGGGGGAAAAAACTGCTTTAATGATCACGAGGGGCTTCAAAGTAAGTGTTAATAGGGAGCTAAAAGCAGACTCTGGTTACTAACTAGATTTGTAGGACTTACTACATATTGGAAACCAAAGCAGGCCCTACATGTTTGATTTGGCGATAAGGAGACCTGATGTTTTATATGAGAAGGTTGTGGAAGTGGCGGAGAGAGTTGCTCTTGAGTCTTGTGCAGAGTCGGGAAGGCAGCCCTTAGTTTTGACAAGTCCTCCATCATTGAGGTCCATGGTTGGAATTACCGGTGAAACGGTTCAGATCATCGAGGACCTAGATGAAGCGGCTGTTCGCACTAGTCTGCAAGAGCTTGCTCTTGAAGGATACAAAGCGCTCGCTGTTTGCTTGATGCACTCTTACACATTCCCCGATCATGAGCAAAAGATCTTCGAATTGGCTAGAGAAGCTGGCTTCAAACACATTTCGCTCTCGCATCGAATTTCTCAAAGAACGAAGATAGTTCCTAGAGGTAATTCTGCTGTTGTCGATGCCTATCTGACTCCTGCTATTGAGCGTTACCTGAGGAATTTCTCGGAGAATTTCTCGGATGTCGAGGCTAGCTTATCAAAGATTGAGTTCATGCAATCTGATGGCGGGCTCGTGCCGTCAAGAAGGTTGTCCATATCTTTTAAACCAATGTTCAAGATTGATTTTGCTAACTGCCAACTAGTCTTTCTGGTCTGCGATCGATATTATCTGGGCCTGCTGGTGGAGTCGTAGGATATGCTGAAACTTGTTATGATCGAGCTTCCGCAACTCCTGTCATTGGATTCGACATGGTATGACAACCCTTTCGCGGGTTCTGAAGTTCTTGTCTGATCTTTGTTTATTTAGGGTGGCACATCGACAGATGTCAGTCGGTACTCCGGTTCTCTCGAGCATATATTCGAAACTTCAACAGCAGGTGTCACGATACAAAGTCCGCAACTTGATATCAATACCATTGCCGCTGGTGGTGGCAGCATTCTTACATGGAGAAACGGAATGTTACAAGTAGGACCAGAAAGCGCCTCCTCGGATCCTGGCCCGGCTTGCTACAGGAAGGGTGGCCCTCTTACTGTGACCGATGCAAACCTTTTGCTCGGTCGGTTGGTGCCTAGCGTTTTCCCGTCAGTTTTTGGTCCAAACGAAGACGAGCCTTTAGATAAATCGGCGACAGTTTTGAAGTTCGAGGAGCTCACAGCTTCTATTAACAAGGATACAGGCAAAAGCATGAGTTGCGAGGAAGTCGCTCTAGGGTCAGTATTGTGCGACTCTTCTGTCGCTCAATATGCTAATATGGGGCAATAGGTTTATCAGAGTGGCAAATGCAGCAATGTGTGGGCCTGTCAGGATATTGACTGAAGCTCGGGGCTTCGACACAAGCAAACACGATCTGGCTTGCTTCGGTGGAGCCGGTGGCCAGCATGCCTGTTCTATTGCCGCAGAACTGAAGATCCGAAGAGTTCTTGTCCACAAGTACTCCTCTATCTTGTCGGCATATGGAATTGGTTTGGCAGATATCGTACATGAGGAGCAAGTCCCATGCATGAAAGTCTTCTCGGCCTCGAATGCGCAAAGTCTCACCACCAGTTGTGACCTTCTCGAAACGAAAGCCAGATTAGCCTTAGCGAAAGGAGGCTTCAAGGGTCTCGTCGAGAGCGAAAGGTTCTATAGCATGCGTTATGATGGGAGCAACACAGCTTTGATGGTCCCAGCCGAGGCAGATACAGACGTCGAGGCCGATTTTGTGGCGGCTCATCATCAAGAGTTTGGATTTACTCCAACAAATAGATCAATTCTGGTTGATGAATTGAGGATACGGGCAATCGGAAAAGGATCTACAGAGGATGAGAAAGACTCATTTGAAGAGCTGAGAACGATCAAAACCAGAGATGCCGTGCGAGTTGAGAGCTACCAGAGTGTCTACTTCGAGACTCTTGGCTTCGTTCAAACACCTGTCTATGTCTTGAGCACCTTGCATCCAGGGGATCAAGTGCCAGGCCCAGCAATGATCATCGACAACACACAAACCATTCTAATTACCCCTGGTTCTATGGCCTGTGTCCTTACCAACATGATCGCCATTTCAATCTCCGTTACCCAACCTCAGTCCTCCTCTCCTTCTGGCAGCATCGATCTCGACCCCATCCAATTGTCTATCTTTCGTCATCGCTTCATGGGGATAGCAGAGCAAATGGGGCGAGCACTCCAGAAAACTAGTGTTTCCGCTAATATCAAAGAGAGACTAGATTTCAGCTGCGCTATTTTCACGCCAGATGGGGATTTGGTAGCGAATGCGCCGCATGTGCCGGCTATGATTGGAAGTATGGCGTTCGCAGTCAGGGGGCAGATTGGGGAGTGGAAGGGTAAACTGAGGGCTGGGGATGTGTTATTGTCAAATGCTCCAGAGTATGGTGGGGTCCATCTGCCAGATCTGACGGTTATTACACCAGTTTTTGATGATGCAGGGAATCTCATATTTTGGGCGGCATCACGGGGACATCATGCGGATGTTGGGGGTATTATGCCGGGATCTATGCCTCCAAACTCAACGTCGTTATGGCAGGAGGGGGCAGTATTCAAATCCTTCCTCTTGGTGCGAGATGGGAAGTTTGCAGAGGACGAGGTCACTCGTATCATGTTGGAAGAGCCAGCCAAGTTTCCAGGCTGTAGCGGAACCCGATGTTTGCAAGACAACATCACGGATATCAAAGCTCAGGTAGCTGCTAATCACTGCGGAATCCGTTTAATCCGTCAGCTTATTACTGAGTACACGATGGATGTTGTTCAGGTGAGCTGCGTATGATACTTGGATCCTCAGTCACTGACATTTCAACAGTACTATATGAAAGCCATTCAGGACTCCGCAGAACTGGCAATCAAAACCCTGCTCAAAGATGTGGCATCACAGTCGCAGAGCCCGATCCTCTCAGCTATCGACTATATGGACGACGGGACTCCGATCTCCTTAAAAATCACAATAGACTCCGCTAATGGAACAGCAATATTTGACTTTACCGGCACAGGTGACGAAGTCTTTGGAAACTGGAATGCTCCACTCGCTATCTGTCATTCTGCCGTAATATACTCACTGCGATGCATGGTGCAATCGGACATTCCCCTCAACCAAGGCTGCATCAACCCCATCACGATCATTGTCCCGGAGGGTAGCCTCCTCAATCCTAGTAACGAGGCTGCTGTATGTGCTGGGAATGTCCTTACAAGCCAAAGACTTGTTGATGTGATTTTCAGGGCGTTTGACGCGTGTGCTGCCAGCCAGGGGTGTATGAATAATCTCACTTTTGGGATCAACGGTGACGAAGGATTTGGCTACTATGAGACCATTTGCGGTGGAAGTGGTGGTGGACCAGGGTATAGTGGCACTTCTGGAGTACACACCAACATGACGAACACCCGTATCAATGACCCCGAATCCTTGGAACGCCAGTACCCCGTCATTCTTCGCCGTTTCATCTTACGCGAAGGCAGTGGTGGCGACGGAGCACATCCAGGAGGCGATGGTGTCATCCGCGATATCGAGTTTAGGATCCCAATGACAGCGTCGATTTTGAGTGAGAGAAGAACATTTGCGCCCTATGGCATGTTGGGCGGAGAGCCAGGCAAGAGAGGTTTGAATCAATGGGTTAAAAAGAATGGGAGAACCGTCAATATTGGCGGGAAGAACTCGGTAGTGGTGGAAGCGGGGGATAGGGTTGTCATTAATACTCCTGGTGGTGGTGGGTATGGGATGAAAGGGGAGAAAAAGATTGATGATTCGAGTTCTATGAAGGAGAGTGGAAATGTTTTTGTCCCAAGAGCTAATGGGACTGTGGAAGCCATTAGGAGCCTGGGGGAATCATCTTAGTCTTAACTTCTGGAAGTGTGGGATAGATATCCAGGGTCATGCTATAGCTTGCTCGTTCTTTCTGTCTTCTAGACGTTCCGCATTTCCTCACTGGCGAATTTCTGGCGTCTGACAGACATAGAGAATGTAATCATACTTAGTGAAGTGGGACTTGACGGTGCTTGGATCCGCCTTTGCGCTACCTGTATTTATTGAGGACGTCTTTGCCTACATTTCACGTTGATTAAGAAACTTGGAGTCGATTCTCTACTTTAAGAAGCAACTTCACGGTCTGGCAGTCCTTGGAAGGGCATCAATTGTTGACATAAACTCTCCAAAGAATCTTGAGAAGGAAATTTCCTGCTCAATTCGCTATCTAAACCCACCACGTAGAACACTACATATCATACCTCCAAATACCAAAACATGATTAACCAAGTCTTCGAGTCTGGAATACACAAAACGTCAACCGAAATGAAGATACCAAGTCTAGAGCACATATCGGAAATGCGGCTGCTCAAAGTCTGTCAGATCCAAAAACTTATTCTGCTCATCTTCCTCAGTCAGCTCCATTGTGCCAGATTCAGTCTGCATCTTATCTCTCCTCTTGTTCTCCATAACATTCACGAATCTCAGAACAAGGAGAGTCAACGCAGCCAATCCATACATGATTGTAACAATGGTTTTCCCGGTCTGGTAATGAGGCGCTTCATGAGCTCTGAACGTTTGTGGCCCAATCCAGTTTCCAGCTCCGTAGGCAATAATTTGCAACCCGCTGACCGTTGCTTTTTTGGTGTAGCCAAGTGTGTTGTTGGAGATGCAGACCATAACTAGGCACCATGATGCACCGGCCACGGAGATCATGTAGTATCCGATCAGGAGAGCGGGTTTGACATGTGTCGTGATCATTAGAATTCCCCCAACCATAGGGAATAGAATAGCGATGAATGCTGGTCCTGTGCGATCCATGTATCTGTCTGATATCCAAGTAAAGAACAACTTCCCTCCCAAGTCAAACACACCAGCTGGTGTACCTAGCAAGAGGGAATTGCGGGCATTGAATCCGAACGAGCTTACGACGAGAGCACCAAATGTCGTGATGCCACCATTGGGGATGTTCATCAAGAGGGAGAAGAGAACGTAGAGATAGGTTCTTGGATCTCTGAAAGCCTCTCGGAATTGCGACCACTTCCAAACTCGGCTGCCAATTCCCTGAAAGTTGTCCCGAATCCGCTCAACCGCGATTTGACGCTCACGAGTATTCAAGAACTTTGCGTTCACTTGATTGTCTGGCATAAACAAGAAGCAATAGACTCCAGTAGCGCAAGTCACAGGACCGAGGATCAGAAAGAGAACTCTCCATGGCGCAAGATGGGAGCCTTTGATTGCTGACAGGCCGTAGCCGATCAAACCCATGAGGATGAGAGTTATGCCGTTGCAGGATAGCCAGTAGCCCATGCGTCTTGCTTGTTCATTTTGCTTGTACCACATGGAGGTGATGAGGACAAAGGCTGGGGTGACGGTTGCCTCGAAGAGGCCAAGGAAGAAACGCACAGCCAAGAGGCCGGCGTAGTTTGAGGTTGCAGCGGTACAGGTGAGGACTGCACCCCAAAGTACAACGTTGACGGATGTGTATTTTGCTACTGGAAGACGTCGAAGGAGGTAGGTTGTCGGAAATCTGTGAAAGTTAGCAATTGGATCCTGAAAGAAGTTCTTACAGGGAAATCTTACTCCCAAGCCAAATATCCAGCATAAAATATACTAGACACCCAGCTATATTGTTGCCCAACCAGATGTGTGTCACTACGAATTCCCATGAGGGATGCATAGTTGAGTGAGATCTTGTCCGCAAACTGAATTGCATAAATCCACATCAAAAGCGGCAGAATATTCCAGTCCTGGGAGTTGATTAATTCTGCAGCTCTTGTTACTTGTGATGAGTACATACAATCTTCGATAGAACACTTTTGCCCTCCTCTTCGGTGTACTCAATTCTCTCACCCGAGACCAGAGCAAAGGCTGGATCGGCTGCTTTGACATCAACCTTCGACAGCTCACCAACGTCCACATCGTACGAATCAGAGGGGTTTTGTGATATTCCATCTGTTTTCTCCATGGCACTTGTAGTCTTCTCGTCGTTCGACATGATTTGTTGATTGGCCGGCGACGACTAGTGAAACCCTTGTAGAATATGTGAAAGACTCTGAAGCTGGAGTAGATGGGGCTATGGTGGAGAGGATCCGTCATCCATTTTTGTATACTTTCATCTCCCAATTGCTCATCAGCAACAGAGATACGTTATCTCCATTATCGTAATAATAGCGAGAATAGGACGGGAAGGCGTTGATGGTCCTCCACACTCCGCAGATACATGAGGAACTGGTGGTGGAGTTGAGTGAGGTGGCGATGTGGAGCACCACAAGCTTGGATTTTGCCTCTGTAGATTCTTCGCTGTAAAGTCGAGAGTGGGGTGTCTGGGCGTTGAGAGTCGGTGGAGCTCAACTTGATGCCGCTGGATTTCTAGCGATAACAGCCTGGAATTGCAGGCTTCGAATCACTTACTACTATTGCATCTGATGGTACTGTCACCAAAAATCCAATAGATGATAATAAAAACTGCCGCGGTTCTAAGACGAGAAATGAAGTTGGATGGACCAAACTTGGTAGTGGAAACTAAGCTCTTTGTGCATGTAGTTGCGAGTCGTGCCAGTTCTCAAGTTGGTGCCCAAATTTGGGAGCAGTAAATAGAGTTTAATCTACTCTACTGGGAACGAGCACAGCCCCTGGATAGCATCAAATCAAGTCACACATCTCATGCTTTTAGAATGGTTGAGGCTGCAATTGATCCCGGCCTTTAATCAAGCACGCACGCATACCCACCAGCCGGAATTGAATTCTTTGCATACTTTGTAGGAAAAGAGGTGCGCATTATGTACATGAAATAGAGCAGCAGATTCAAGTAACATCTTACTGCAGTATTGGATGATTGGTCCCCGTGCGAAGGCTCTGCAATAATCATCCAGCTTAGGCATGTAGTGGACGACTAATATCTGTCTAATTTCAAAGATATTTCAAAAAGATAAATTAAGACACCCTCTCCCATAAGCTGTTGTCGCACAATTTTTCTCTTCTTGTCTTCTCCTTTGTCGAGAACAAGTACCTTCATATACTCTTGATTGTTCGTAATGATATCTGACCGCATTAAGAATCCGCATAATGGAACCTGCGGCTTGGCACCCAGTCCTATATCTACCGTCTCTAGATAAACCTTTACAGTGCCCATGATCAACTCTCGGAATGAATCATGCTTGTGTTCAGTGGTGCATCCAAGGCTCAGTGCGCCGTCAATCAATGCGCTAATCCAATCAAGATCGATTTCGAAGAAGCGCAGGCTTTCCTTGGGAAGATATCGAGGGTCGATGACTAGGTGCTGGAATGGAACTCCAATCAGACACAGTCTGTCCAAAATCCACTTTAGAACAACCTTCCAGTTGGGATTATCAGCCCTAGTGAACTCATCGTACAACTTCTTGTATTTGTCGCCAGGGTCGCTATCATTGTCTAATATCAAAATTTTCTGATCCCCATTATTCGCAGGATCTATAGCTGTTCCATTCTCCTCTGTCATCCTTGAAGAATTTGTCGATTCGGAGAGAAAATCCAGCAAATTCAAGCGTGGAATACGCCCACTCTCCGTTCTCATAACTCCTTTCTTCCCACCTGCCAAAGTTCTTTCCGAAACATCTCGTCGAAGTCTACTAAGAGAGATAGTGAAAGATATGTCCGCCAGAGCCATTTTCTTTCCCAGATCCCATACCATCGAGTAGCTTATATCCAACATCCCGCTTTCATCATCGAGTAGTTGCAGTTCCGCCCCCCAATTTGATTTTGGCATCCACTCTTCTGTCACGGTATTGGAAGCTAGATTGGGTACCAATGGCCCACGGAAGCGTGCGACTGTGACCTCTCCAGACTGGGTCACATGTTTTATCAACTTGTATCCATCTCTATACCTCTGCGCCAGTTTTAACGCTTGCTTCTCCCCTGGTTTCTCCGTTTCTGCTTTCAGAGCTTCCGGAGCTTTGAGAACTCCGCGACTGAGATTTTTCAAAGCTTCAGCGAGGCTGGAGCTTCCTAGTGGTATGGCGTCGCATTCTGCTATAGCCGTCGAGTCGATGTAGCCCTCCAGAGGAGAGAATCTTAGAGCTTCTCCATCCTGGATATCTGGTGTGCGATCATTCATTTTAACAAGAGCGATAGCGTCCTCCGGGAAATGATTTGTTTTGGCGAAGCTCTATATTCCATGCGGACTCTTGAATGTGCTACTGAAGAGAAAGCCCATCTACGCCTTGAGCAGATAAGTCTTGGGTAGAAGCGACGATATATCTGCTTGCAGTTTCCTTTGCGTATTTCTGGACATCATTCACTCAGACAATCTGTAGTGCCTGCACGGTATATTTATCACCGGCAGTGAAACTTCAGCTGGGTAGCTGAACGGAATGTGGAGCTATTTCAGTCCACTTGCATAAGTGGGTATGATCTTCGCAGGTCTGGAAGCTCTGAATAGCGGGCCCTCATAGTAGCCGAGCAACTCCAGATAAGTTCAATGTCTCAGAGCAATGGCTGGCAAACTCAGTCACTCTTCTATAATCTGGCTTACCCCAGTCCAAGATCGGAAATCTTTGGGCTTTGGTTGTCTACTATTAATCCTTCCGCGAATTATATAAAGCTACGAACACTCTCTTTACCTGCTGTGGTGTGCCATCAAAAGAGGCAAAGTCACCGAAAAGTTTCTTCGAACTTCGAATTTCGCTGTATTTGCTAGAATTAATCCTTAGTCACAGCTGGTGGGAATCTGTTCACATGAATACACAAAGCGACCCGTAGTCATTTGCTTTGGACAAACTTCAAATTAATTATATATAGAAATAGAAGTAAACTATTCTATAATGCTCCTCCTCACTACTGCACAACCTCCCACTTCTAAACAAATACCCGAACAATATTGACTTTTTGGCACGTCGGATTTTGAGCCCGGTGAGGTCCCATGATCCAAGCTAATGTTGTGTAGTAGTAACCAGCATACGTCTTGCAAATCGCCCATCTGTAGATCGGCTTGGTGTTGTACGCTACAACACCCTCCGTGTCATCGATGTACTGCGCAATGAACATCTTGTTGTCTTCATCGAATCCAACAAACGTGCCAGTCTCACTTGGCTCGAAAAGTGGAACTGCAACGTTGGATGTTGGGTTGTAAGAAAGTTGCATAGGCGATGAGAGATTGAAGTTGCTGCCATGAAGCAGCCATGTGAGGAGACCAGTGATGCCTAATACGGGATCAGGTTGTGCTTGAGAGGAATAGTTGAGGTTGTATGTGTATGAATCCAGAGAGGATCCGTCATTGACCTTGCCGCCAAGGCAGAGGCCTTCAATTGCCGCGCCTTCGTGGCACGGGTATAGGGCCGAGCCGTTGAGTGTGGAATTGTGGCTTTTGACCATTAGGTAGAATGGTGCAGATTGGTTGGCATAATATTGTGCTGAGACACGGGATGCTGCCAGGGCGACGAGACAGGTGATGATTGAGGAACGCATTTCGATTTCAATGGCTAGTATTGATGATAAATTGAAGTAGCGACGATTGATAGAGACTTATTTGAGGTGATGATTGAGTTAGAGAAGGATTATTGCAGGTTTTAAGGAATTGCGGTTGTCTTAGAAATACAGGGTTTGACGTAAGATGTCAGAAGCTCGGTGATACTTTCCCTCTCACGATGCGGGGTTCCGGACGAACATGACGTTGATATCTCGTATTCCAGAGACAAGCGTGAGGAATTGACTCGCAAGTACGCTGCTTTTGAGACATGAGAGGCAGGACACATGTTTGCCTGCCAAACAGCTGATGATATTTGCTGTAGCTCATCTGATCTTCACTCTTGTGGGTACTTTGATCGTCAAAAGCGGCAGTGACGTACTTGTCGATCATTGCGCCTCTTCTCAAAATCTTTCTGGGGCTCATACGGAGTTACATTTTTTTCCATCCAATGATCTGGGGTAGATTCCTGGCGGTGAGGAACAAGTTATGAAGTAGATCACAAACAGTGTACATAAGGTGGTACCGCTAAGTATTCGCACCTTGTTTTACTGTCACCATCCGCCGGGAAAAGGGTTTCGTGATCATTGTTCCTTCGTATTCTGTTTAGCCTCGGAAGCACCCGCAGATACGATGGCGCGCATTCAAGATCCTTGACGCACGATGCTTAAGAGGAGGATTAATGATATGATTAGTCGATATCTAATTGTGCATCGGGCATTAGGAGGTTTCTGAGATGAGTTGCACGGCATCGCTACCATGTCAATCACCTGACTATACAACAACATCTGGTGCCCAGTATGCCTTCTCGTCTTCAACCTCGCCGCCAAACATGCTGGAAGAGTCATACAGCCCAGAATACATTCCATTGAAATAATGGTGTTACTTTCGTAAACCCGAGACATATGGCGTGGGTATATTTTTTAGAATCAAGAACTGTGCCGCAAGAAGTGCGCAAGCATGTCAACCCGAGTTCTAGAATAAAGAAGAAGAGAGCCAATGGGAATAATCCAAGGAAGAATTCAAGTATCATACCATAGAATTATTCCAAGCTATTCTCTATACACTGCATTAGAGTTTGAAGTAGCCCGGCTGCAACTTCTGGAAGACGCCTTTCGGATCATACTTCCTGCTGATCTTCTTCAACCGCTCATGATTGTCTTCCCCATAGCCCTCAAATACCTTCTGTTCTTTGGCCGCATAGTTTTGGTAGATGAAACGATGGCCCAATCCCATTTCGTACGCCGTACTGTTGACTTTCCCAATCAGGCTTCTTGCAAAATCCATCACTGACTCGTCATCTTCTTCAAAATCCCAAGACATTGTGATGTGGAATACTTTTTAGGGAGATTAGTCAAGAGAGAGACTTGGAGACTTCCACGCTCTGGAATAAGAGTTACGTACAAGTGAGTGGCCCATCGGAAGATGAAAGACCAAGTGCGTTGCCGCCATTCGACGCTGAATGTGACAGCATAGCTGTGGTAATTGGCTGGAATGCAATCGAGGGACTGAAGTTAGAGATAGATGCAAGCGGCTCATACTTCAGTGCATCCTTGAAAATGTCAAGGACTTTGGTGTTCAATAGCAGATCATTTTTGAACATCATGGGCCAGAAAGAGTTTCTACCATATATTGAATTAGTGGAAATGTTGAGCTTCAGATACCAGAAGCATACCGGGTTGGCGCAACATCTGTCGAGTTCAAAAACAACGTAATATTCGATAGACTGTTAACCGTCATTGTAGAAACGAGAGTCTCAATCGTGGTAAAGTTCTTGAAAATAGGAGGATTTGGAACTGGTTTTGCGTGCTCGAGTTCGAGAAATGCGATCCATGACTTCTGGGCAAAGTTGTAATTGAACAACAAAATAACCGCAGCGTCTGGATCCTGAGCCCCGTTGGTATTGAATTCCACAAAGGATTTGATCAAGGCTGGTGCCATTTCAATACTTAAATAGTTGGAACCGCCCCAAAGATTGCCTTGGGGGAAGGAGTTGACATCGAATCTAGTTACGATTCCGAAGTTGTTGCCGCCACCTCGGAGTGCAAAGAAGAGGTCTGGATATGATTTATGGCTGACATCGCGGATACTCCCATCTGCGAAAACTACCTGGTATTGTCAATAAGGTGCATCGATTCATACTCTGGGGTGAAATGCCTCATAGTTCACAACATTGTCACACGCAAATCCATACCTGCCCGAGAAGAACGATATTCCCCCGCCCAGTGTCAATCCACCTACTCCAATATCACCAATTCTACCACCAACGACAGAGAGATTGTACTTCTCTAGCTTAGTGTAGACATCCGCCCACCTTGCTCCAGACCCCAAACTTGTCGTTCGAGTGTCTGCGGATACTGTGATTTGGTTTAGGTGCTCCATGTCTACTGTTACACCTCCCTCAATATTTGAAGCTCCTGCGAAAGCTGCATGTCCGCCACTCTTGATAGCAAATTGGCACTGGTAATTTTGAAGAATGAACAATGCACCAGAGACATCTAATGAAGAGGTAGGAGCAAATCGACACCTGGGTGTCACAGCTGCTTGCTGAGTAGACCAGTATGCGGATTCCGCGTCGTAGATTGGGCTGTTTGGAAACGATGTTTTCCCAATGAAAGCAGAGTTTAGAGCGATGCACTGTGTTTGCTATCAATTTTGAATTTCGGAGACTGTAGAAAATATCAAACTTACAGCCTTGCTGCAATTGGATAATCCGAGCATTTGGTTTGCTAGAGCGGTACTGAAAAGACATGTCGAGACAGTAAGTAATACAACAAACATCGTGAATTACTAGATAGATATGCAGAAACCCGAAAAGAAAAGTGAAATCGCAAATGCAGTGAAAGGGAGACAGGAATTATCAACGCCTGTAGTCAACTTATCTTCTAGATACTTCATTCTAGCCGGGTAAACAATAGCTCAGATGCATGATGTGTGACTTCTTCGGGTCAGAGGGACATACATAGTGCATGAAAGCAAGCATATAAACAAGCTGACACGCATAGGCTATTGATAGTAGAAGCTAGACGAATATATAGCCTATGGCAAAGCATTCCTTCGAGCTGCTGTGCGGGATATTCTGAATGACGGTCAGGACAAACTTGAAATCATGCTGTCAGCAGTTAAGTAGTATGTATCTTACGCTTAATCATCATCTTCAATAGGTTAGTGCCTGGAATAGCCATACCCAAGCATTGGCAGTAGAACTCCAGGTACTAAAGGTAAGATTACCATCCTGACAAACCTTCGGAGATAGCACAAAGCCGTGGAGTTAGCAGTACACAATGGTAGGCACGCTTAATTTCTGGTGTTGGCATGTTGGCCTAATGATTGATGGGGATATAATTGGGTACAGGGACATAGAGAGATCAATAATCGCGGTCTTGTAACCCTGCTTATTGAGTCTGACACGCAAAGGTTGGAATTGTGTAGACGGTTGTGAGCAAGGCGATGTAACACCAAAGAAAGGCTTAATTGCAGGATATCATGCGTTATGTTATGTTAAAGATGCTGTTTGTAGGGAATATCATTGATCTTAATTTCTGGGTCACCTCTTCCACCCCAAACGCGAGACACGCGACGGATTGCAACCGCGTGTGGCAGCCCTGAACCATTTGGCGCGCTCGAATTCGATCACGATACTTGGACTGGAATGCGTCGAAGGATGCACCAGAACATCAACACACCATCACCGTCCAACACTCGCCCGTCCGTCGTTTCCTCAGAGTTCCTGGCGCGACGCGATTTTTCTTTCGAGGCCGTTCAAGCTGCAGCTTCAAGGCCAATTTTGACATCTCGGTCCCTCTCTTGTCTCGTCTTCTCCACCTCCACCTGCACAATCGTTATCGGTCGAACCGCCGCCAGCCCTGTGCCTCTGCCTCTACCTTTGTCTCTGCCATCCGCGCTTCCACCACCTCACCCCATGAAACACACGCTTTTGACAACCACAACCGCAAACCAATTCGAATCCCGCTGAATCATCACGAAGCTCTCCAGCCTTCTCTTCCGATAAAGCTCGAATTGCCCCATCAGAGTCCGGCCTTGCTGCCGTTGCCTGTCGTCCTGAGGTCGTCCCAAGACCGAGCTGCTTCAGCAGACATTCAACATGATTGCACATCCATTGATCCTCAACTGGCACGAGTCCAACGCTCCTATCTACTCCGCAGACTTCCAGCCGCACGGAACACGACTGGCAACTGCGGGAGGTGATAACAATGTCCGGGTAAGTCTGCCAAACTCTGCTACAAGTGCCCCGCTGACGGTAGCACATACAGCTATGGAGAGTCGATTCGAATGGCGAAACAAGAAATGTCGAGTACCTTTGCACCTTAGCCAAACATACCCAGGCTGTGAATGTTGTTCGATGGTCTCCCAATGGCAGCATTTTGGCGTAAGTCGACATCTTCGCCGAGAAGCTCCAACCCCCAGCTGCATCAGCTACAACTTTGTTTATAGCTCAGACACTGACATATATATAGCTCTGCAGGTGATGATGGGAATATACTCACTTGGATACCGGATTCGAAACCTGCCAAACCCGCTTTTGGAGAAGATGGCGTTGAAGACAAGGAGGCTTGGAGGGTTAAAAACATGTGTCGCTCATCTGGAGCTGAGATTTACGACCTTGCTTGGTCTCCCGATGGCGTCTACTTTATGTATGTGTATTACCCTCTCTGGAATGGCAAGAAATTAGAATCCAGCAGTTTGGAAGCATGCCTCTAAACTCAAGGCCTGGCCTAATGTCTTAATTATGCATTCGTTCCTCCCGCTTTGCGGGCAATTATCGAAACATTTGCTAACACACCAAAAGAACAGGTTCGTTTTATCCCAGTGGTTCCTACAGCCAATCCAGATATCTGAGCTCCCCAAACCCAGTCTTGGAGTTATGCCAACTCCTCTTCCACATCCAAACCAACCCGAAGACGGCGAGCAAAAGATACTAACAGCCGCGTGTAGGAAGCATGGACAATGTAGCTCGCATATACTCTGCGCAGACAGGTCAATTGATACGGCAGATTGCTGAGCATCAGCACTACGTTCAAGGAGTCGCATGGGATCCCCTTAATGAGTATATCGCAACTCAATCATCCGATCGATCAGTTCACATCTATACCTTGAAGACCAAGGACGGTAGTTATACTTTGGACAATAGAGATGAGCAACCTCGGCAAATAGGGACGAATTTGAAGATGGATTTACCAGGGCGGAGAATATCCTCACACAGCCCAGCGCCGCCGGATATGGGGTTCCGCTCTCAATTCAACGAATCCAGTCATGCCATCGGATCGCCAGTACCCTCATGTCCTGGAACACCCACTTCCATGGCTCTTCCAATGAATCCGCCAAGCACAATCAGCCATAGTAGACGATCTTCTTTCGGAGCTGCCTCTCCAGCAATGTCTATGCGACGGTCTGCATCTCCAGCACCATCCCTTCCACTCCCAGCCGTGATGCCAATGGAAGCTTCTCCTCGACCTTATACTGTTGGACTTGGTGTAAAGAATGCAAATATTTACGCCAACGACACTCTAAAATCTTTCTTCCGGCGATTGACCTTCACTCCAGATGGGAGTCTGCTCTTCACCCCAGCCGGGCAATTTCAATCACAGCACAAGAGACCTGACGAGAATGCCAAAACGATGTACGAGGTCATAAACACCGTCTATATCTACACCAGAGGCGGCATCAACAAGCCTCCAATTGCACATCTCCCAGGGCACAAAAAGCCTTCTGTAGTGGTCAAGTGCTCGCCAATCTTCTATACTACTCGGAAATCTACCCCTCCAACGAAGCATATCACCATTGATACATCATCCGACGATACAATGACTGCACTCCCAGATCCGATCGTGCCAAAATCGCCCGCACTTTCCATCATGGATCCTCCCCGATTATTCCCCAAACAGATCCAAGTGGCCCAACATCATCGCCAAAACCAAAGCCATTGGATGTGGAGGTAAACGCAAGTACGCAAGGGCCAACGATGGCTTTCTCTTTACCATATCGGATGGTATATGCTGTGGCTACCGAGGATTCTGTGTTGATGTACGACACTCAACAACAAACACCTTTGTGTGTGGTCAGTAATCTACACTGTGCTACATTCACCGACTTGACTTGGTAAGTTCGTCGATATTCGGTGCTTCCTAGCTAACAAACTCAGGTCAAACGACGGTTTAACGTTACTCATGACTTCATCGGATGGGTTCTGTTCCACCCTCACCTTTGCCGCAGGAGAGCTTGGCCAGATTTATACTGGTGAAGTTCCTAATGCCAAACACCCAATTGCACCCAACACCGCTACTTCGTCGTCACAAAATACACCAATGGCAACGCCGACATCGACTATTGCGCCGCCATCCCCATTTCCTGTTGGTCACCAGCGGACAAACTCGTACCCTATAGCTCCGTCTCCACCCCCAGCTCCTCTTGGTCCCAACGTGCGTCCATCTTCCCCAACAAGGTCAAACTCGACATCTTCTATTGCGACTCAGTCATCGCTAGCTCCTGGTATGATCACCAATAATCCATCACTCGTTTCTGGAGCTGTTCCTAGTATTGCAGCTGGAAACCATGGATTCGTCTCATCCGTGAATACGCCCCCGCAGACACCTAGAAGTGCTGCCAGCAGTGTCAGTGGCTTGAAGCGAGATGCCAGTGAAAGTGAGAATGAGCGAGCTGATGGACCAGAGAAGAAGAAGAGACGAATAGCACCAACAAACATTAGTTCGGGGTTTGATGCTAAACCTGATTCAGCTAGCACGCCTGGTGCATGATCCCTTGTTCCACCATTTTCCTTTGTGTTCTAGTATGGAGTTTTGGTTGGGGAAGGTTGACATGCAGATTTCTGCAGAGCTCATAAAATTTCGGCATTAGCGGCGGGTGTTCGGGGATATTTACCCGGAATGGAATTATTGTTGGCTATTTCTCTATCGAGCCTGGTGCAAGCTTAACGGATGTACAAGACGGCATGAGGTAGTCCCTGGAAGTATAGCAGGAACTGGCGTCATATGCTCGCAGAAATGGAGCTTCTATGCTGCGCATGTATCAATTTAATTTGTCAAACATTCGAGGGCTTTTGGTGAATGCTCAATACGTGATTTGAGGTGTAAGGCAATCATACACTGCCGTGGTTACGATTTGCTGAATTTCACTCGGGAGTGGCACCCTTTTGCTCTATTTTCCAAATTCTGTAATGTGTCACTATGTGCAGCGACGCCATAAGTTGGCAGAACAACGGTGCCTGTTGGATGGGAACCAATCCGAGAATCCGAATGGAAAGCTAGAGATAGCACAGGTGTAAATTATCCAGTTGCACCAGTTGGCTGACCTCGCCAGGTACTCTATGGCTTAAACTGTGGATTTTTCACCTGTGCAAGACAATCAAAAGCGTCTAATTTAAAAAAATGAAAATTCGGAGCTAGGAAAGGCTGCCAATCTGTTTGCAGTTGAAGTTGCAAGCGGAGGGGCTGTAATTTCTTCACCTCGACCTGTAACTCTTTTCCCCAAACACCTCTCCAATACCCTATAGATTTTTAATCTCAAACCTCTTCCTCAAACCTTCGCCATACTTCATTATTCCCCAGGGCACAGGCACCAACGCCAGCGCCACGAATCCCAATAGGCTGTTTCCCCACCCAAGACCTAGCGTATTATACATTTTCTGTCCAGCCAATGGTAGGACCGCACCCATGATACTCCTAATCACAGTGTTTGCTGCCAACGCACTCGCAGCGTACATGGCAAAGGCATCAATCAGATACAAGCTGACGCACATGAAGACAGCCATATTACCGATACCGATAAGAACAGTAGCGAGAATGGGTACAATCCAATGGACGTGATAATGTGCCGTCCAGCCATAGATGAACAGTCCGGCAGGAATGAGTGTGTATGCAGGGATAAGAGCCTGGAGGCGGAACTCTGGTTCCAGAGCAGCAGAGAGGGCACTGGAGATAGCCTCGCCATCCGAAGCTTCTTGTGCTTCTTTCCGCTTCTTCATTACGTGGTCAGTGGTCCAGGCGAAGAAACCGACGCCAGCCAACGAACCAACTCCTAGGCCCATGAATGTGAGACC
This sequence comes from Articulospora tetracladia, assembly GCA_003415645.1. Taxonomy (NCBI): domain Eukaryota; kingdom Fungi; phylum Ascomycota; class Leotiomycetes; order Helotiales; family Discinellaceae; genus Articulospora; species Articulospora tetracladia. The sequence continues at coordinate 7,059,836 of PYIV01000001.1, read as the reverse complement.
AACCGCCCCAGAGGAGAAGTGATAAGTTCTCTCGAAGACAGGCGTGAAGGTTGTAAACAGCAGGTAGAGATAGCCATATACGACTCCGACGTAGAGGGCCAGTGCGAGAACGATGGGTGAGAAGATCAGCATTTTCGCTGGGCGGACGATAGAATGCAGGAAGAAGTCTTTCGGGGAGAGCCCGACGTCAAGCTTCGAGCGGAGTTCGAGGTTGCCTGTTTCTTTGCGAAGCCGGATCGTCTTCTTTTGTAGGATTGTAGTTGCGTATGATTCACGAATGAAGATGGCGCCGAGGATGCCAAAGAGACCCGAGAGCATAGTAAGAACCCAGAACGTCCAACGCCAGCCTTTGGCTTGTGAGAGGTAGCCTCCAGCGACGGGACCGACTGGTCAGATTAGCAACAGCAGGCTTGAGGGAAAGCACGGCAACTTACTGATGGGTCCGATGATTGGTCCCATAACAAATCCAGACATTGCTTTCCCTCGACTCTCTTGTGATACCAAATCAGCAATAGTACCGCCGCCTATGCTGCGTGTCAGTGATGAGCCGCCACGTGAGTATCCCAAGGTACGTACCATTTGTCAGTGGTGCACTTCCGAACGTGCCGGCCAAGAATCGAAACACAATGAACATGTTGATATCTGTTGCTAGCGCACATCCAATTGTCGACAGGAAGAAGAAGAAATTGCAAATATGATACACGGGCATGCGACCATAAATCTCACTCAATGGAGCAAAGAAGAGCGGCCCAATAGCGAAACCAAGAATGTACACCGAAACCACAAAACTCGCAAGCTCAATGTTGCTGTTCTTGAACTCAGCCATGAGCTCTGGTACACCGGGCGCGAACATCGACGAACCCAAAGGAGTGACAAAGCAGATGGCAGATACAATGGCAATATTTGTTACTTTGATCCACTTGCTGAAATTCATGGGGTTCTCGGGATCGGTGTCAGAATCCCACCAGACGATGTTTGGATCATCTTCTTCCGTCGATACATCATTTGCTGTTTTCTCAATATCCTCTGACTTGCCAATGGTGTTTGCCTGGTCGTCTTTCTGGGCGTGGGAGTTCTTGCGGTGGAGGGCTGCGATTGACTCTCTACGTCTCAGCTCACCTCGCTCGTCGAGCACATAGCCTTCGTTGGAAGGGATGTCGGCATCGTGGCCCTCATATGCTGCTAGGGTTTCTTTCTCGATGTCTGTAGGCTCATGATGTGCAGCTGGCGATCGATGCGCTTCATGCTGTTTCTCCGGAATGAGTGTTTCTTGTGTCGTTGGAGTAGACATCGCTACCGGGACTGGAGATTTCCAGGTTAGCAATGGAGTCTGCCATGATGCGCACAAGTTGCATGCTGCTCGCTGCTAGACTCTGAATCTATTTTGCCAGACACATGCGCAACACAATGTTGTCAAAAGAGAGTTGCGGAGGTAAGCTTACCTCGCGGACGAAGCCGAAGCGCCACAATATGGGGAAGCAATCGATCCACTCTGTGCAAGATCCGCCAAACGAGGTATCAGAAGCTCAACTTGTAAGATAAGCTAGCGCACGAAAATGCACCGAAAATCGAGACTCCGAGCAGAGTAGAGAAGAGAGGAAATACAAATCAAGGGGATAGTGACAAAGTCCAGGTCGGCAGTCCGAGAAATAGTTATCTCCGTCCAGATCAGCTAATTGTGCATTATGAAAGCCGTATAACTGACATAAAGATGGGATATCGTGCATAACTCTGCATAAGTGAGGGGTTGTGCAGATGGCGTTTCCATGTTCCGGCGGCTGAAAGACGACCGACGAATGAGGAACGCGTGCGGCGTCCTGGTGGCTGCCAGGGAGCAAGTAAACACCAGGGGCACCTCGCAATTAATGGCGCGGTTCGTATTTTCGTACTGTCGGAGCAGCCCATGCAGGAGGGAGGTGGATGAGACAAAGTCTATGTTGACAGGCACTTCTTGAGCACAGGATCATCTCAACTTCAATACGAGCAAAGCAGCAATATATAATATCTTCTAGTTTCAAGATAAAGGTGAGTATACTTAAATAAAAATCAATCAAAAATCCTAGAGCTTCGCCCTCACTTTCGAATGATGCTCCGTGAATGCTTGTATCTCCTTTCCCTCCTATTTCTTCTCAACATCTCCCCTTAACCCTCTTGCCCGCCTTTCCTCAAATGCCTCCTTTCCAGTCGGTTGACCTACTCTCCTACCACCGACCCCTAGATCCCAAAAAAGTACCTCAGCCTCAACATATACCGTCCCCAAGCCGTCTTCAACAGTCCCTCTAACCCACAACTTCCGCCCATTGCTCTCTCCTCCCTCGCCGTTCTCCTTCATCTCAATTGCTCGGCAAAGTAAAACCCCCGGCGTGCGCACCTTCCTCTTAAACGTGGTCTTTAACTCCACCGTGACAGCTTCCCGACCGCCAAACGCAATACTGGCCAAGATCGCACACACGTTATCTACCAACAGACACAGGATCCCGCCGCTGAGGATACCGTCCCAGGAGTCGAGACCTGAGCCGACCGAGACAAGCACGAGTTGTTCTCTAGGCGAGGCGGGAGAAGCAGGGCGAAACACTGGCTGGTAGTTGCGGATTGAGGTCGATGTGTTAAGTGTCTGTGCGAAACATCGGTTAGAGCCCATCGACACAAAACGTGGTGGTGGAAGGCGGTTTTGGAGCGGAATTTTCTTGTAGGCTGGGTCGGTGAGTATCTTTTGACACCATGGAGCTGCAAAATCTTCTGGGTGTTCTGGCATCTTTGCTTGGGAAAACTCAATGGGATTTTGGACCGATAATTGCTGTGCGTGGTGGTGAAAACCTTCGTAGTTGATACGCTGACTTTGGGGATATAAACCCCCGGCAAATGAAAGGTTTCCCAGTGATGACGAGAACGCAATGAAATAGTGGAAAGCGCTCTCTTATCACTACTGCGCAGATATCAAGCCCACAAGTGTGATTTGAGTTTCTTCTAGTGCGACTGAGGCCTCGTTGACAGTGCTGAGCATAGGTCTGATCGCGGAAACGAGACGATCATGTGAAAATCTTCCATTGGAATCCCAGACAAAATTACAGGCCAGCGGTGGATTCGTAGTTTGTTCTTTTTGAGGACAGTGGAACCACATTGGTGTTTTAGGGGCAGTGAAGTTGCTTGAAATAAGACCCAACTCGTTGGTAGATAATGGCAACAAACCAATTCCAGGCCTATAATTTCAGCACAACTCCGCAAACTGAAACTTCGAAACAACCGCGGCTTAAATGTGAGGCTACATAACAAACATACGTAAGCACTTTGTTAGGCAAAGTTTGCTGTTGTTTCCTGGGTTGGACGGTATCACACGCTTGAATTTGCTGGGAATCGACTGCCTCGACGCCAAGGTGGAATTTTAAAGGCTTGAAGCTCTTCTTTTGCTCAAATCGCAGGCACTGCTCTTGTTTGAAAGCTAGCTCAAGCAATAACTTTCAACCAACCATTCACCATCTCCTCCACCTCGGTTTCGCTCATTTCTTCCAAACCCAATTCTTTGTTCATTGCTTGCTTTCTGAAATCGCCGCCGTACTCCTCCCCAAAGCAAAACGGTACATAGAAGCTCATCATCATGCCGAAATTCCCTGACTTCAATCCCTGATAGCCAATGTCCATTTTATTTTTCAATGTATCATTCTTGACCTCAAGCTCGGTACCAGTGAGCTTCGTCACAATCTGTGTCATCTTCTTTTCGCTCATCGTAGTGGAATACACATAGACGGGCTTGTTCTTGGTCTTAGCCACATGTTCAGGAAGAAGTGAACGTGCCACGCCCTCTGCGATACGCTCCAGCGTGGATGTAGCAACGAATGCCTCGCCTCCATCATGGTACGTAGTAGATTTCGCCTTCGCATTTGGGCCCATGAAACCGCCTAGCCATAGTGGACTGATGAAAAACGGACCAGCATTGATACTACTCCATTCAACATTTGTTTCCTTGGCCAGGCTTTCGATGTGTTCTCGAATTTCGAGCTTGTCCTTGACTATTGGCAAAGACTTCGAGGCTTTCGCTTCAAGATTGGTCGAAAATTCAGATGGTACTATTCGTTTGACTCCTGCGTTGATAGCAGCTGACATCCAGATCTTCTCTGAGATCAGTTTAGGACTGGGAACTGCCGATACAACGACGTCGATGTTTGCAAAAGCCTCAATAAGTGCTGACTCGGAGCTCAAGTCGACCTTGATGGACTTGGAGGCAAGCGGTGCAGTGTTGCGTGAACCAGCGCGTTGAATTGCTGTTACAGTGAAGCCTGCTGCATTGAGAGCTTCGAGAATTTTGGATCCAAGGTTGCCGGTTGCCTTTAAATCGTCAGTGTTTAGTATGAGCTTGGTCAAGTCCAAGACAAGATGGGCTTTCTTGGTAAACACATCATGGGTCATATCATTGCATGAAATCAGACGGATGTTGACATTTAGAAGTAAAACTTACTCCTAGCAGTGCAATATTCCGAAAGGCTGCAGTAGACATGTCGAAAGTGGTTGTGAGATATGAAAAGGAAAGTATCTTAGATGCACGGTTGAAGCAATTTATGAATGGGGATGGAGATGATGAAAACGTTAGAAAATCGAGGAGAGTAACTGTATTTCCTTATATACCTCCTCTCCCGATATCAAACAGAACAAAGAGATGAGACATTCGGTCATCGGATGATATGCTCGAGCGACCCAATCAAATTTAACACCTAGGTCTAGCTCTCTGAATGCACTCGTAATCATGCCTTCATATTCTACTTACCATTGGTCAATGCCAAAGTCTCCGAGGCTAGAGACGAGGCTGAACAATGGAGATAATTTGGTTGTGACAAGGCTCCACAATCCGGGACTTTCTAGCCTCCGAGGCTGACCAAGCTCACTGATCTTGTAGCACTAGTAGCTTCAATACAATCCCATCTTGTTCGCTCATCCGACTTCTTAGCAAGCGCGAGGATGAAAGTGATGTCCCATGTTCCCCGTTGCTGCCAATTGCATGTGGATGCATCGGAGAGACAAGCTCCAGCCACCTATGTTGGCTTCAGGTATACGGTTTATAGGCATGGATCATTCGCTGTAACCTGAAGTATTTGTACATTTAAAAGGGTGTGTATTGTACAAATCGTCGAGTTGAGATTATCCACCAACGCCAGATGCCAGTTGATCCTTAGTCCTTCTGTCCCGCTCTTCATCGTGGGAATGGAATCCTTTTTCCGAAAGCCAGCGCGGCCCAGCCACCAATCAGACACAGTCCACCTAAAGGCGTCACAGGCCCCAAAGCCTTGAATCTCTGCGGATCAAGAACGAGTAGGTATATGCTTCCACTGAACATGGTCATTCCGGCAACGAAGAGGCCAGCGGCAAGGGTATTCTTGGGAGCAACGGTGGTTGCAAGGAGCAGAACGCCAGAGTGGATAAGCTATGGCAGAGGAATTAGTATACTCTATAGCAGAAGTGAAGAGGGATGAGGTGAAGTTATGTACCTGGTATTGCGCCGCTGTGCCGAAACTGGCGATCTTCGCTGGATCGACTGTCATCTTCCTCAGGCCGTGAGCACCGAATGCACCCAGGCCCACCGAAGCTGCGCCATAAATACAACCGACAGTCCAGAATGGGAAAGGCATATTGATTGTTCTAGAGAAATGATGGTTGAGGATTGATGGTGGGCGTCGCGACAGAAGGACGTCGAGTTTAAGCTTAATTCGTTGATTTGTAAGCAAGGCGAGGTGGGTTGAAATTCAGCTCAGTAGCCTCAATGTCTCACTAAAGCTTCCCCACGTACCCCACTGCTTCTCGTATATCACGGTCTCTATGCCCCAATTTTGATGTTCATCTCGTCCAAAACATCCATTGTAATTATCCACATCAACTCCATAACCTCACAAGTAAGCTCGACACTTGCAGTTTGGTTGCCCACCAAAGGATCGAGCAGCGTCTCGGATAGAGTGCATTATGTTTCACGATCTGGTGCTCCCTGCTGTTCGCATATGTCGCTCATCTGGCTCGGCATTCTGCTCCCGCTTTTCTAGCTCTAATGATTTCTTCGCAATGGTAGCAATCACAGTTAGGGTTTCAATGCTGAACTCTGCAACCATCTCCCATTCCAGTGAAGTCAGATATCTTTTGGGCTTTCTATCAACAAAACGCGCAGACAATAGCAATCTCGGAAACCTCATTGCGTACATCCCCTGAGTAAAATACAAAATTTCTTAAGACATTGTAGCAAGTCCCGAGAGACATCCTCCGATCCCAGCTCAATCCTCGACAATCCCTCTCGAGGTTTGAGCATATTACGCTGAAGCTTGCAAATCCTGCACTTGCCTCGAGCATGAAGTTTGTAATTTGTTTCATTTCAACGTGCTTTATAGAGAACTCAATGTCTCTTTTTTTCTCTCTTTTTTTCCTTTTTGTCGTTGCAGCTCTGAGGAAACTCCAGACTTTTGTTCGTTGATTTTCGATCTCATCTTACTTGAAGCCTCAGACCGGCCGAAAGAAATTGCCAAGAGATGCGGTAAAGTGAAGTACCTTTCTCGTCTTTCGCTGAGGGCATCTGACCTCTATTTGAGCCTGATGTCCCTGGCTGGTTGTCGGCTCGGTATATTGATGTTCCTGGGAATTGTTTGTACCTTTCTGTTGAAGATCCACCATTCACAAGGCCTGCTTTACCTGCTTGGCAAGAGGATTGAAGCAAAATAGCCTCGTGATTGCTCGGATTTAGTCTCTACCTACCCTTGTTGGTACACAGTTTCGCGTAAATGGTCCTGTCAAAATCCCGTCCAGTAATCAGCACTGCAGGCTTTCAGCGCGATGCCGAATGTAGCGGCGGCAGCCACCGTTCAAAGTCCGGGTACTCCATATGGAACGGCTCATCTCCACAACGGGACACTTGTTTCATGTTTATCCATCTCAAATGATCATTTCTAATTCAAAACAGCCGCTTCTTATTAAGGAGAATCTGTTTCCGCGCCACGAGTGCGGGGTTGGTGGAAATCAGGTCCCCAATATCCCAACAATGCAGGCACTAAACTTAATCTTGTTTACCCTGATCTGAGGGTGTATGGTCTCGGCAGCGCTTCCGAAATGCTTCCCTCTTTTGGTCAAATCACAGGACCCGGAAACCTTTTATCTGAAGAAGATCCTGCTCCGGGGTCAAAGACAATCGTGCCGGATGCTCCGATTTGCCACTTTAAAGAAGCTATCATCAATGTTTCGGGAAGATTGCTGGATTTTAATCAAGGGCATTTCTCCAGATTAGAGGTGAAGTGTTGCATAATTCTTCCGAGGGCTTAAGATTACCCATCGAGTTGATGAGAGGTTCATCGGCGTGGCTTGGCCATATATAAAGTCGCAGCACCGAAGCTTGTTTCTGAGGGCATCCAAGCATTCTTGTACGACTTCATCTCTTGGCGATCGCTCACATTTTGCCAATATGCGTTCGACATTGATCTTGGCTGCCTTGGCACCACTTGCCCTGGCCTGTACCAACCCAGACACTGATGCTTGTATATCGGTCTTGTCAGCATCACTGGCAGCGGCAACTTCTGTCTGCAACTCATACACTGCGGCTTCTTCTACAGCAAGTGCTTATTCATTTTCGGCCTACTGCACAAAGCCAGCCAAACTCTCTAGTGCTTGCAGTTGTGTTGTTTCTCCTGCAGCAACCACTTTGGCAACTTCCGTCGTAAGTAATATTACCTACTCATACCAAATCTACAAAATTGACATATAACAGAAAACTACGACCACAACCACAAAAGCTGCCACTACAACAGCCGCAACCACCAAAGCAACGACATCGTCAACAACTGTGAAATCCACCACGACAACTAAAGCAACAGTCAGTACAGCAGCTGGAAGCGGAACTACGTGCACAGTTACCGCCTACGCGTCAATTGCTTCTGCCGTTGCATCATGCAGTCAGATTATGCTCTCCGGTATCTCTGCACCAGCTAGTTCTACTATTGATTTGAGCGGATTGAAGACCGGTGCCAAGGTTATCTTCGCTGGTACAACTGTAAGACCACCTGTCGAGTTTCGAAGTTTTAAGCTTGAAGAAATATGCTCATCATTTTAGACCTTTGGAACCACCCTCGATGAAAGTTTTGACCCGATTACCGTTTCGGGAACCGATATCACAATCACTGGCGCTGAAGGCCACGTCATTGACGGCAATGGACCAGCTTACTGGGATGGTGGCGGGTCAAACAGCGGCCAAGCCAAGTATGGAACCCTTTTAGCCTATTTCTGATGTTTTCTAATTACGTTTCAGGCCTGATCATTTCTTCGTTTTGAACAAGGTTCTTGGCAACAGTTTTGTTACCAACTTGAACATCAAGAACTGGCCCGTTCATCTCTTCAGTGTCACAAAATGTGTTGGCTTGACTATGTCTGGTCTTACACTTGACAATTCATTTGGAAACGTAAGCAGTGCAATATCCCGAATGATACCTGGTACTAATTTTGAGCAGGCTCCAAATGCGGCTTCTGGTACTTTAGCAGCTGCCCACAACAGTGACGGATTCGATTTCTCATCGTGCACCAACACTATCCTTAAAGACAGTTGGGTTTCGAACCAAGATGATTGCGTTGCCGTCACTTCAGGTAACAATATCACAGTTAGCGTAAGTTTTGCCTTCTCATTAAGTGAGAAAATGTGACTAATGTCGCTTTCTAGGGCATGACTTGTATTGGTGGACACGGTCTCAGTATTGGATCTGTTGGAGGAAAGAGCAACAATGTCGTCGATAGCGTCACTTTCAAGGACTCAACCATCAGCAACAGCCAGAACGGTTGCAGAATCAAGACTAACTCGGGCACAACTGGAGCTGTAAGCCTCGCTTCCCCTTTTTCTGGTAGCCTCTGCTAACAAATTCAGATCTCCAACGTCGTCTACAGCAACATTGTTCTTTCCGGGATCACCAAGTACGGAATTGACGTCCAGCAAGATTACCTCAACGGCGGACCAACAGGCACCCCAACAAACGGAGTTACAATCGCTGGTGTGACCTTCACCAAGGTCACAGGAACGTGCACTTCTTCCGGCCAAGATTACTACATTCTTTGTGGAAGCGGAAGTTGCTCCAAGTTCAGCTTCAGTGGTGTTAGCGTCACCGGTGGTGGAGTTGCAAGCAGCTGCAACTTCCCTACCACAACTTGCCTGGTTTCTTCTTAAGCTAAGTATAGAATAGACATCAAGTTGTCCAGTGGGGTTATGAGGCGGGGTTGTGTATATAGCCACATCCAGATCCGTGAATATTGAATGGAGAGACGAAAATTCTTGATTGTAATTATCGATAATAGATTGAACATATTCCTAGAGATTTATGCAGTCCAGATCCGTGAATCCTTATTTACTAGTAAACCGTACAACGCCAAACACGATTTTTGCTTTCGAGCTCAATACAAACTGTCCCTTTCTTGACATGGCTTTTTCATCCACCATATTTTGAAACAAAATTGAAAAAAAAATAAGAACAATTATGTATCTATTTACCACTAAGTCAAATACTTGATTTGGGCGGTGAGTAGTAGCAGAGACATAGAATTTGAATAGCCGATCGGTTGCTTGTGAGGTAAGCGGATGCATATAAGGTATAGATTGTCATTTGAAGTTGAGCACGAGGATACCAGGCAGAATTAGATATCCTGCCTTGCATGAAAACTATAAGTACCTTTTAGTCTTCAATTCTTAGTCGTAATTCTAAACAAGTGTATAAGGGGCTAATAGATATACGCACTTAGCCGCCCTATGACAAGCGCTACACAAGAAAGGCAATGATGCTAATGAGAATTGCGGATCTTCTGAAAACTCGCAGCACTAAGTGGTAGCGGGGAGGGCAACATGCTCACAAATATGGATCACGTGACACGATATACTACCAAACTCTGTATTAAAGGCTTGCAGATTGACCTAGGAAGGGCCCGATTGTTGCGCTAATCGCAGGACCAGAATCAAGAAGTCTGCTGGAAGTTGAAAGCGTATTTCTAGGAGTGCAGGATTCCCGTGATCATGCAATAACTGGGAGAGAAGATTTCACAGTGACGAGTATTTCAACTTTGAAAATCACGATATGTTGGCTGCTCAACGTCAATGTATTGTATGAGTGTCTGCTTTCCATCTGTCCATCCAAATCTACCTACTCGCACAAACCACTACCACCACTACATACTAGCATTCTCACCTAAGGCCTGCCATCTCACCATCAAGAAATTCCATCTATCCAGTACAATTTTCCTGCCATTCAAACCACAATGCGTACACTTCAAATTTGTTTTGTTATAATCTACCCACTTATGCCTTGGTCTCGGATTCTTCTTCTAGAGAAGCCTTCGCAAACTCTGCGTTCAACTTGGCAACCTCCTCACGAGCTTTTGCATCTTCCGCATCCTCCACTTCTATTGTAGGAGTGAATATTTCAGGCGAGGCATCCTTTGCTGTGGATGCTGGGAGGTCAACCTTAGCAGGCTGCTCGGCCACTACTGTTTCAGCATCTACGCTCTCGCTAATGATCGGGTCATCTTTGGGAGCCTCTGGCACCTCGATCTCAACTTTCTCAGCAACTGCATCTTTCTTGATAGTTTCTGGAATTTCAACAGATTCCTCAACAGGAATCGAGGCTGCTTCTGTAGGCTCAGGCTTCTCCTCAGCGGCTGGCTTCTCCTCAACAGCTGACTCCTCTTCAATTGCGGCAGTCTCAGTAGTCTCGGAGCCAGGTGCATCTTTCTCCAGAACCTCGGCAACAATATCTTCATCCTTCGCGGATTCTTCGATCTTGGAGTCTTCTGTCGTTACTTCCTCTACCTCCGGCTCAGCCTTAGGTATCGAAGACTGCTCCGCTGGGGCCTCGCTAGGCTTCACTGGAGCTTTCTTAACCTGTTTTACTGGGGTAGCTTCCTTCTTGACCTCAGCGGCCTTTACGACCGACTTTGCGACAACCTTGGGAGTATTTTCCTGGGAAGCCTTTTGCATGGGACTTCCACTCCTCTTCAGTGGTCCATCTCGGGTGGCGGGGCGCTTCACCGACTGTGATCTCTTCGGCGGGGTTGCAGGGGTCTTCTCAGCAGTTTTGGAGGCTGATGAAGTTGTCGGTCTCATCATACGGGCCAAAAACCCGTCATCAGCAGGCGCTGTGTTCTGAGATAAGCTAGCTCTAGAAGGTTGCTTCTTCAGTGTACTCGGTGGAGGACCAAGTGAAGGTCTATTTGTGGCACTCTTGAGGGCGGAAGGATTCCTAGTTAAACCAGACTTGGAAGTGACCGTTGCACGGCTTGGAGAGCGGGTTGTTCCAGACTGTGTGTTTCCAGAAGCTCTACTAAGAGACTGCCGGCTTGGCGGGGGAGGATTGGCTGTCTTAGATCCAGAGGATGCCGTATGTGCAGTTAAGGATGCCGGAAGTTTGACCGGCTTGGTTGGAGATTTTGGTCGAGGCTTATTGAATCCAGTTTGTGGGGGAGATGCTGGGATTCTCGTCTTTGGCGCCGAACCGTGTGCAGCCGTTGTTGGAGGCTTGCTCGCAGGTCTTGATGTATGATTAGGTGCGAGAGAGCCTCGACTTGGTTTCTTCTCTGCTTTCTTTTCCACTTCTGGCTTCTTTTCCGGCGTGTTGGTAGAAGCATCTCGTGTTCGTGGTTTATTTGGTGTAGTGGGTGTTTTGGGTAATGGAGACTTCTTAGGGGAGGCCTTTGCCGCAACAGTAGTCTTTGCCGTAGATATAGGAGTGGGTTTTGTGGTTACCTTGGTAGCTGCAGGCCTGTCGACTACTTTGGCAGTTGTTGGTTTGTTGGCCCCATTTGTGTGCCCATTCGATGACTGCCCGTTTGTAGGCTTTTTCTCTTCCACCTTGGCTGATTTCACAGGCGCCTTCTTCGTTTCCTTGTTACTTGGCTTGCCCAGCTGTTTGTCCTCTTCAATGGCCGGCGTCTGCAGCGGCGTCAAGACGGCAACTTCAGGTATGGTCTCCTCGATCCCAGCACTCAACTTCCTGGCCAACATCTCTGTCGCGATAGACTGTTTTCTGTCTGCCTTGCTCTGGGGATGCTCTTCCTCGTCGATACTGAAGCTCGTTCTCCGTTTGGTCATGCTTGGTTCACCGCTGGTGTCTCTTTTGAGACCTAGCTGGTTGCCTAGCTGTCCACTTCTCTCAACCGTCACAAAGGACGTACGAACTTTCGACAAAGGACGCCTGGGCGAAGTACTTGCGCTAATGTTGCCTCAAGGAATGTTAGCAGAAGTCCGGAGTCAGGAAATAAACAAGGCCTCACCCGCTGAGCCGCCGGGAGAACGACCGCGATCTGCTGCTGGTGGGGACGTGTCGCTGTTGTTCTGTTCGAACATGGCCCGCAGCGAAGCCATCTTTCCCGAAGCCATCTTGAATGATCCCCTTGAGTTAAGGAAAGTGCCGACCGGATGCTACTCGCTTTCCCAGGGAGGTGGTGGTGAAGGTGAAGAAAGGGCAACCAGTGGCGCGACGCCGTTTGCCAACTGTGCAACGGCAACTAAGGTAATGTATGTATTTTGTGCGACGGTCCCAGATCCCAGGACGAGGAATGCACGGTTCACGGATGACCAGCCGACACGCTTTTATACGGCACAGACCGAGGAGGAAGACGAGGATAAGGACGCGACTTGCAGATCTACGGAGTCGGGTGGGTGGAGAGAGAAGGAGCTGTACGATTCCAGAATCGAAGAGTTGTTGACGTCGCAGTGCTGGCTGAAAGAGATGTTCGCGAGCGCAAAACAGAGTTCATCCAGAGTGTTGCCTTTGCATAACAGCCAGTCTAGTCCAGTCCAGTATCAGATATGAAGCATCCTTACGCTCCCCCTTTTTCTCAATATGGCCAGGGGTTGGCGGATGCGCGTGAGGTGTTTGGGGTTTGCTCGGCTCTTCTGGCCAGTGTTAGAGGTACAGCACAGCTCCAGCTCCCTGCATCCAGCTGCATTGCCGCTCCCGAGAACCGGAGGAGAATTTAGCTTCGAACCGCATCTTGAACTTGGACGTCGAGTTTCTACTTGCAACATCAATTCCAATTCAGCACAATGGCAGCACGACGAACTCTGCGCATCGGTATGGCATATTTCATTTCTGTCTCCCCAAGCAGTGTATTCCAATTGATATGTTTGCCCAACTCGCGTGCCTCCAAATTATATTCTCGACCCCTCTAATTACACCTCATCTCCCAGTACTAACTCCTACACAGGCCTCATTCCGGGAGATGGAATCGGTCGCGAGGTCATTCCCGCCGGTCGTGCTCTTCTTCAAGCCCTGCCGGCGTCTCTGGGGTTGAAGTTTGATTTCGTTGATCTTGAGGCTGGCTTCGATTGCTTCGAAAAACACGGAGTCGCCCTCCCCGACAAGACAGTTGAGATTCTCAAGGGCGAATGCGATGGAGCTCTCTTCGGCGCTGTATCGTCACCCTCCAAGGCCGTCAAAGGCTACTCCTCCCCAATTGTTGCACTGCGCAAGCGCCTCGACCTCTATGCGAACGTCCGACCCGTCAAGAGTGTTATGACCGCCAAGAACCCAATTGACATGGTTATTGTCCGTGAGAACACCGAGGATCTCTATGTCAAGGAAGAGAGGACATATGATGCAGCAGATGGAAGTGGAAAGGTGGCAGAGGCCATCAAGAGAATTTCCGAGCGGGCTTCGTTCAGAATTGCGACCATGGCTGGAGAGATTGCTCTACGCCGACAGAAGATTAGAGATAGCGGAGCACCAAGCATCCACAAGTCGCCAATGGTCACCATCACACACAAGTCAAATGTCTTGAGTCAGACAGATGGTCTGTTCAGAGCTACTTCGCGGGAGGCTCTCGCTATATCCAAGTTCTCCAGTGTTGGCGTTGAGGAGCAAATTGTTGACTCCATGGTGTACAAGCTCTTCCGTCAACCAGAGACCTACGATGTTATTGTTGCGCCCAACTTGTACGGAGACATCCTGTCTGACGGCGCTGCGGCTTTGGTGGGATCATTGGGATTGGTGCCAAGTGCCAACGTTGGTGAAGGGTTTGCAATTGGTGAGCCATGCCACGGCAGCGCACCAGACATCATGGGACAAAACATCGCCAACCCAATTGCTACTCTGCGAAGTGTCGCCTTGATGTTGGAGTTCTTGAATGAGGAAGCTGCTGCGGCCAAGATTTATGCTGCTGTTGATGGAAACTTGGAGGATGGCAAGCTCTTGAGCCCTGATTTGGGAGGAAAGGCCACAACTTCCGAAGTGGTGGAAGATATCCTGAGACGTCTTTAGATGTGATTTTGGTGTAGACAAAAGCGATTGATAAGAATACCATGAGAATAAGAGCAAAAGTTGACACTGCATATTCCCACACGTGACCATTTTCAAACCCGCGAAAAAAGTACCGGAGCCGCATCCTCAAGATTTCCACCAGCGTCAGCTATCCCCAGGAACTTCAATTCACGCTCCACGCGATCACCCATCCCACACCTTCACGAACGCGGAGGCAAGTGATCTGCGGAAACTCAACTCGATAGGCATATCATCTAACGCTGCCGGCAGAAGCAATCGCAACTTCAAACTTCTCCCTCAACTGGCCCTATCCTCCATAGCTTGAGCCCTCGGGGCCACCAACCACCACCACAATGTCCCTCGTTCACCTCTCCAACGTCTGCTCTCACTTGCAAAACGCATCCAAAGCACGCCTAGGGCTAACCTCCGTCCCTTCCACCAACCAAATCCTCCGTCTCACTCTTGCGCTCCAATCCGCCGGATTCATCTCGACCGTCACCCGCGGCGGGCTCACACCACCTCCTCTCGACGACCTCTCATCCTACGTCCCGGAGCCCGTCACACAAGAGAATATCTCCACACGCCGGCTCTGGCTGGGATTGAAGTACTGGAATAACGAACCCGTGCTCAGCAAGATGGGCATGGTGAGCAAGCCGACCAAGCGGATATGGATGGATGTTGATGGTCTGGGGAAACTAGTCAGGGGCAGAGAGGCGGGCTTCGTAAAGGGACTGACACGACCGGGAGAGTGTCTGTTTGTTTCTACGGATAGGGGCGTGTTGGAGAGTAGGGAGTGCGTGGAGAGGAAGGTTGGAGGAATGCTGCTGTGTCGGGTACTTTGAGAAGATCACGGAAAGATAGGGACACGCGTGTGTATTATATGGTATTGATAAGATGAGAGGATACAATTGCATGGATGGCGTATGTTACGATATTCGGCTGGACGGGGTGGAAAAGATTATCATTGTATACCTCACGAGGGCCTTCTTGAAACAAAAATCGAACCTTCGGGTCTTCCTCATCTCCAAATCATAAGTTCAGCCGATGCACAGTACCTGGGAGAAGTCGCGGTACTCTCAGTCGAGTCCACGTAGATCAATTTGACATGGGTGGCTCCGTACTTCTTTAACACAACTGCGAGACGGACTGTCGGTAATCCTGCTGCCAGCTCCTCATTTCTACATAAAAATGTGTATTCAGCTATGGCCATTCGGAGAAATACATATTGCCCTGCTTGCTTGCTAATATCGATGATTAGTCAAACTTTCTCTGAATAGACTTTCGAGGAGGGGACTATCAGGCCCTGGAGCATCATGCTGGCTATTGTGATCTTTCTCAAATTATTAAACAATGTAGATGATCGAATTCACGGAATGCTTAACGACTAGCTAGGAACCAATGGGAAAGATCTCAAATGAGAAGATATTGTATCATTCAGCTAAGAACTCGGCGATTATTCGAATCTGGAAACCCACTGTAATGCCATTATTGTCATTAAAGTAAGGCTGCCCGCAGGATCATACAACCCATTTTCTACCTCGAATCTCTAAGAGTTTAGATAACTATCTGTTCTATCGTGGATATTTGAACTTCAGAAGCTTGCCATCCTGGTTGTTTTATAGGCGAAGCCCAGGAGATATCAGAAGTTTCAAATCATTTCTTCAGGAATGATTGTTCGTCCTGAACCATCTCTCAAAGCAACAAGCCGCGAAATAAGATGAATAATTAGGTTGTGATGCGTGATCCCATCCAGCTCAGTGTGGTTAACACTTGTCAATGCCCATATGAGATGAACTCTTCAACATTGCTGAGTGGGTGACTTATTCATTCCAGCGAATGCTCTCAGGAAGCTTGACTTCTTGCTGCACTTCATGTCAAATCAACGTAGATCTGATATTTTTGCGAACCAGACATTGAAGAAGACATGGAAACTAGAACAATGTCTGGATGGGGCGGCATCAGCCGGCAGCGGCTACGGCAAAGAGCAGTTGACTATTTTGGGACTCTCATTCGCCCGTTGCACCTGCAGCTCGTGCGCATGGACTCGCACATGTCTTTTGCCGCCCACCACTGAACTGCTGAACTGCATCATCCAGGGTCGGCAGCCACCAGCCAAGGCATAAGCATCTGTAAGTCGCGTCTCCTCTTTCTCGCATCATCTCTCTTCTCTGTTTGTCACTTTTTCTCTCGTATCGCAAGAATCGCATTCTCGTCGTCTTTGTGCTGCGCAAGTGTCGCAAATCAATTACGATGGCAGCAAGACCAGGAGAAGATATCGCAGCAGTCCTGTAGGTACCGCCAACCCCGCTCTGTAGTAGTATTACTGATAATAGGCAGGTTCGCAGATGTACATTACTACTATGGCCCTCCGACAGCGAAGCCTCCACATCACCGATTTGACAAAGGCTCTTACGTATACTTGTTCGAGAATGCATCGCAGAGACAGGCTCGTATCGAGGTAGCAAACAATGCGGGGACCCCAGATCAGGATGCGTTCAACGGCTGCAAGTAAAAGTCCTAGAGTCAGCTTATAGATGCTGATAATGGCACACAGATCTGGACGAGACGCGCATTGATTATTCCTACAAGCACCCAAACTTAGTCACGGTCACAGTAGATGGAGGGGCCGGCCAACACCCAGGAGCCGGAGATGGTCAAGAATGGCATCTTCCTACCTTTGACCCTAAGAACGAGAACAAGTACATGTACAAGCTCCATACTGTTGACATCTACTTCTGGACCAAAGAAGATGCGCTGCAGTTCGTAAACGGCATTAGGAGAGTCGTCCCTGCGCAGCAGATATCCATCCAAGGGGAGCCGATGGCGCCGCCCCCTCACCAAGAGGAGATGAGCCCCGTTGTACAAAAGCTGGAAAATGTAGCAATTACGGATCCGTCATATCAAGGAGGCAAGACGAGAGATTCAAGGACAACCTCTTTCCCAGGACCTCCGATTTCGGCTACCCCGCAAAGTCAAGAAGCTTCCAATTTTGTTCCAATGGCCTACAATCCTGCAGCGCCAGCTGCTCCTGAGGTCATACAGCATCGAGAGAAGACTCCCCCACCCGAAGATGGGGCGGGAAATCCTCTAATGGCTGCGGCGACCTCTGAACATGGCCAAAGTTTTGGGGTACCCTATAATGGAATTGGGTTCTCTGGGCCGCCGACTCAACCCCCGCCACAAAACTATTTCCCTGGCCCGCCTGCAAGTGCCCCAGCTGCTACTGCTGCTCCACCTCCATCCGCACTTCCACAATCTCCGTATGCACAACACTTTCAAAATACTTTTGCTGGCCCGCCTACTGCTGCATCAAGAGATAGTCCATATGCGCAACCACCACCTTCTTCCGCTCCTCCGCCACCAGCTTACCAGCAACAGTCGCACATTCCCGTCAATCAATTCGCAAACTATCCTGGTTCACCAGGCATATCATCTGGTATGAATACACCTGGCGTTTATTCTCCTGGGTTTTCTCCGGCTGCGCCCGGATCTACGCCTGGCATCTATTCACCAGCGGCACCACCTGGAGGTTTCGCGCAGTTCCAGTATAAACAAGTCAGCAACACGCAGCCTTTGATGACAGACTACAGTATTCATCAACAAGTCTACAGACCAACCGAAGTTGAAGCCTCGTCCCATCATAAGCATAAGAGTGCGAAGACTCCTGCGGCTGTGAAAGGACCCAGAGGGAAGTTGGAGGATCGCGCTGAAAAATTGGAAAGAGGTGTCGGGAGTATATTTAAGAAGTTGGAAAAGAAGATTGGATAGTTCCGATTGCATTCCTGCCGTAAAGTTGTTCCATAAGAGTTAGCTGTGCGGATTAGAAATCTGGTCGTTGGTACGGATCATTCGGATGCTGCTCAAAATAAATGGCTTAGTGGTCATTGCCAGCAAGGCAGCACGGCTGAGTTATGGCAATGTGGTGTTTTTGTTTGCATTGATTTATACCCAAGATATTCTATAGAACCCGTCTACCTTCATCACATTTCCAGCAAATTTCAGGTGGCCGTTTTTTTTTTGAAGGAGCAGCTTATGTGAACTCCATTCTAGTATCTCCAAGAAATGTTTATTGTCCTTCGAATTGCGTTCCAGCACCAGCAATATAATATGCTTGTTCTTTGGTGGCATCAGCCCAAAGAAGCAACTCGCCCTGTATCAATAAGCCTTCCACCTTTGAGACGCTATCCTTTATACTTCCTACCTTACTGGAAGGTATTCCGACTCGCAAAGAGGACACCACAACCTGACGGACTTCTATATATGCGTTTTCAGAGACTTCGTTGAGGCGAATGTAGTTGATGGCCGTTTGCTTTTCGCCCTTATTTGAGACATACATCTTGATCGTTTCGAGGTCCTTGAGGACAGTTTGGATACTCAGGACCAAAGATTCGACTATTATCGAGTCAGAGGGCCCCTTGACAACGGCACTCAGAGCCTCGGAATGGACTTCGGTGATATGCAAAGGAGCAGATGGCCAGTTTTCAAAAACAAAGTCTATTGCAAGAGCAACACTGTCTTGCACTGAATATGGATCTGTCGGTTCATTCGAAGTCGGGGTCACGGCGAAGACAGAATTTGCCTTGGATAGGGTGCTACTGAGGAATCAGTCTGGAATGATATGCCAAATATCAAACGATCGCAACAGACTTACATGGCCTGTTGTTGGGGAATGGATGTCATATCGGTTGAAAAAGATCGTGGTATTGACAGTAGCAACCTATCTATCTGACTGGAGGACTTTTAGGATAGATTACGGTTTAATGAATATCTCCCAAGTTTACTGTCAGTCAGCGCTGAGCGGGATAACACCACCTTCTTATGTTTCCTACTTCATGCTTGTATGACATTTTATGCGGACCACTCCTGCCATTCATGAACTGTGAACAGCCCGATCTCCTGGCCACTTCGATTAGAGAAGACGCATTGGCTGAGGATATTTCAACGAGGCTGCGTAGTTGTTGAGCGCTGCTTCAGAGGCATCGAAACGCGGCTGGGCACTTGTTCCTCCAATAATCTCTGTCGTTGTACCCCTGAGAGCAATTTTCAAGGATGGTAGGACAATACTGCACTTTGAGTCTCTGCTGCACCGCAACTACCCAATGGGAGAAGGCAGAGAAGCAAAGTTCTACGTCTTCGGTCAGAGTCTCATTGGCTTGGCGTGTGAATTCCTAGACATAGTGGCGGAAGTACAAGTGCCTGCCCCAGTCTCAGGCGTGAGGAGACTTATCAATACGTTCTGGATATTAAATTCCTTGTGTGGAAACCTGTTGAGTGGCAAATACAACATATCCAGACAGGGTTTGTCATTGACGCAGCTGTACCGAGAGGCTTCATCAACACCCACAGACCACACCACCTCTCCTCCCAACGGAAATAACCAATATTGTCCTGAGAAACTAGGAGAATTATGACTACCTCGCTCATGATAACACCTCCAGAGCAACATGCGTATACTAACCATCGACGTATGAGTTGAACTGTTCCCCGATGCCGAGGTGTTGGGCTCAATGTGCTTCACCGCACAGAGATCCTCTCCGTGCACCTCGTCCCCTTTCTCTGTTGAAAATTGTAACCAGGACTCGTGACATTCAGCATCCTATGCTGGCGAGGCTGTGGATCACGCCCTCATCGAGCTCCAGGAGCCCTCTCCTGCATCAAGTAATCATCTGGATCAAGCATCGGACTTCGGGATGATCGGGCTGTCGTTCAGAGCTTACGCTGCCATTTTCCGATTGGGACTACGTCTCCAGGCGAGGCAAATCTGCCTTGACGCAGGCGCAGGCGCACACCAGTCTCATCTTGGCGGTTCAGCCCTGGACTGCCGCCCTTTCCCAGTCAAGCTATATGATTGTATTCTAGATGAGAGAGATAAGCATCGAAGGCGCCAGATCCCTCACTATGTCTCTGGCTAGTCCAGTTAAACGGAAGGGAAAATAGTAGTGTCGCTTGCTTCCTCCCCCCTTCAGTCCCCCTCGGCCTGCGACTATACGGATTGCGAATCCAGGCGCATGAATTGGCGTGAGCGGGTTGTGGGGATTGGTGGAGTTCTTAAAGCGAGAGCATCGCCGCCTGTAGCTTTCATCCAACTCCAATGAAAGTCCAACAGCCGGCTGGCCTCCTTTGTTCTTCTGAAACTACTTGGAAGAGGTGGACGGGCCTCACAATGAAGCCTCGTCCACCTTTTGCCACCAACTGTCCCGAAAACGCCTCTGTTGGGTCTTGAGACACGTGAAAAAAGCTTTGCTGCGTCTTGTTCGAGAGGTGAAAGGCACAGTTGGCTCTTCTTGCCTCTCTCTGTTCTGCCCACTTGCATGGTTTGTCTTGTTGACCAATGCACGAACATTAACAGAACAACCATTTGCATTATGAGTTACATCTATTACAGAGCGGAGTAAAGATACAGCCTTCCCTGCCGGACGTTCCGACACTGGAAGTCTCTTCTTGTAAGTCCCAGCGCACAGTCTCACGCGCACTACCATTGAATTGAATGAATGATTTCCCCTGCCTATACGCGTCTTTTCTCAGATCAAATATTCATACGGCAGCCGCAAGTCCCATGTAAACTGTGAACCAATACCACGGAGATGTTGTTCTAGCTCGCGATGTCGATCTTTTGAAGAACGCGGCGGATGCTGATCTGCTTCCAAGATCTCTTCAAACTGGAACAAATCCACTTCTTTCCCCATCTCCGCCTCAATAGACTTTGACTCAAGGTACAGAGAAGATGTTGCTTGTGGCGGATAGTTCATCAGTCTCAGCTCGAGAGCTCTATGAGGTTCAAGATCGCCGAAGGGCTCGTAGTCACTGTAGCGAGTGTATGGGAAAGTCGAGTCCATTATGTAGCGTGGATTTAGAGTTGAATCCTCTTCGGAGAGTAGAGTAAATTTGTGTGGGGCTCTACGAATAAATAGTGATTAGCATTAGACCTTAACAAAAGTGCTCGCAGATGTTACCGGAGTGGAAAGCAGGCTTACTTCATTTGACGCCGAAGACTTACGACTGAAGACATGACGAGGAATAAACAGCAGGCAGGGTCGCAATAGTGAGGCAGGATCCGAGAAAAGTTCAGAGCGAATTTGAGATATAGGTAAAAGAGTAAATGTGAAAGCAATGCAGAATCAACAGAGGAGCGAGCATTCTATTATACATGTGAGCCAGGTGCAACGTATGAATGCGAACCGTAGCATCCAATGATCAGTAGTCACCGCAAAAGCAGTCACGTATTGTTCAACGCTGCAAAGCTCTTAACTTTCGTCTCATCTGTGGGACCCGCGCCCTGGTCAAGCCGCATGAGCTGCATATCATCTGAGTACCTGCTTCGGCAATTAATTTATATTCGAGCAAGCCCAATTCTGATTCGCTCACATATACATAATGTCCCAATCGAGATGAGTGTTCCTGCGTATAATAAATCTACAATAGCCAATCTGAAAAAAGGACGATAAAGATTTAATTTGGTTGGATGGAGCAGATCGAATGCTGCCTTGACGAGGCGGGCGAAGGCGTCACTAGCCTGTGTTTCTGCATCCTGCGCAAGAGCGCAGCTTGAATCGAGCTTCCATGCATATTCGCATGAACATCGCTGGTGATTCGAGGCCGCCCAGCAGCGGAAACTCCCGTGTTTCCACCTCCTCCAATAATGGCATTCTACGTCGCCGTCCGCAGAGATATCAGACGGTCTAATGCCGCTCATCTGTGCCCGATACGCAGGCTACCTGCGGCATTCGTTCTCCGAAATCGGAGAACTGACAGAGACGGCACGCAGGCTCTCTGGTGGGCTGCAAGACACATCGTCATGTACGCATGCACAGGATATTTACCACGCACACTCACTCGCCCTCATTCTCTCTGCAGTGCGAAGGCGGAGTATAGGGGACGAGGAACCTAGGCGGCTGCAAGCGAACTCAGCCCCTGAAGCGTTTGCCGATCACTAAAACCGAGGGCGCGGAGATCGCCAGGGCAACCAATACGCTAGACGGCACTTGTGCAAGGCGTCGCACGACGCTACTGTACCGCTCTCGTCCTAGTGGACGGTAACTAAAGGTTCTCGAAGATCCAGTAGTTGAATCTGCAGTTATAGCTTCAAAGATACTTGAAGCCTACCTTAAGAGCCACGTGGACCTTAGGTAAGCCATGCGCGATGCAACAAACTGTCAATTCAGATCATGTGACACGATTTCCCCTGCCCAGTCCG
Source organism: Articulospora tetracladia (assembly GCA_003415645.1). Classification (NCBI taxonomy): domain Eukaryota; kingdom Fungi; phylum Ascomycota; class Leotiomycetes; order Helotiales; family Discinellaceae; genus Articulospora; species Articulospora tetracladia. Next base: position 7,037,399 of record PYIV01000001.1, on the reverse strand, counting down.
TATTCTGTTCTTGTCAGCGTCAACTTTATTCCTTTAACTCTAAGCCATATATGTTATACATCGATCACTGCTGTCTATTAGTGGATGTACTAGCCACGTGATAGATCGTGGACCCTCCGCCTCCGGCTTTCTCCCAATTACTACGGCTGAGGCAACCTTGAATCTAGCATTGCAGAGGACTGCATCTTTGATATTGCGGCTGTGCTACAGTATAAATTGAGACAAGTTTTGCTACCTACCTCGGCCCTCACTTTAGGTTGTTACCCGTGCTTGCTGAGAAAGCTCTGGTTAAAGGACGAAGTTGGGAGTAATTGAAGTGAGGCTATTGTGGGGCTGGGCTGGGTATTTCCCAGGGCGCTCTTTTATATTGCTGAGTTGGCGCTGATTTCACGAGCTGTGAGCATCTCACCCCCTGATATGGCGTATTTCTCTGAAACCGCATCCGAGCTCATATAAGAATGATATCTTTTGCTCGATACTGATGGCTCTTAGTTGAAAATATGCTACCTCCCAATGAAGATATGCTTGGACTAGGCCTCACCTTGGAGATAAATCTTTTTGCTTTGCCACTCGTAGCTCACCGATGAACGTCATGTCTTTCACCTCGAGTGCAAACCTGTGGGAGCCGTCGGCTGCTTATTGATACACATCTCGGCATTCGAATAAAGTTTTCGTTTGCAAATTAGGTTGAAACGTGCTTAATCAATCAGCGTACAGGTGTGGGGGGCATTAAGGCTGGGCATCTGATAATGCAAAGATCCACATATCCCTGTTGCCAATCCCGATGATGCTCATCTACGAGGCTGTGCATCCGAACTTCACGTGGCCAAGAAACTTTCTTGTCCTTCCTGAAAAGCATCATCCTCCGAGGGTCCCCGGCACATTCGATTCGGAAGTTGTAATCAAGGCCAGGAGCCCTGAATCGATGTGTTGAGTTTTCTACTTTTACCATGTACGGCACCTCGCTCGCCTAAATGTCGGGGAAAGAAATCAAGTTGGCATGATCAGCCAAGCGGATATTTGCCCCCTTCCTTATAACTGCCCATCATCCGCCATCTGGCATAAGCTTAAGTTGCCCATTGTACTTCTGAAACTTCCCTGGGGTTGGCCTTATGCTCGTTCATCCAAAGGTTCTCGGTTTCAAACTTTCTACCAATGGGGAGTTTTAAACACCGGTCCCACAATTGCCATGTTTTCTTTCTGCGACTTGAATTCTTGGCATGTTAGCTACAAAGTTGTGCCAAGACTGTATTATGGATTCCTGACAACTCTATCCACAACTATGCCAGGATAAAAATTGGGAACATCCAAGTCGACACTGCGTGACGCCGTGAAGATCACAACCCGATGTCGGCTTTTTGCTGTACCAAGGCCGGAGCAATCAATCTTATCCTTGATGTTGCCCCCCTTACGCAGTCCTGATGCTTCCGTGGAAATGACGCATTTCTGAGTACAAAACCATGGGTTAGGAACCTTCATTCAGCAGTAAGTCACTCAAGACGTCCATTCTTTCAGCATGCATTCATTCACCCTCCTCCTGCCCTTTGTGGCAACCGTTTTCGCAGCCCGTCCCTTCTTGAACGAGGCGGACACTGGGTAAAACTTCAACATCTAAAATTTTTAGAAGGTTGCTAATAGGATTGAAGCATTGAAGATGTTCTCGGCGACACAGCTACGGGAACTTTGCCAGCTCTAGAGAGCATTGTTGGCTTGCCAGATTTTGAATGGGCGGCCAGAAAATACATGAACGCATCCGCATATACTTATTACCGCAACGGCGCCGCTGGAGAATGGTCTTACAGAAATAACCTAGAAATCTTCTCCAGGTACCGTCTGAGACCAAGAGTTATGACTGACATCACCAACATTGAGTCAACTCTGAGGTAGGACATGTGCTCTAAATGATGAAATTATATATCTCTAATGTGATTTCCAGCACTTCCATTCTTGGACACAACTTCTCTGCTCCATTCTTCATCAGCCCTGCTGCCAGAGCCGGCTATGCCCACCCCGAGGGAGAGGCAGGCTTAGTGAAGGGAGCCGCTGCTGGAAACATCCTGTACATGGTAAGATTTTGTTGTACCATACCGAACCAGTGCCTAATAAGATACAGGCCGCACTCTATGCATCTCTGTCAATCGAGCAGATTGCCGCAGCTAAGGGAAACAACACTTCCCAAGTGACCTTCCAACAAGTTTATCTCGATGCCAACGACACTGCGACACAAATAATCTTCCGCAGAGCCGAAAAGGCCGGTTCAAAGGCCATCATCTTTACTGTTGACTCTGCTGCTGACGGAAACCGCCACCGTGCTGCTCGTTATGGTGTTGGTTCAGCGTAAGTATCTTTCCACCCAAATTCAACGAAAATTCGCTAACTACTTCGTAGTGACTCTTCATACTCATACATCACCGTACATACCCTGAAATTCTCCATCAAATAAATAGATGCTAATAACTATTGCAGTGGGATTACTACAAGTCGCTCCAAAATATGACCATCCTCCCCGTCATCCCCAAGGGCATCATGACCGTTGAGGACGCCCAACTCGCCGTCGCCGCCGGTGCCAAGGCCATCATTCTCTCCAACCACGGTGGTCGCCAACTGGACGGTGCACCTTCATCCCTCGAGGTTGCCCTCGAGATCTACAACACCGCCCCTGAGATCTTCAAGCAAGTCGAGGTCTACGCTGACGGCGGTGTCCGATACGGCACTGATGTCCTCAAACTCCTCGCACTGGGTGTCAAGGCCGTCGGATTGGGCAGACCATTCATGTTCGCTAACGTGTACGGTTGGGAGGGTGTCGCGCGCGCTATTGAGCTGTTGAAGCATGAGATTGCTATTGATGCCGCTAACTTGGGCGTCGCTGATTTGAAGAAGATTGATGCTTCATACGTGAGTAGTTTTGTTCGTTGTTGTTTGGATTTCATGCTAACATTGGTTGCGTCTAGGTCAAGTGGGAGAACAACAACTGGTGGAGTTGAACGGACTGGCTGTGGAAGGAATATGATTGAGTTGTGATATTTGAAGCGACTCGTTTTCAGCGCTTCAATGAGAAAAGTTGGTAGATGGAGGGGAAGATACATCTACTACATCTGTATATATTTTGTTCAATGTACATTTTTGAAACAATCAAACAGTTAGATCTTATCCGCTATCTCTTGATAAAGAAGCAAGACCAAAGCTCAGAATTAGCATACAAGTAGCACGACCCAAGTGACAGCCCGAACCATTTCCTTCCAAATCCTAAACTTAATTGATGTCCGGCAAACTTCCTTCCTTCTTCATATTATCAAAAAGCTCATTCAGCTCTCTCCTCGTATCATACACCCTGTTCCACCCAAACTTCCCCGCCTTCTCCATACTAGCAACCAGCTGCAAATCGCTCATGGCACTCCTCGCCGTATCAAACGTACCCCACGCAAACGCCTCTCTCCTCCCCCATACCTCTCCACAATCTCATCCCACAAACCCTTCTTATCTAGCATGAACTCCTCGATATTCCACTGTTCCCCAGGCCCAGAGGTCGGGATGGCAAAGTACGCACACATGGATTCCCAGATCTGGCCAAGCATGACGTCGCATCCGTCGACGACGTTGAAGAACTCGTTGCGCGTGCTGTCTTGCGTCGTGAGCCATTCTTGGAATTCGCCGATGCCTCTGCTGCCTGAGAGGGAGTAGGCGCCTGAGTAGAGCTGTTTGGTGGATGGGAATGCCGTGTTGGGGTTCTTGCCTTGCTTGTGCAGGTATTTCAGGACTGTGAGCACGATCGCCATGGTGCTGCCGAAGGACATGCCATTGCCATGGCTTGGACCATAGACCCTGAGTTCTGTCAGTTTGGGGTTTATGCCAATGGAGTTCGATATCATATCACCAAAATGGATTTCCAAAATTCCAACTCCAGCTTCTGTCCTCGCTGAATTTCTTCATAAAGTCAACCTGCCGGTAGTAGAAAATACTGTCATCGTCTCCATATCTTCCGTCTTCCTCTCTAATTACTCCCCCAGTTAAAGCCTTAGAGTTTCCAATATGCACACCGTAATACTTCGCTCCGCACTGCAGGAACACGCGTTCCAGCTTCCCGCAGACCTCATCCACGGCTCTCAACACATTCTCAAAAAACTCCACGTTGATCATGGGATTGGTCATGCCCTTTTCGCCAATTTGGTGGATGTATGCGCAGTGGTAGAAATGCGTTACTTCTTCGATGCCTTTGAAGTTCCGAAGTGATGACGCGATCTGTGATGTGCTGGCGGAGAGATCGAGTTGCAGGCCGGAGATGCGTGGGTCGCTGTCAGAAGTGTGTCGGAGCGGGGAACGAGAGGTTATGATTATCCGAGACCACTTTGAGGCTGGCTGGGCGAGGAGTGCAGATACCATGGCTTGGCCAGTAATTCCATTGCTTCCTGTGATGAGAGCAGTATACGGTGGAGCCATTCTTGGAGATATATTCAATTCAGACCAGACGTTTAGCTGTCATTTATTGATTGTTCTATCAAAGTTCTCTCAGTTGAAGGTACGAGTAGATCTCTTATACAACATTCCCGAGGCGGGGTAGTTGTCCATAGGAGAGCGGGGACTTAGGGTAAACGGCTCTTGAGGTCACGTTGTTGAAGGGTGCTGGAGGATGACTTCTGTAGCTCTCGGCTTCGTAAGCCAATTCGACTTTGTTTCTTTTGAAGATAGAATTGAAGTCTCGCACTGGTGATACTCTAAACTCTTTACATCATTATAGCCCTTCCCAATCAAAAGGAAGAGAGAGTAGCACCACGTGACTTCACGTTCTCTCGTCCACCACCCCTTTGAGGTCGCTAATCATCCGCGGCTGGATAGTGTCAGATGCTTGTTTTGAGAGACTCAAACATATCATATAACCCTGACGTCGGGTTGCTAAGCTCTTCAGATCGGCGGGCACGTATTGTCCCCTTCCCCCTGAACGCCAATCAGAGTTTCGGTTACCTGCAGACTCAAAGCGGGGTACACAAGAGGCGATTTTCAACACAGCTGAATCTCACTCACTTCCCATGCTCGTCTCAGCCAAGTCTTAAATCTATCGCACCGGCCCGCTCCAAGAAAACGTTCTTCACCAATTCTCATTAAAAAGGCTGAAGTAGCGCCCTCGAAGCCATTACCTTCGCATTCTTCAATTCCCAACCCACGGTCAATCCGATACAATCACCCTGTTCTCAAAATGAGCACCTCAACCCCAGCAACAGTTGTTCCCATCCCACCTTCCACAAACTCTTTCTATATCACAGCTCTCTCTCTCTGCCCCACGCCTTCCCGCGTCTCCATAAACTGGACTCAGGGAAGTGCGACCTTTGGCGCTACTTTCAAAGGTCCGTCTTCGGACTACATTCTCTACGAGAAGGTTTTCGGGCTCCCAATCATAGTACAGGAAGGGGGAGAGATGCCCAAGGAGCTTTCGATTGAGTTTGAGTTTGGTGTTGGCGAGGATGAGGGTAGCGAGGGTGATTCGGGAAAGGTAATAGAGGGACAGTTTGTGGAAGAGCCTGTACTTACTAGTTGTGGCCCAGCTGGAAGTTCGAAGAAATTGATTGTGAAAGGATATGCAGCGGGAGACACGGGGCGAAAGACGCCGACTACAGTTACAGTCATGTTCAAGGGGGCAATGCGGGGGTTGCGCAGAGGTTGAGAAGGCGGCGAAGAGAGGTCTCAAAAAATACCTAGGTACGGAATACTCATACGTATTACCTATTGATGAATACTGGGCTGCTACAATGTCACGTTGAGAATCTGGTCAAACCACAATCACTAGACAGCGACACTTTGATTACCAGGCAGGAAAAATCGCGCGAATATGGTATTTCGTTCAGTGTTAGTACCATGATATTCATTCTCTCAAGGAAGCTAATACTGTGTAATTCCATTTGTGGTAGCCTGATTGTACCACGCAGCATGTCAAGAACGGTAGTTGACATTGATATTGAAGTGAGAAGCAATCCTTGTGGAGGAAGCAAACCTGGGCGTGGAGTACATCATCACCAATGGCAAACATTGGACTTAGAGTATCTCCACGTCTGTTGCATGGTTCTATCCCGACGTCGTCCTTCAAAAGGTACAGACGCAACTCTAACCTCCTTCCGCAATCACCGTCTCTGAATTCCTTCATTATGGCGGCTTAGCTATGTGACTGCATGATATTGAATGTATACTTTGAGTTGCTCTAAGGACCATTAGTGAGAATAGCCATGTTTCGTATGTTGCAAGAAAAATACCATACGAACGTAGACACTATCCCCCATGCTTGGGATACTTCCAGGTTTCAGAACTCCTGAGTCATCGTGCTGAGTATTAGTTGGATGGCCTGATGCCATTAAATAATCGGTCAATCAGATGAATTAAGCCATGGATCATCAAGAAGCTGTTTTGCAGTCTTCCGATCCTCGGGCCTCCACTGCAGCATACTTCTCATAAACCTTAGAAACTCTTGCTGATCCTCTCCGTTCAAGTTCTCCTCCGAACTCTTTAAATTTGTATCTGTTGGTATTGGGATTCTAGCGATCCAATTTCCTAAAGGACAAGACAATCAGCGTGGAGAACAGATCCAGGTATGATTGTGTTATCATACCTTCCTCGTCAAAGAACTCTTTACTCCTAGATCCTCGCTTCAAAAGATCTAGGGGTGGTGATCCGAGCAGTCCGACTACTTCTGCCAGATGAGCTCGAGTTTTATAGCCACTGCCATCCGGATCATTTCCATAAAATAGGTGTTTATCCTCAAAGAGGTCCCAAATCTGTTTGTATCGTTAGATTCTGATATACTTGCAAACATGGGTCAGCTAACCATAGCACCGACATTCCATATGTCAGCTGGATAGCTCCATTCGGTTTTGAGCATCACTTCTGGGCACCGGTAAACATTCGGTTGAGCATCGTGAGTCCGCTTCTCATCTCCATGGACGGCCGAGCCAAAATCACTGAGTACGACCAACCCATACTTCTTAGGTAGATCAAAACGTCGAGACCAATAAACCGGCGCTCCATTTACAATCTTTCGCGGCGACGGAGATTCGAGCTCAGTTTTAACGAACGAGTCTAGAATATCTTGGTCATCAATTTCTATGAGGATGTTATCCGCTTTGATGTCTTTGTATGCATTAATTAGCGTACCAAAGTTTCCAAACTCGGAAGATAAGGGACTCACCAGTATGCACGAGTTTACACTCCGAATGGAGATAGTCGAGTGCAAGCAATACTTGAGATAGACCTGATTGTAAAAGGACTTTAGGAAATCGGTGGACTGGATTGCGATTGAGTAGATCCTTGAAACTGTCCCACATGGGCTTCTGAACAAGGCATTTGTGATCACCGCCTTGTCGCGCTATGGTGAAAACATCGAGCGCGGTCCTGACGTGCTTTCGTCCTGGGTGAGAAGCGTTGCCAGCGCTGAGCGACTTGTAAATGTTCAATTCTTCGGGGTCGACGCCGTCTCTGGTGAAGATCTTGAGGGTAGCATATGAATGGAGTCTACCTTTGTTAGGGTTCTCGATCCTCAGCGGGTGAAAACACGTCTTACTGAAGGTCGCGCGCCAGCCAAACTGTCGAGCTCACGCCAAATCCGAGCTTCCCTACAACTTGATATTTCGAGGCAAAGACATCTCCAATGTTAACAGGATAATATACGCCCTTCTTGAAGTCGTCAAATTTCTCCTCCTCCAAGAGGATATTCTGATTCACGAGTTCGTACCCAGCCGTCGGGAATCGCAAAGGTTTCAGGGGCTTCCGGATCAAATTTCTTGCGGCTTGAAAAATCGAATACATAATAACGTATCGAAGAGTGCACCTTCTGATGAAGAACTTAGGTAAGTTTGTGATCGCAATTGAAAGACGTATCAGAATGCTGGATGTTGCCGCGTCGGATCTACGCCTCTTTGGGAACTAGAGGATGCTTGCACCTCAGGCGCCCCAGATACTTCGGTTCAGCTTCAGCGGTTACGAGACCTGTTGATGATCCTCATTGGAAAAGCACGAAAGCTTAATCCCAGATCGTGCGCCTATGCTGTTAGATTTTGACCCGTCATCCAGTAGAACTGGTTGCAATGTTCAATGAAACAGCTCTGCTTGGAAGTCAACCAGCTAATTCTTGGCTGCAGTCCAATCGATCAATCATGACTCTCTACGAGGCGCGTGAGGAGGTATCTCTGCTATTGTGATGTGCAACTCACCATACGTACCCACGCCCAATTCAGTGCGTCTCATTGTTTGAAGACCGTACTGTCTGATGCGGTGAGGCCTACATAAAGCGTCGGGGAATGTGCAGTGGATTGAGCTTTGGTAAACTTGACTGAATGTATTCAGATTGGTATCCTTCATTGTGGGTTGAAACATTTGCTGATACGACTGTCATAAATTATGTCGGCTCGTTCGTTCACTACCTCGGCGAGAGCCTTGCTCAAATGGGCCGGGTTTGACAAGAATAAACTTGAGCCTGTGTGAAAAAATGCGGTCGAGCAGTTTACTAAGCCTGGCGGAAAAGCTGAAGCGGTAAGAATTTCCTGATCATATCATCTTGAACATTTTCAAGCAACGAATTTCGGTTATACCAAAAATCAATTTATCCGTCGCTACAATGAAGAACCCCACTGATCATTTGCCAATAGAAATTGGGAAAATTGGACGAAGTAGCAATCAAGTGTGAGATCCTTAGTTGAAGGAGAAGAGTCTGTTAACAAATCCATAGAGTCAGAGATGGTAATCCAGTTCATCGTTCTCACTTCGACAAAGCGGACAAGGAGTTCGTAATTAGTGCTAGGATCAAGGGAGAGAATGGTACCACAACGTGCCACATCTACGAAGACGGCACAGGGACAACAAAGAAGGGAGACGACAGAGCTTGATTGCTGAAGAACATTGGGATTGTGGTTTGGTTTGGTTAGTTACAGGGACTTGCAATTCGAAGTGATGTTAGTTGGTATGTTTATCTGCTTGAGTTGGAAACCAGCGCGAGGCATTGCATGGCATGACGTCAGTCAGCCTCAGTGGCGCCAAGCGTGGAACTTGCCGTGCTTTGCCCTTTTGCATCCCTCGACAACACTAAGACATGACAGTACATCGCAATTGCATTCGCCACAACCACAACAACATCAACATCAGCTTCTGAATCCCATTCCGACTCTCTCCCCCTCCCTCTGCCCCTCCTCTTGCTCCCCTGCCACATCGTCATCGCGTCCCATGATCCTGCCGAGACGGTGGATTCCCGTGGAGATGCCCACAGGACCTCTAGGCAGAATCTCTGATCACCCTACGGCCAAACCCCATCGGGACCTCAACCTCACTGTCGCAAGGCATCGACGACCAGCCTCACCGATGGAGCCATCGCATTCAGCTTCGCAACAGCTTCCATGACGTCGAAGTGAGCCGACGTCGAGGTCGAGAGCGCCGTGTCACGAGGCAGGAGGCAGCGCGTGGGTATTCCCATCGGCGTGGTGCAGAGCAGCGTGCAGCGACTGGACGTGAGCGGCGGACCCTAGTCGGGGCAAAAGTGCAAACCGGAGGCTTCCCCAGGAGCTTGCAGATTCAGATCAGAGGTGCAAAAGTGCAAAAGTGCAGAAGTGCAAATGCACTCATTTGGAGACACACAAGGGGTGCCTCCCTGCTCATGCATGTTGACCTCTCCGGCAACCCTGCTCATGCATGAGCTCTGGCGCTGTCGCCAACGCCCCCTCTAGCTTCGCCTTTCCTTTCCCATCCGACAAATCCCCCATTCACTCAGCCTTGTCGACAGTACCGTACCTACTGGTCTCAACCGCTTCCGTGCGTGCCTCAGACCCTCAATCCAGTTTGCACTTTTGCACTTTGCCCTTTGCACTTTCGAGTTTTGCCCCTCGTCTATTTTGCACCCCCTCTCTCTCCCGCCTTTGATTGCCCCCTTCCCCCCAGAGCCCCGAGAGCTCGGAGGAATTTGTGTCTCTCAGCCTGCATGTCTATTGCACTTTCAAAAGCGGTTCGCCAGGACACGCTGCTGCTCATTTCCTACTTATATCGGCGTCCAAGTCGTGCATACCTCTTCTATCCCCACTCAGCACCTCATCATACTCTCATGACTTCGTCAGTCGAGACCTTGCAAGTTCAAGTCGGTACTTCCGTCAAGCTCTACAAACTTCCCTGAAGTAGCTCAAGCCGGAGCTGTCATCATGGCGTCGACCTACTCCTATACGGTGGAAGGGTGTTGCATCTTGCCCAATGCTGCGTCGTACGCTTGCGATTCCTCCTGTTGACCTCCTCACTCTGATACTTTTTGCAGATCAGTCCATGCAGCAGCAGCACAGCAAGATATCTCGAAACTACCTCTCGATAACTCGATTCCACGTACCGTCAATCAAGCCATCGGTAGATTCACAACAGCTCCATCAAGACAGTATACTGCTTTGACTCAAGAGAACCTTCGTGACCACGAGGATCATCATCAGTCTCGAAGTCAGCCACAATCCTCTTTCGCAAGCACTACATACGAATACACAACCCGGACAGAACAACAAGCCGATGATATGGAGGCGGCCCACTCGTATCAGTCTGCAATCGCTCCGCAGATGACCCCAATGGAGGTCTTTGAAGCCACTCTACCTGCCAGTCTACCGTACCATCCGCGCCAAAGCTATCAGCAACCTAGCTCACCTTACAACAAGACCACTCGAGATTCCTTCGTCACTTCTCCACCGGGGAAATTGTTCCTAGCATCGCATCCCGCTATTATTACTTCACTCCATACTGAGGCAGGGTCCGCAGATATCTACCGACTATCCAATGATACTGAAAGCTATGTCGCATATCCTTTCGTGGGTATCTACGGGATGAGTGAGCACACCAGTCATGCTCTGGCCAGTCTGGGGGCTCAATTTGAATGTGATCTTGTGAGAGATGATCAAGAGCTCAATGTTGAGTAGATCCTAGTGATGCGTTTCTTTCCCAAACTTCTGTGTCATGTTGCCTGGAGAATTTGTTTCTATCTACAGAAAGTCAGTAAGTATTTCATCAGCTCTGGTTGCTCGAGGTGTGCCGTAGTCCTTTTGCGCAGTCATGAACTGATATGGAGTCGCTTTGATGAATCGTAGTACTGTGATCAAGTGTAGACACGTGACTTTTTATTTAAAGAAAATTAAATCTAAAATATCCAATTCCTTTCTCTTGTTCTGATATACTCTGCCTGCTTGTGAGACCGCGAGAGTCGGCGAGTTTCAAGATGCCCTTCTTTGGATCGAACCAACTACAGTGCGTGTGAATGGCAGTCGCGTGGGGGGCAGGGCAGGCAAGGACGGCGTGGATGGGAATTGGAGCGAGATTTGATCTTTCATCTTTCATCTTGCATCTTGACGATGCGCGATTAGCCGGACAGTGGCAACAGTTGGCGACGCTAAATCATGCGTCAAGACCAAGCAAGGTCCGACTTGCCGTCGCTCATATCTCTCAATCGGATCTTAGGCTTCACTGGGGGCTTCACCACACAGCCCTTGCTATTCGACATCAAGTAAGGCAACTTGATCTTGACACGGAGTGTTCATGAAGGTTGCCTCGTTCGGCCACCAATCTCCTTCATGAGCAGGGCTGGCACCGATGTGTGTCTGGGTCAAATCGGTGGCATGGGTGGTAAACGCTTTGCCTCGATAAACCGACAAAAGTGCAATTGCACACACTTTTGCACCTTTTACGCCTTTTGCACCCTTTTGCACCTTTTTCACACTCGGGGCGTTGGTGAGACGTTCCCGACCATAGACTTGCAAGTGGGCGTGCAGGGTTCCAGTCTGACTGCATGCTGCACAGCGCGATGTGGCGCATTACCCAGCAGGGCCATTTTGCACCTTCTGCATCATTTTGCACCTTTTAAACTATCGACTCTCCTACAATTCCATTATAATTTCAACGAGGCTTTGGCAGGAAATGTAATACGGTTCCTGATCCTTCACAAACTCGATCGCAAACCGGGATACCTCGAGCGTCGTAATATCATCCACAATGCCGAAGGACTGGCGACTTCACGAGGCTACAATCAGGCAGCTATACCGAGAGGGAAAAACACTGAAGGAAGTCCGAAGAATTCTAGCAAGTGATTTCGGCTTTAATGCCTCGTGAGTAAACCGTATCGGAAGAGGTCGCGGTCGGATCATTGATCAGGGCCTTGCAGTGTTCGTGCGTACCGGATGCGATACTTTGAATGGGGTCTAAACAAGTCCTCTTTCACAAGTATTGATAAACAACTGTCTCGTAAACCCACTGGCCACGAGAAGCAGCCCCTATCTCAATTGGAGCTATTTCTAGAAAGTGACATCGACACACCACAAACCCTTACTCGCTCCGAAGCCAATGCTTTTAACGGTCCCAGTTTTCGTGTTAGTGACCACAAAGGACGAGACGATCTGGAGTTTGAGAATTTCCCTTCGATGCTAGAACATTGGAGACCCGACGGTGCATATTTCAAGAAAGCAATCGCACTGCTCTCAAAGGAACCATCCTGGAAGGAGTGTCTTATCGATCCCACCCCCGACCTATTCAAATCAATAGATGACACTGTTGCGATAGAAGAAAAAATTCCATTGACGAAAGCCTGTCTCGTAGCTAGCTTCGGCATCTCCACAACTGGCATTAATATTGAAGACTTCTGGCGCGGTTGGAAAGACGCCACATCTGGAGTTTCGTGGGAAGCAGCCAAGGAGATTTTGCTCAGAGAGTGTTTTGCTCCCGCCTTACTCGGAAATACCTTCCTGGACTGCGCCTTCATGGTTGTGGCGGAAAGCCTTTTGAAGGCGTGTATGAATCGACTTGAAGCACTTCGGCAACGCATTGAGCCACTAGACGAAAGGGAGTCTATTGAAGCCGCCAACCTACGCGAGAAATACATGTATATCCTCAATGATTTCAAGGATGCGCAGCTGGATGATCCTCTATACTACAGGTACTCTTTGCACATCGGGGAATGGAACAAGGCTACCACGGATGCCACCGCCAAGAACAAGGTAGTGCTGCCGGACTTGAGAGCACCCGTACCGGGTATACCGGCAATGGCAGAGGTAGATCACGGTATGTTGTGTGCTCACTAAATTTTCCCGCATGACTCTCTAATGCTGTCACAGAACCCTTTAATGAATGTTCGAACCCGAATGCCAATACTCCGCGAGTCCAAAGCACACATACAGCGGCTACCCCAGATCAAACCCTCGGTCTGGGGCGAGAATTGACACAGAAGAACTCGTTGGAACCTGCACTTACAGCGCTACTGAGCTGTTGGCATTCGGAACCTGCAGCATTAACACAGCGGCTTGAAATTTTCCCTCTCCTCTTGAACCACCTGCCCCGTTCGCACAATGCGGAAGCTTCAGGAGAACTATTTGACCTCTTGTTAAATTGTGTACCGATTTTCATCGACTCTAAGTACCAAATACCTTTTACAAAGTCGCTGCTTCTTTCAGTTGAGTCTCTTATCGAGAAACACCACCAGTGGCGAGATCTGGCAGGTGTTATGGGGTGGGTACCAAACTACAACGAGCATTCATGAGGTCCACGAATTTATATCTTTTGTGAATACACCTCTTCAGGACCATGTTCCAGTTTACAGGTTGGATGAGCCGGCAGCTTCTCTGGTTAAACTATGTACAAATGCCATCGTTGGAGAACGAATCCTGAAAAAACTATTCTATACACTTCTGATCCCGGAACGGCTGAGGCTATTACATCCAGCGAGTGTCTACTACCAGAAGTACCACAGCAATTACGTCGAGATCTCGAACTATTTGCGATCAAGCGATGCTCTTGAGCCAGCACTGGACAAACGCTGCTTAGAAAATTTATCCACATACGACTTTGAGGACTAAAATTGACCTCCCTGGTAATTACTTCACAGTCATGCATGACTGTGATTCATAGCGTCCAGACCTTCAAGGACATCAGAAGCCACAGTCTCCCAATTGGTCACATATCACCGTAGAACGGTGATGACATCGGAAACGGGGCTTTTGAGAGTCACCACTAGAACTCATCCTATCTCCAACGGCGGATTCAGCGTTCCCCATAGGCACGCACCCGGGCTTCTCTCAGAGATGGAGCGTTTCGTTGGAGCGATGTTTCTAAGCCTGGGAGGTTCATGACCCAACGTCGGCATTGGGCCACGACGGGGTGGGAAAAGGATATTAGGCCAGGATTTCGCCTGCTAGGAAGTCAACACATTGCTCGATATCCATGGTCATATTTCACTAAGGACACAACGGCGCCTGGTGATCTGGATGGTAGAGCACGGATGAGAACGGAGCAATGCACGGCGGCATTTTTTTAAGCGTTGCCTCACATTCTTTGTTTCCATATTTTGAGCGGAGAAGAATGAATTCTGGTCGCTACCGATGAAGCATTTTAGTTAGTTGATCGACATTGATGATGCTATCATTCTCCTTCTTATAACATGGGAGCCAAGACTACAAATCAATCATAGTATTTTATCACGTGTTCTATTAATCAATGATGTACTCGCCTTCAACTACCACTGCACCTCCCAAAATCCGCTCTTCTCCGTGCCAAGCCTACCCTGGGAAGAAATCGAACGTTCGACACCTCTTGGCAGCCTTCTCGTCGCGTTGGCACAGGATTGGCGCATTCTGTCACGTCCAAAGTCAATTGGCTGGGTGGCAAATGGCGGGATTCCGCCACTAACCTTGTCAGCCAAGGCTGGTCCAAGGCTGGGCCAAGACGCCCTGATGCCATCCCGCCGAACGCTTGCTCGGAGGAACGAAAGATTGCACAAAACATACGTTGCTCTCCGCATCGTTTTCTCTCTGCCAAGGGCTTGGGGAGTAGAGATGTTGGCGTTGTAACATTGGACTGACAGCGGTCTCTCTATATATGATGGGTGGCCCCAACCCGATTGCTTTTGCACCCAGAGCATATCTATCACTCTTTCTTCTATTGTCAGATTCCTTTACTTGAATCTACTTGACTTTTAAGAATTGCAACACCTTTTGCTATCAGTTAAGCCATGGCGGGCAAGGCTCCAAGTGAAGCGACTGCTCATGTCTCTGGCCAAGCCAACGAGCCACTCTCCGGCCCTCCCCACACACTCACCATCCAACAACTCATCACAGAAGTCGGCGCAAACACCGAAGATGGCCTCACAGCCACCGAAGCTACATCGCGACTCGAGAAATATGGACGCAACGAGCTTGATAACGGGCCCGGCGTCTCGCCGCTCAAGATCCTCGTCCGGCAGATTGCCAATGCCATGACTCTAGTTAAGCCCCCATACGTGCTGTTCCGCGATCACAGGTTTTCTGATCCAATTCTATAGGTGCTGATTCTGGCCATGGCGGTCTCCTTTGGCATCGGCTCGTACATCGAGGGCGGTGTCATTTCTGCTGTCATCGTGCTGAATATCGTCGTGGGTTTCTTCCAGGAGTTCAGCGCCGAGAAGACCATGAACTCGCTGCGGAGTCTGAGCAGTCCCACTGCAAATGTTGTGCGAGATGGTCACAACATTGTCGTTCCGACTGGTGAGTTGGTGTATGGCGATTTGGTCGAGGTCAAAGTCGGCGACACCATTCCTGCTGACATTCGGTTCGTCACGACCCAAACATGCAGTGAAAACCTATGCTTACTTTTATAGACTCATCGAGGCTATGAACTTTGAAACTGACGAGGCTCTTCTTACCGGCGAGTCTCTCCCAGTCCAGAAAGAAGCTACTGCGACTTTCGACGCCGACACCGGACCTGGCGATCGCCTCAACGTCATCTACAGCTCTTCGACCGTCACGAAAGGCCGTGGCCGTGGTGTCGTCTTCGCAACGGGCATGACCACAGAAATCGGATCCATTGCTGCCGCTCTTCGCGGGGAAAACTCCAAACGACGACATGTGAAGCGCAAGCCAGATGGAACTGCAAAGCCTCACCGTTATGTCGAAGCTGGTGCACTGACTGCCAGCGATTTCGTTGGTAGATTTCTCGGTGTCAATGTCGGGACTCCTCTTCAACGAAAGCTTTCCAAGCTGGCTGTCCTTCTCTTCTTCATCGCTGTCGTATGTGCTATCATCGTTCTTGGCGCGAACAAGTTTTCGAACAACCGAGAGGTCATCATCTACGCCGTCGCTACTGGCTTGTCGATGATTCCAGCTTCTTTGATTGTCGTGCTCACGATCACGATGGCTGCAGGTACCAAGAGAATGGTTGAGCGCCACGTCGTTGTACGAAAGCTAGATTCGCTCGAGGCTTTGGGTGGTGTCACTGGTAAGTTATTCCCCTCTACTCTATGTGTGAACCCATACTGATCAATACACAGATATCTGCTCTGACAAAACTGGCACACTCACTCAAGGCAAGATGGTTGTAAAGAAAGCCTGGATTCCCAGCAAAGGCACCTACTCTGTCGGCAACTCCGAGAATCCTATCGATCCGACAATTGGTGATTTATCACACGACCACAGCGCTCCTCGCGAGAATTCCGGCGAAAAGGAGGCCCAGGTATCGACTCCCCAAGAGCTGATTGACAACAACAAAGACTTAGAGGAGTTTCTCAACATTGCTTCTCTAGCCAATCTTGCTCACGTCCACAAGTCCGATGATTCTTGGAAGGCTCGCGGTGATCCCACAGATATTGCCATTCAAGTGTTTGCCTCTCGATTTAACTGGAACCGGACTCGGTGGACAAACGAGGCAGATCCGATCTGGGCCCAGAAAGCCGAGTACCCCTTTGACTCCACCATCAAGAAGATGTCAGTCATCTTCGAAAGCGATGAGCAAACCATGGTCTTTACCAAAGGAGCCGTAGAGCGTGTTCTCGAGTCCTGCTCGACAATCTGCACCACTGGCGGAGAAGGCGACCTGACCGAAGACATCCACGCTCAGATCCTCGAGAACATGGAAGCACTCGCCAGCCAAGGTCTCCGAGTCCTCGCTCTCGCAAGCAAGGAGCTGCCCAACGGCATTGACGACCTGAAAGTGCCAGCCCGATCAACTATCGAAACCGACCTCATCTTCCGCGGTCTCGTTGGACTCTACGATCCTCCCCGTCCCGAAACAGCAGATGCAGTAACAGCCTGCCACGCCTCTGGTATCGCCGTGCACATGCTCACCGGCGACCATCCAAGCACAGCTCGCGCCATCGCCCTACAAGTCGGCATCCTGCCCTCCGTGGCACACATGGGATCTATCGCGCAAGACAAGGCAGACAGCATGGTGACAACCGCCAGCCAATTCGACAAGCTCTCCGACGAAGCCATCGACGCCCTTCCTCTCCTCCCGCTCGTCATCGCGCGCTGCTCTCCAACAACAAAGGTCCGCATGATCGACGCGCTGCACCGCCGCGGCCGCTTCGCAGCCATGACCGGCGATGGCGTGAACGACTCGCCTTCACTAAAGCGCGCAGACGTCGGCATCGCCATGGGTCTCGCAGGCTCCGACGTCGCCAAGGACGCATCAGACATCGTGCTCACAGACGACAACTTCGCGTCGATCCTGAACGCAGTCGAAGAAGGCCGGCGCATGTTCGACAACATCCAGAAGTTCATCCTACACCTACTCGCCGAGAACATCGCGCAAGCCTACACGCTGCTCATCGGCCTCGCATTCAAAGACAAGTCAGGTCTCTCCGTGTTCCCGCTGGCACCCGTCGAGATCCTCTGGGTCATCATGATCACATCGGGCATGCCAGACATGGGACTAGGGTTCGAAGCAGCAGCACCAGACGTGATGCAGCGGCCGCCGCACCCGCTGCGCGTCGGCGTCTTCACGCGCGAAGTGCTGCTCGACATGCTGGTGTACGGGCTCTGGATGGCAGCGCTGTGCCTATCGGCCTTCACGCTGGTGCTGTTCGCATGGGGCGACGGCAACCTAGGCGCAAACTGCAACGACGCCTACTCGACGGAGTGCGACACCGTGTTCCGCGCCCGCGCGACGACTTTCGTGTGCTTGACTTGGTTTGCCCTCTTTCTCGCCTGGGAGATGGTCAACATGCGCCGCAGCTTCTTCGCCATGCAGCCCAAGGGGAGCGCCAAGCGCCGCGGCGGCATCTTCACCCAGTGGGCTTTCGACGTCTGGAGCAACCAGTTCCTGTTCTGGGCCGTTGTGGCCGGCTTCGTGACTGTCTTCCCGACGCTGTATATCCCCGTGCTGAATACAAAGGTCTTTAAGCATACCGGCATCAGCTGGGAGTGGGGCATTGTGTTTGCCGAGAGCGTGCTGTTCTTTGCTGGCGTGGAGGCCTGGAAATGTGGAAAGCGATTTTATTTCAGGCGCACGGCTGGTGAGAAGATTGCTGGTGAGGAAGTAGATTTGGAGAAGAAGGCTTTCGAGGCCTATTTTGAAAAGGTTTGAGACCAAGTGGGGTTGTGGATTCGTGAAGAGGAAAAGGGGTTCGGTAAGCAACTAACCGAGAGTGACGTTCAAGGGGTACCAGTGATAAGCAGGGGACAGGATTTGCATCATGCTAGACCTTTAAGAGCGCTTGCTACTAACCATCGATAGATTTGTTGATAGTACCTTATAGATAGAACATTGTAATATATGACTCTTACTAAGTGAACGTGTCCCCGAAAACAACCAGTGTTATATGCCAACCCATTTATCAATACTCTCAACTTGAAAGTTCAAGTACTCTCTACTTTAACTTTAGGTTCTCCTTCTGCCTCGATATTCTTGTAATTTTTCACCGCGTATATCAAGAAATCCCTCCAATCATTCAATGTCGTTGGAGTCGCTACAGTCACAATCCCCTGCGCACTCATCACCACCTCTTTCGCCAACTGCAAGCGATCTTGGTGGCTCAGCTTCCCTTTAAGCTTCGAGGCCAGTATCCTAGCTGGTAATGAGATTTCCCAGTGTTTACTAGTCACCAGGCACAAGATATAGTCATGGTAGACTTCTCCAGCTTTCCATAGTTTATGCGATTGCACGAGAAACTGGCTCTGAGCGTCAAAATCATTCTCTTCCATCGCTCTCCTGAGTATGACACACTTGGCCGCCATGTCAGTCGCATTATTCAAAATCCGGGTCCACTCTCTTCTTAGCATCGCGATTTTCAATATGTCCTTTCTAGCCCTCTGTCTCTGATCAAATTGCCATCTCGTATATTCGTTCGTGGACTCTGGCAGCAGCTGCTCATCCTGCAGCTCTCCAGCCTGAGTTGCAAACAAGAGGTAATCTTGTCCAAAGATCAGCTCATTGTCATCTGTATAGTAATTTCCTTTCCGAATCTTCAGCCCCAGAATGCGCGCTGGCGCCAATGGACCGTCGTTGAACTTGGCTACATGCAGTTCCCAGAAGGCAGCTTGGCGCATGTCCTCCAAAAACGTGCTATGAACAGGCCACAACTCCACTTCTGCGCCTTCTTGGAATTTCGCATGGTTGCGATAGCGAGTTCCGGGCCCTGAATCGAACACACCATCCAGGAAAAAGAAATGGTTGGGCCAATTTGTGATGTATAGTCCGAGAACAGGCTCGGAAGCTCTGGCAGAGCCGCGACTGTGGATCTGTTCAAGTACACCACCAAAGAACTTGCTTCTCAAATACAATGTTACCACTACCTTTATCTAAATAAGTGCTCATCCAATGGGATTTGAACTCACGTTGGTCTCCCAAGATCTGCCAAGCTCACTAATTTCTTCGTCCCGAAAGAACTGCAGTTTATCAGCTTTTTGATCCAAATAATAAGGTACAGAAAATTGTACTTGCCGGCTCAGCTGCTGGATGAGGATCAGGCGGAACACGTAGAAAATGTGCCAAGTGTCCAATAGCATGCTAAATTATCGTCAATATCTGGAGTCCAAAAATCTCTGGGGAGCTCACATACCATTGTCTCGTGAACAAGCTGTATGCAAAAAATTACTTAATACACATAACCAATACCTATTCGTGCGTATAAACTCACAAGCCTTGCTGTATGAACCTCCTGGGCTAGACGCTCAGCAGGTGCCAGTTGACCACTCAACAATGGCAGTACGTTTTCCGCTCCTATTATTATCATCCCTCCAGAAAAGGTAAGAATATTCGCAGTAAATTGCTCTCCTTGGTAAACGGCACCACAAAGCATTTCTCCTTGTTCACCAGTATTTAGGGGAATGATAGCAAGCCTGACCAGTTTTTGCAGCTCTGAATACTTGGCATGTAGATTGAGATCTAGCCTAGCTTTCAGTGGATCTCTGGGTTGGAAGCTAGAAGCCACATACATCACGTTATCAGGAGGGCATCCATCTGGAACATCCTGTGAGTTGAGAAAATCTCGGTCGCCAAATAAAAGTCCATCACACCTACACAGAACGCCAAAATCAGTTACTAGATATTATTCATCTGCGAGTTTGACTGCAAAGGGCTCACCATGGCCAGTATATTGAGGTATACAACATGCAGGAAGCCAGAAGCAAGACTGGCATCAGAGCAGATCTCAACTTGTCGTTTTCCCAGGGATCCCATGTGCCCTCAAAACCGTATCCGATGTCTCTAACCTGTTCCTTCGCCCACTGCCTTGGGCCAAATAAAGGATGCAGGTTGGTTTTCCCCTCCAGATCACATGCTCGGATATCATCTGCGTCCTTGGGACGGAAACACCCACTTTCTCTCAGATGTTGGAGAGTGAATCCTGTTAGCATTTTCTTTTGATACCTCATATGCGCTTTCCATCTTCGGTGATCAGCCTCGCTAGACAGCGGACCATGTCGAACCTCATATGACGGAACGTCCTTGGTATCGTGTCTGAAGTAGTAGTTAAGCTCGGGAGAGACCTGCGATTCCATATTCTATTTTGTGCACCCGTGTGTGTGTGTGTGTGTGTGAGAGAGAGAGAGAGAGAGCGAGTCGATAAAGGTAGCAAGGCAGACTCTCAATTCGGCGGTTCTGTGATATGTTGGTGATGAAGAGTTGGAAATATGAATCATTAGGATGGAACATAATCCCTGCTCATGTTGAAAGAAACAAAGGCGACAAGTTTCCTCAAAGGCAGGCATAATAATGGCCAATGACATCCACCCCAAAGCTGTTACAGCATCGAGTTCGCCCCACCACATTCTTCTCAGCCAGCCATATTTGTTTCCGGATGCATCGCTATAAGAAATAAGAAAGACATGACCGGGATCTTAAGATGTAGAATATTCCATGTGCAGAGAATGATAATTGACAAACAATTCCATAGAATCAACAAGGGACCGCGAATGCTTGGTGTTGCAACGAAGTTCGTGGTGACTTGAGGGGAATTACACTTGGGGATGAAGACAGTTGCTTGAGCATTGTGGTGGAGTGGCAGTCAATGTTCTAGCCAGGAAGGAAACGGAATCGCCACAAAGGAAGAATGCGACTGGTAATTCGAGGATTTGGACATGTACACATCTCAAGCTTTCGGCTACAATACAATGTCCAACCGTGGGTTGGGCTACTTCATTTTGACGGTATGAAACAGGCCTGGATCTCCGTCAGTATTATTTCTCCCAAAAATACAAAATCCCTCACTAGTGTACTGAAAATTCCTGAAGCTCTCTCTCGCGTCTTTCCAACAGGTCTGCTGCTTCACCTTGCATCAGACCAAGAACATAGCATATTCCAATATATGCGTAATGCGAGTCGACCTTCCGCAGTATTATGGGGTAACTGGATCCCTTTACCACGCATACAATGTCTCCAGATAAAATCATCTTCAGACCAAAGCCTAGATATCCACTCGAGGTGTGGAAGATACGACATGACGTTAATTGACTGTACACATCTGTCACGACTCGCATCATTGTACTAGATTGGCTGAGTACCAGAGTGTCATGGACCGTTTTAGATGCAAGATCTTGGCGGTATTCTCCGGGGTAAAGACGATCTGCGTACCAGTCCGCGAAGTCTCTATCTGGTGCAAGCCCAGCTTTGTCCATCCAATCCTGTAGCACGGCCTCGTCGATCTTATTGGCCCTCGATGTAATTATTCTCAAGAGTTCAATAGCCATTTTGTGCATCTTTCTATCGCCCTCCTCGCTAACACATCCAGCGCTCTCAAGCACTAGGCGAAAGAAGGCTTGCAGTCGTGGGATGCCAGTCTTGTACTCCGTTTCGGGATCTCCAAAGACATAGGAAGAGCTAAAGGTGAGCAGGTCTTGAGGAGGTATGTGGCCTTCGACTTTTGTTATATTGTCAACGGCGATTCCATACAGGTGGAGTGTATCGTCTGTCTCAATGGAACTCTCAAGAATGGTGAAATTGCCCAGCTTAGAGTCAGCTTCATGGACAGAAGCATTAATTTTTCCTGAGTGACCGAGATGATTCTCTCGGTGAGCAACGGCATCAAAGTCAGGCACCCAAGAAGGCAATCCAAATTTGTTTTCATTCCCCAGTCCTAATCCAGAGTTATGGAGGATTGTGTTCAAGTCCTTCGTTGCATGTTTCCACGCTCTTACGAAATCACAATAGACTTGTCGCACCGACTTGTCGTAGCTCGGGGAGATGTTGAACTGAGTTAAGCCAAGGAGGCCATATATCTTATCCCTCGGGTCTGTCGCATCGTAGTATCTAGCATCAAAGAAGAGCTTAGAAAGAATTGTGTTAATGTCAAGGCCGTTTGAACCTGGTTCCATACTTGCCCGAAGTAGGAGTACGGCGGTGACTACTTGCCAGGAAAATATAGCTTGAAGTGATATCTTGTACCACAATTGAGATGGAAAGAAGCTGGGTCTTTGAAAACTTGGATTCTGAATTGTTCCGAAATTCCAGAAGATGAAAGTCTTCAAGGATTCAAAGTCGATGAAATTGTTGCTGCTCATCAGCCATATTTTCTTTGCAAGGACCATCTCTTGTATAATCTAGACCCGAGACCAGTAAGGGAGACGAAGAAATTCGCGAAACGCCATCCACAACTTATTTGGAATCTGGTCTCCTCGGGATTCAAGGGAGTTCCCCTCCCATACTTCAGGAAATCCCCGTAGCCATTCAATATCCTTCCGCGGATCATCTTGTGAACTGATTTCTCGCGCAAGGAGCTTTAGCGTGCTTATGGCCAGCGAGATTCCAGGAGTCCCAAGGCCTAGCGACGATATCACCAACGCCGCTCTCTCATAAATTTTCCCCATCATCTGCACTTGGCTCCCTTTTTCTGGAAAGTCTTTTTGATTTATACATACGGCATCAGCCCATAGGAGTGTAGGTAGATCGAGCGGTTCTTCCTGTGGTCCAGTTTGCGCAAATACTTGCGATTGAATATTTTGAAGAGCGGAAGCTAGGTTTGTTGTCACTTGAATGCTGATTTCGTTCACAACTATCTCTGTAGTGATAGCTGCATCTCCCCAAACGTACGATAGCGCAATGTACTCGGGATAACTTTCGGCCAACGAGGTTGTGAACAATTTGCAATGAACTCTGCCATCCGTTTGGGATGCTGGAAGAATTTTTAATAAGCGAATTTCGGCCTTCTCATTGTTGAGAGGTTCATAAATCCCCGTCGGGTTTGAGCAGTCAATGGGATCGTTCATTGCACACTGCTCTCAAAGGAAGTTGCCTGATGTTTCTTAGCTAATGCGAAGTAAGGAGCTACAAATACTTACTAGAAATGGGCAATAAAAGAGTAAGCGCAGATGAAGGTTATATAGTGAAAAAGCGTGAGCCCAGAGCTGCGGCTTGCTTGATTGCAGTGGCCTATGAATTTATAGTTCTAAGCAGTGCGAATGAGATTATAATATGATGCAAGGCTTGAAGATGCGGAGTTAATGAGACAATGGGCGGAATTGATGCCTCAGGCTCTCAGAAGGCGGCTGCCCCGCTGAGCCTTAGCATGAATTGATACCGCAACTCAGGGTGCAGACAAAATACCACCGTCGATGAGACGCAAATTAACTACGATGAAGAAGAATATACCCTGACTTGATTTGATCTAGATCTGAGCTTCATCTGCTGACGAACTGGCTTGGAACATTCAGCAAGTCTTCCGTCCGAACAACACAAGACGCAGGCGGAAAAGGATGTCGGATGTCGATTGTGAAGTCAAGCAGGCGACGGAGGAAGATGACCGATCCAAGAGAGAAGGGAACGAAGTAGTTCTGGAGGGAAATGAAGTACTCGGCGCAGGAAGCGGCGGAGAACCGATTGTGATGAAGGAGTAAGAGTGATGAGGGTTTGAGTTCCTCCTTGAATGTTCTCGGTAGATACAGTAACGCGATAGGAGAGAGGACACAATGACAGAGTGAAATTCCACCGACGGTTTAGTTCTCGCACCTCAGTCACAGTATTGATGTCAAAGTCACAATTAAAGAAGCACCAGAGTCAAATAGGGTAAATAGATTGAATCTTTCTATTCATTTCTCGCCATTTGGCCACCACTAGAAACTAAGTAAAATCCTCATACACATCTATACACCCATCCAACCATCTCGTCCCCCCATTTCCCAAAACGCCAGTCAATGCACGCTAAGATTCAGAACACTCTCATCATCCTTTCCCCTCCCCAGTATGTACACTTAGACGGTACCATGGCTGTAAGGCTCATAGGCACCGTTGTGGTGGATGGGCTTGACGTTTGGTGTTGGGACGGCAAACGCACCCTGGTTGTGGTAGACGCCGGACTGTTGGCCAGGGTAGTGGGTATCCTCGACGCGGGCGTAGGCACCGGCGGGGATGAGCTTCTCAGCATCATCACCTCCACGGGAGCGGCGGCTCTTATTCTTCTTGGAAGAGTGGTCGGCGGCGCAGCAGCAGATGGTGAACATCCAGAAGAGACCAGCACCGACGCTGAATGCGACTGCGAGCCAGGTGGTGGCGAGGAAGGAGGTGTTGAGCGAGCCCTTGACACCGTAGGCCTTGGCCGTAGCCTCGATGGAGCCAATGGTGATGGCACCAAGAACGGTGGCCATGATGGAGGCGATGATGATGGTGGTTGATGCAATACCCGAGACAATGTAGGTGAGGCAAGATCCAGCGCGGGAGCAGAAGCCAAAAATACCAACAACAAGCTCAACGACACAAGTGACGAGAGCGATCAGGTAGACGATTTCAGTCCACTTGGTGACAGTGGTGAAGGTCTTGAGGGAGGTTTTCAGCTCCTTTGGCAGGGTGACATTGAGGCCTGAAGTAGTCGAGGCGAGAGTCTCAATGGCAGTGACATTGAGCGCAGATGCAGCCCAGTTGAACTTGCCCTTGCTGCAGGTGGTGTTGGTGCCAGACACGGAGCAGTAGTTCCACAGAGAAACCTTGTATTTATCGGCCAGTCCGAGGTTGGCGGCTGTGATGTTGATGGAAGACGAGGCGGAAGAAGAGCTACCAGACAGCGCCGCAACGGTCAAGGCAGAGAAGTGGTCTGATGGTGCTGCATCGCGCTTCAGGAGGTTTTCGAGGTTCTCGAGCGAGGACGACGAGATACTGAGGTTTTTCGTGTTGACTTCAAAGACATCGAGATCTTTGGAGGTGATACCGGCAGTCATGGTGAGCAGAATGCAGATTAAACTACAGACCGTCAAAGCGAAGGGCAGGGAGACACAGATAAAGCGACCGAAACCCATCTTGGCTGATGTGATTATGAGCTTTGGGAGAGGTATGGATGTCGAAGTTGGTTCGGCGTGTCTGTATTGACACTGTGAGGGCGAAGGAGTGGTCGAGGAGGTTAGTGCGGGACTTCGAAGGTGATGGCGACGAGGTGACGGAAGACGACGGTCGATAGGGGATGGAGGAAGGAAATTTGCCGGCAGGAGAAGGTTGAGGTTCTTAAGTAAAGTGTTTGGGGTTGGCTGGTTGGTGGTGCTGCTGGGGCTGAGTAACGATGGCGGGCAGGGGCTCAGCAGCCACGGGGCAAGGGTGCGTTGCCCAGCAAATGCATCCACTCGACGCTCCCGGTCCGGCAACAACAACAATAGAATGTCGATCGAATCGCAGCGGAGGGATGCACGCAGTGAGCGTGAGTGAGTGAGATTGATGCAGGATGGTTGCTTTTCGGTTGTCGTGGGGTTGCTGTTGAATGCACTGGGATCTGTCTCACCGGTGATATCAAGCTGGTATCTGTCTCTGTCTCTCCCTCTATCTCTCTTTCTTGTCTAACTATTTCTTCTCTATACAATAACCCGCCCACCCCCTCCAGCTGCGCTTTCTACTGCATCTCTCTGTCTCTCTCTCCTCAACCCCTCCCACCCGTTTGAGCTGCGCTTTCTGCCTCTCTCTCTCCACTCTCCGTGAACTTGCATCTGAGACCGCGAATTCTGCCTGACTGGCGTGGCTGCTCAGCCCGCTAGCCCGCATCGGGGCTGGTGCGGTACCTGAGCAGTCTATATTTAAGCCAAGCTGACGTGTGGAGGCACGCCAGAGGCACGCCCGAATAACGCCCCAAATAACGGACCTCTCCACCTTCCCGTATCGCAGCCAGCCAGCCAGTAGGAGGCCGCGAAAGAGCGGGGCGCACAAGCACAGTCGTGTGGCGTAGGGCAGATCAGCGGTTTCATGACTTCGCGGCTTCGCCAGCCCGAAATTCAGGATCTCCTTCAATCGAGCAGCTGCAGAGGACCAAATACTGTCCTGTACAGTACGGTACGGTACGGTCCATGAGTTCATCACATGCAGCCTGTGACTAGTTGATGCGATTGTCAATTTTAAGGCTGCTGATAAGGTCTTTATCCTCCTCGCGCTGCAGTTCCTGGTCGAGTAATACTGGATGTATATCGCGTCGTCCACCGTGGAGTGCGCATACCTTTTTTTTCTCGTCGGGATGCCGTCACTGGTGCCCCTTGTCACCTTACTCCCTTACCATAACACGCAATCTACTCGCTCTTTCCTCGGCAATTCAGAAAAGTAAAAGGAAATCGTTGGTGTCAGGGTATGCTATACAAGCCGTGCTGTGTGGGCACGAAATATCAGAAAAACAAACATCATCATTCTCAGCCTCGAAGTTACTGTCGGTTTTCCCTTGGTCATCGTGGTCGTGTGTAAAATAAGGTAGAATTCTCTTGCTGTGACTAAACCCCTTTCATGTACAGTATAGGCCCGAGTGGGAGTAGACTTCTCCCCGTGTTTCACTTTGACAAAGTCAAGAGTGACATCTTCACCGGGCACGTGATATCAGATGTGCATGCGAAGGATCCATCGATCCATCCTGCGGGGGAGACCACAACCCAGAAACAGCAAGTCGAGGGCGCTGCTGATGTTAGACGCCAGCGCGAACGCGGCGATTATGGATGGTGGTTCACGGTCAAGGTTCGTGGAAGGGCTGATTCCACGCTGGGCGGCCGCGATAACAGCAAATTGACTTTAATGCTGATTCAATTCAAACCTACTGGCCTGGCCTCATTACCTGGGCACGCAGATTTGAGACCCTGTGCCGAATCGGTGCCGAGCAGCGTGAAAGAGAGAAGAAAAAAGCCCGTTCAGCTCGTCGTGGCGCGTGAAGTGCCTTGGGTACGTACCCACCACGAGGTGGCTTCCACCCGTATGACGATTCGGCCGCCATCACGCGTTGTGAGGCCAACCCTCAAGCTTTTCCTGCCCCTCGTGCTGCAAGGGATTCGAGAGTCTCCATGGCTCCACTTCTCCACGCATCTTCGCCCTCCGCCGCATCTTCATGTGACAGCGCCGTGTCTGTAGTTTGTGGCAGGATCAACATCGTGACCGTCCGAGTCCTGGGAAGCATGAGCGTCTCATACCGCGATACCAAGATCCTGACTGTACCACGATACTGTACCAAGATACCAAGCGCCAAGCGCTGTTGCGGGTTGCTAGTGCCACTCAATCTGGTCAATCAGACATTCCCACGCTGCTATCGCTTCCGAGACCATCGACACGGGGCCTTGGTAAGGCTTGGGGTCGCAATGCGCTCCTCAGAAGATCTGGACTCTCCCAAGCTGGGCAAAGCGTTCCCATTCCAATAGCAATAGTGGTACGATCTGATTCGCGCCCGTTGGGATCACGCGCCGACACGTGCTGTATGTTGCGTGCATCAATCGTCAAGTATCAATTGGATTGAGGACAGCAGAGACCCACGTCAGCCATCCCAAGGATGGAGAGAGGAAGGGAGGTAAGGCAGAGGGAGGACGGGAGACCTAAAGGATCTGGAGGAATCGAAGGAACGAAACGGTGGAGGAGGTACCTGGTTCTCATCAGAACGCACGCATGACCAACAGGAATGTTACACAATGACAAGTCAGGCCGGCGAGCATATCGTCGTGAGCTTGGGAAAAAGGGGACGGAGACAGGTTATGAGCTGTCATAAGCCGCCAGAGTTGACAGTCGAGATAGTCGAGATAGAGAAGGACATCTCGTGTCTCTGAGTATTTGATGTCGTGCCCAGCCTGCGAGTTGTGGAAGACAATCCACCAAACGTTACCTCATCCTTTCATGCTGAGACGACCGCGGGAGGGATTTCTACGTTGGAGTATATTAGGAGTGCATTTGGTTGCGTCCGACGTGCTCCTCGAAGATGATGCAGAATCGAGGTACCTTAAGTTACCTATGTACCTGAGGTAGGATCTCTTACCTTATGTAACAGGAGTCGAGGACGATCTTCGAATCTAGATGCTCGCTTGGATGCTCGCTAGAACCCGAGGAGGAGGAGGAGGAGGAGAGGAGAGGACCTTAGGAGTAAGCCGTAGCCGTAGTCGCTGTAGCTGTCGCCTCTCTCCCCCATTCACATCCATCACATCATATCATATCACACACAACACACCAGTAAGCAACACTTCGACACCGCTCCACCATCAAACCTGTCACTCCGTCACCGCCATCACCATCACCACCACTGCCCACCCCTGATCAAGCAGAGAGACCTCCCCTCCCAGCCCATCCTATCCTATTCTATCCTATCCTCTCCCCTCTCTATCCAGCAGCATCTCCGCTCGCCATCTCGTGCCTCCCAAGTTCCCCGTCGAGCGAAACCCCTCGCTGCCGGCAACCAAGACTCCGGGATCAGATCACGACCACACCGATCGAGCGAGCGAGCGAGCGTTCCTGTGCCACCACCACCACCTCCACCGCCAGCCATCATCCCACACCCTCTCTCCTGCCAAAACATCCACCCCCACAAATCCATCACTCGGCCCAGCCTTACTCTTACGAGACACCACGCTCACGCTCACGCTCGACAGCTCCCAAGAGACCGCTTGGTATCAGAACGACGACCGCGACAGCTACAGCACCAGCACCAGAGGCCCCAAACACCAACAGCGAGAACAACAGCGACCCCGGCCGCTGCGCGATTAGCAGAAATACCTCGCTCGCAGCTCCCGACGAGTGACCCCCAAGATCAACCAGGGCAGGCAGCCTGGGCTGGCACGCAGGGCAAGCTTGATTAACGTCCAGGGTAAGCCGCTTTCCTTTTCTTCCTTTGCACCTTCCGTCCATCTTCTCTCGTCGCCCATTCAAGTCCATGCGAAAGACGGCAGAAGCAACACTGCCCATTTCCACATCTCTGTACGATGACCGTACCGCCCTCCCGGTTGTGCAAGCTGCTAACCACACCGTGACTCAGGTTGCAAGAACTCCCTGCGAACAAAGGCCCAGCTCGACACACAATCCGCAGAGACCCGGCGACTCCTGCAGACTCGAAAGCGGCTTCTGATTCTCGTCCAGTGTTGACAGATAGCTGCGAATTCCTGGCAGACGTCATCGCAATCGTCGCGTTCACTTCCCGCTCCTCCTTTGACCCTGCTATCCGGGCCTAGATCCTAACTCCGAGCCACATCGCTCCTTAAAGACTTCTCCGGTGTTCCACAACGTAGTCAATCCTCCTTTGTCCTCCTTCCAAAGGCCGGTTTCAGATCGCCAAAGCAGCAGACGGACAACGAGTATTCGACCGGACCTCGGACCGCGCGATCATGGGAAACCAAACGTCGAAAGGCTCCGGGATCTCTTCCCGAAAGGCAATGTGTCGCAGACATCTCTGGACCGAGGCGCAGATAACCTCTCCTCCTACCCTTCTTTCAGCAAGGCCGATACGAAAGAGTCCACTCGATCGTTTCGTGCCCTGCGATCTAAGATACCCGGCAGCAAGACTGACAGCCCGCGCAATTCCACGTCGGGATTGAGCAATGGAGAGACGCTAGTGGATAGGACTGATGGAGGCTCCATCAGGTCAGGGAAGAGCGGCAGATCTGGAAGCAGAGCTCTGCGTGATGGGCTGGACTCTGATCCGGCATCACCGACAGCGGAATCTGGCGACGACTTGAATTCTCCTCTCGATGACCCAAGACCTCCTCCCTCCCCAGTCCAGTCGGCCTCAGTTCTCCAAGGACATCACGATGTAGATGCTGCGCAACGAAGCGGTGAGGTGGACCAGGTATCTGATCAACCTCCATCTGGCACGACCAATCCACACGCACATCTGCAACGCGCGGGACAGTCAATCCTAGTTAAGAGAGCGAACACGATCAACCCGATACAAGCCGATGCACTCCTGACAGCTCCTTCTGCTGATGTGGAGGCTATTGTGGGCTCTCCATCCATGGCCATGGGAGAATTGAAGGACGCAGATGTGGATGATTATATCAAGAGACTTTTGGATGCCGGATATGCTGGCAAGAGCACAAAGGGTGTCGTTTTGCGAAATGCAGAGATCAGCTCTATCTGTTCGCGAGTGAGAGAGATCTTCCTCGAACAACCTCCGTTGATTGAGTTGGAAGCGCCAGTAAAGATCGTGGGGGACATCCACGGACAGTATTCGGATCTAATACGCATGTTCGAGATGTGTGGCTTTCCACCAAGCTCCAACTTCCTCTTCCTAGGCGATTATGTTGACCGAGGAAAGCACTCATTGGAGACGATTTTGCTTCTGATGTGCTACAAAATCAAGTACCCCGAAAACTTCTTCCTTTTGAGGGGCAACCACGAATGTGCAAATGTCACCCGAGTCTACGGCTTCTACGATGAATGCAAGAGAAGGTGCAATGTCAAGGTTTGGAAGACATTCGTCGACACTTTCAATTGTGTAAGTAAATCCTGCCCATTATCAAGCCTGCATCTCTAACCTTCATTAGCTCCCAATCGCAGCGATTGTTGCTGGAAAGATTTTCTGCGTACACGGTGGGCTTTCTCCGGCCCTGAGCCACATGGATGACATTAGAAACATTGCCCGACCTACCGATGTTCCAGACTTCGGGTTATTGAATGATCTTCTATGGTCAGACCCGGCAGATCAGGAGAAAGACTGGGAGAGCAGCGAACGTGGTGTCAGCTACTCATTTGGGAAGAAGGTTATAAATGAGTTTTTGGCAAGGCACGATTTCGACTTGGTTTGTCGAGCGCACATGGTGGTGGAAGATGGTTATGAGTTCTTTGAGGATCGAATTCTGGTTACGGTCTTTTCGGCACCCAATTACTGCGGCGAGTTTGATAACTACGGCGCGGTTATGAGCGTCTCTACAGAATTGCTATGTAGCTTCGAGCTTTTGAAGCCTCTCGACTCTAGCGCCCTCAAGAGTCAGATGAAAAAGAGCCGAAACAAGCGCAACAGCATGATCAACAGTCCCCCACCAGCCGGGAATTTCCCACAGAGCGTGTAGAGATTTCCTGGAGGAAGTTGTAGAGGGGCAGAAAACATCATTATTATGATCGAAAATTTGGCAACGGTTGCCCGGTGCATATAGAGATGCTGTAAACGCACAGCCAATGACAGCATACGGCCAAACTGGCTCTTCAATACGAAAAGAGACATGTCTCACAAAATAAAGATCACGACGGATCATGAATATGAGAGTGAAACGGACGAACATCAAGTCTCTTCAATGCAGACCGGGAGGCAGTGGTGCGGCGGGATCATCAGTTTTGTGCTTGGCGTCTTTGTCTTTCCACTCTTCCTGTGCGCAACCAGCAGGGAGTCTCTGCTGTCTGGTGGGTTTTGGTCAGGCGTTTTCTGAGAATTAGTCTTCAGTATGGGAACATGTGGGTTGGGGGGCAGGTGAATAGGCATTGGTTTGGCAGAACTATCTCGTGTGCTGAATGAGGGTCGCAGATATCTGCATATGTATTTATATTGCTAGCGTTGATGCCGAGAAGACGAAAGTGGTACTTCTGAGCAACGAAGTGTGGAGACGGTGCTGTCAAGAAGCATTATGAGGAGACACGAATGGATTCTTTTAATGGATGCTAAGATGTGATTTTGGAATTGAGGCACTGATTGAAACCCAAGTGACGATAAATCGAATGCAGAATTACTCATCTCCTTGCCCATAGCCTGTAATTCAATTCTCTTCAGATACAGGCAACATTTGGGCAATATTCAGCTTCTCCTCGTCCCCTCGTCCCAATCACAAGGGAGGCTAAGATTTAAGCTTAAATTCTTGCGTGCACCCCTGCTAAGTGAATTTCTCGGTCACCGGATTTTCTTTCTGTTTTCACGACATTCCTCTCAAATAAGGCAACTCTCGACCAAAATCGCAACTCTACACCACTTCATACCTCTACAAAGAAAAATTTGCCACAAATCAGCCAATATGCCTGTCTCCAAGAAGATGAAGGTTTGTTCTCCCTGTCCTTACCTGTTTTCTTCATGCAAAACGACACCAGAGACCGAGGGGCTCAAATGGCGGGGCAAGATGCGATAAGCGCCCTCAGTCTCACTTCTGTTCCTCGTGCTGTGCTTCCTAGTGGCGGATCTCAATCGATATGAGTGCGATCGAGAGAGTAGCTGGAGAAGTGGGAGAGGAAGTTGGATTGGGAGGCGCGTTGCAACGAGGGAACAAACTCAATTTTTTTTTTAAATGCTGACATATGACACCCTACAGATCCAGCGCGAACATCGCAAGGCTGAGGCTGCCGGTACGAGAGCTCCAGTCAAGGCCAACGGTCTGCCAGTCAAGGCACCCAAGCCAACAAGTCTGGTATGTGTTTGATCTCTGGAGTGGTGTGAAAATGGTGGATTCCAGGTCTCGTACGATGCAGCGGGGCTAGAACCTTGCGGAGATGGGTTTTCCTTGGGAGAGTCAACTACAAGCGTATGCGGTCTGGCATAGAGCAAACAGCACTCGCACACGCGGTCGCATGGACCAACTAGAGGCTAGGTATTGGCCGAAGGTGGTAGATGAGAGACACGCAGGCTGACCTTCTTGTGCTATCTGTAGTGTGCCAACTGCCGCAAGGAAATCGTCAACACCAACCTCAAGCAACTCGAAGTCCACGCCGAGACGCACGACCAGAAGCTCTGGAGCAAGGAGAAGTGCTGGCCTGACATCAAGTGGGACGCACCAGCTGCTGTTGCTGCCAAGGTGGAGGTCAAGAAGTGAGGGATGGGTCAATATACCTACTGGATGTGATGTGATTCGGACGAAGTCAGCGGTTGCAGTTTGGGAGTTTGATGTTCTGTCGCGTGAGGAGCGTTGTTGGGAGGGAGGGAGTGAGTGGAGGGGAGGAGTGATGAATAATGCTTGGTGGTGGTTTCCTTTGATTTTGATTCTGACGGGGACGAAGGCGACGACGAAGGGAAGAGAGACATATCTGGGCGCTGGAATGGCGTGATATGGCATGGACTGGGAATGATAGATTGCCTTGATGAATTCGATGACTTTCTTGCTTTCTTCAATTTGCAGCCCTTGATATTGTTCTTCATTCGCTCCTTGAGGTGGTTTCCTCCTTTTCACAACCATACTCATAAAGAAGATATGACAGTCGAGAATTTTCCCTCTCTGTGCAGTCATACATCCTATTCCAAGTGGCTAGAGATGGCGATCTTTGTACCGTGATTCTCTATTCCTTTAAAACCAGTAGAAATTGAAGTCTCGCATTACGAATTGGACTGTCTGATTCTTCATGTCCTTCTCCCTGTTTTGTGTCGTTTTGCACGCTCGTCCTCCTCCCACTTTGCCCCGATACCGACTGATTGTATCCACCCTTTGTGTTGTGCTTGGTACCTAGACTCTGAAGTCTTTGGAAGTTAAGATATGTATATGAACGGTTGGTAAGATGTAACGGCACGGCACGGCTTGTTGAGTCTGCTAATAGGTGCAGCTATCAGGCGGCAGGTGGATCCGAGTCCCCGTTTTGACGACTTCTCAATAACAGCTCCTCTAACACGCTAAATTACAGTGTCTTCAAAAATCTCATAGTGTATTTGATCCGTCATGTGCGATGTTACAAGTGTATACCTTTCTAGCCCTCCTCTTCTTGCTGCAGTCGAGTCAGTGAATAGCGGGGTCGATATGGAGATTGAACATCGATATGACAGACTTGTTTTTCTTTTAACTTGTTGGTGGCTAATTGCCTAATAAGCTGATTTACCATCTTGGCCGATTCCTCTCTTGAAAGTATTGAAACTTAAGTAACGCGTTTCATAGCTGTTCGGTAGCTGACTCTTGGCTAAAGTGTTGCGCACTTGCAGACGCTATCACCAGAGCAGTACCTACCTCAACCAAGCTCCACCTCAGCGCTTTGAGCCGTGGACCCGGTTTGCACAACTGAGGTTAAAATAAATTGACTCTACTGTCCCGCCTCCGTGGCTCGAACATCGGGACCGAACCGGCTCTACACGTTTAGAGTTTAGCCTGCGGCGGCATTGCCTATCAGGCTAAAGACGGGCATGTGCGAAGGATGCGAGATCAACGACTTTGCTTCTCGAACCTCCTTCCTACATCGCACATGTGAGATATAGATCGCTTCGAGCGCGAAAAACAGGCTGGCGCATTTCATCCAAACCGCTGCTCCCGGCTTTCTGCACCCCTTTTTGGATACGCATCCGTGCGATCTCGCCTCCAGTGTCCTGATTGAGTGAAGACGATGCTTCCGCGTGGCGTTTGATTCTTATGCTTGCATCGCAAAGGATGGCCATATTTTGTTGCTCCTTGGGGTCTCGGTTCGCCTATATTTGCATATATGATCCACCTATCAACAGGCCAAGATGAAGCCTTATATGAGGAACAGTTATACTGTTTCCCTCTTGTCCCCGCAAACCCGTACAACTCGGGAGTTGAGGTCTCCTCGTTTGGGTAGATTGAACTCGAGATTGGAGTACCAGAAGTGTAGCTCCTCTACCCACTGTTGGATGGTGATAAACACGTCTCACAATTTTGCTATAGCTGAACTGTTGTTGCCTGTAGCAGAGGAAAGGAGCATCTTCATGAAAATATGTGCAATTTAAAACTTATAACTACTTCAAGAAATACTTAAATACACCGACTTAAAGAGTGTGATCCCTAGCATTCATCCGTACGCAACATCTGACAGAACCTGCAAATTGACCTTCTTGACTATGGCTGGCAAATCTTCAACCTTGAGTGCAAAATCATCCTGTTGCCCCTGTAGAGCACGTAATTCCTGGCGAGTTGTCAATGTTGGCACAGAGATTCTTAGCCGTCCCAACCGGTGGCACCACCGCCCAGTTGGTGAAATATAGATTGCAAGTCCCAGCTGGTGGACAATCGAGGTTGGAAACTGTAGGTTCATATCTAATTGGTCTCGATGTTAGCTGATTTTCCACGCCTGTTACGATCAAGCCTTTGGTATGCTTACTTGACATTGGTAGTGCCCTTGAAATTCTTAAAGTAAATGCCCGTCAAGCTTGCGGCACTTGGATTGGCAGTACAGTCAGCTGCAGTAGAACCATAGCAACTTTGAATTTGAGCGCCATAGTCGCAGCCGTCGACAGTAACCCCATCCCAGGTCACATTGGAGACTGTTGAAGTTCCGTGAGTTGACCCACCGGGATACACTTTGATCCCCGCCGCTTTGCCGCAGTTGCTCACTAGATTCTGGTCAGCCAACTTCCGTAATATATCCATGAATCGCTTAAACTTACTAATTGCGTTTGTAACGTAGACATTCTTAACATAATCAGCGTTCGTCTTTCCCAAAGAGCCAACACTGAGTCCGTGGTTGGTGCCAGCGCAAGTGATGCCATTCACTGTGACGTAGTTACAGCCACTCTTAAAAGCAACGCAGTCGTCCTGGTTGCTGACATAGACGTCCTTAATAGTGGTGTAAGTGCTCTCACCGATATCGAATCCATCAGTGTTCTTTGGTAAACTAGTGGACTTTGAAGCAGCAGTCATGGTGAGACTGGCATAGTTGACATTTGTAACTCCGCCCTTCTGACCGAAGAATGCGTTGGGGACATTCTTCAGCCTGAAACCAGAGATAGTGATATCAGAACCACCGTTGATATAAATGGCAGTTGGTCGCGCAAAAGTCGGATCCGCAGCCACTGGTCGTAAGAGTTCTGGCCATTCCCATCAAACACACCAGAACCAGTCAGAGACCGGATCTTAGCGCCCTTAATGCCGTTCAAGTAGATCATTGCCGATGCCGTTGACCAGTAGCTGGTGTCGGACGAAGCTTTGAGAGTGCCCTCAAGCTGAAAGTCGCAGTTCACGCATCCCGTGAAGGAAAGCATGCTTCGGAGACTGTAGGTAGTGCCTGCCGGGATGAGGATGATTCCTCCATTTCCACATGAAGCAATTGCTGCTGCTATGGCAGGAGTATCGTCCAACTGGGTATTTCCCAAGTTTGCAGGAGTGCAAGTTGCGCGTTTTGCGATAGGAATTCGATCCGGTATGATGCTATCAGCAGGAGCTGCAAACGCCCCACCTAAGAAGGTGAGCAAAAGAATATTTCTGAATGATACTGGAGCCATTGTGAGTATTAGGAACGGAGGCTGAAAAATCTCTAACGAACATTTCTGTGAGTATCATGGCGATATCACTATTATAGTCCGGTTCCTCAAGACTCCGGACAAATTGAGCGAGGTTGAGCAGTCAACAATACTCCCTCAATGCCTGCATTATCCGGCCTCTATCGTAGAGCCCAACGTGGTAACTCAATACCCCACCTTGGAAACTGCATAGGCTAAGCTTTTCATGGTTAAGATGCCGCTGCGGGTTAAATTGAGACAGCCGCATTCAAAAGGGGTTGACTAAATCTTAAAGCAGGTACACCGCAACTCAAAACCTCCAGTGAAATTCCGTAATGCAAAAAAGCTGGAGAGTTAGGGTCCGCGATATTGAAGCATTCTTCCATGTTTCGCGCCCCGCAAATAGAGTCAGAGCTATTGACTTCGACCGCTCTTCTTTTTGTCTTTTCGGGAAAGGCTTGTGTGGCTTATCATGTCATAGAACATGTTTAAATCCGTATGACTCGGCTACTTTTTGCACGCAAATATACAGCTTCGTGGATGGAACAAATATTTATCTTTTCTACACCAATAAGGTAATACATTTTGCACAAACTGGGCCTTGTTCGCGATCGGGAAAAAGACCGGCTAAAGAGATTTGACAAAAGTAATACGGTCCACGCTCCCAATTTATCGTTCGTCATCATGCGCAGACCGTCAGCTGGGGCCTTTAACAGGCGCGCATCTGATCGTTCACCGGTGTCGTTTATCCGCCCCGACCATACCCCGCAACCGTCAAGCTCCCTGCAAGCCACCAGGTAACATTGCTATCCTTGTCTCGTGTGTATTGAGATTCGTGTTTCAAACATGGACTTAGAAAGATCCTGAAAATTCACAGATTCTCGGTTCGAATCTTGTCTGGTTGTGTTGAAGTGGAGAATAACTGATGGAACAAATTTCGTTGAAAGCGGCTGAATAGTTCGGATGAAAGGTGAAGGCAAACTCTTCTGAGGGCCTGCATTTCCCCTGGATGGTTTGCATATCAATAAGAGGACTTGTTTTTCTCTATCGATAGCAAATCTCCTTCCATACAATTCCTCGAACCAGTGTTTGTTGCACACATTCAATAATGTACATCATCATTCTTTTCTTTCTGGGCATCTTTGCCCTTGGGGTACAAGGTGTGCCTACACCATCCGAGGACCATCCTAGCAGAACGATTGAGAAGCGTGCTGCTCGGACTGCCAATCCAGGTGGTTGTCTTGAGGTCCAAGGAACGAATCCCTCATCCACTCAGTATTCGACTTTGACCTTAGCTGTGGCAGCGTTGGGGTCTGGAACAACGACAAAATGCATTTTCATCTGGCCAGGTACATACGCCGAACGCGTCACTGTTAAATACTCAGGAACCTTAAGCATCTACGGCTACTCAGTCAAGTGAGTTGCAACTTCAAACCTTTCAAAATCAAAGGCCTTCATATGACAAACAAGTGATCTATATTTGACTAACATATAATAGCACTGGTATTCAGGCAGATAATCAAGTAACAATTACGACCAGCGTGACATCCACTCAAGCAGGAAACTTGGATGCAAGCTCCGCTCTGCATCTCTACAGCGATAATATCTCAGTGTGGAATTTGAACATCAAAAACACGCATGGTGCCGGCACACAGGTATGCACGTGAAGCAAGCCAGACTTCTCCGAGCAGATCACTAACACATGTCACTGTTCGTAGGCAGTTGCTGTTACTACCGCGGGAAACTACATTGCGATGTATGCCTGTGGAATTTATGGGTATCAAGACACCCTCTACGCAAAGTCTGGTTATCAATACTTTGCCCGGTGTTATATTGAAGGTTTGCCGCTGTTTGCAATTGTGAATAATGAAATTATTTCTAACGTATGATAGGCGCAGATGACTTCATATTTGGGAACGCCGCTGCTTGGTTCGGGAACTGTGAGTATCTCTGTTCAAACTGAGCACGACCTACATTCTGACCGAGTCAAAGGCATCATCGCTTGCAATGGTGGAGGTTCAATCACTGCCAACAACAGGGCTTCAAGCACCGATCCTGCATGGTATGTCTTCGATAGTTCTACAATCACAGCTGCGACTGGATGGACTACAACTGGGGCAAACTACTTGGGTCGACCTTGGGGTTTGTTTTCGAGAGTCATCTATCAAAATAGCAAGCTCAGCAATGTCATCAATGCCAAAGGATGGACCACGTTAGCATCAGGTGCAACGCCGTAAGTCTTCCTGCAGTACAGCTTTATTTTGTTCAAAATCGGTACTGATTGACGGTGGAAAGTGTCTACGAGGAGTACAAGAATACTGGTGCTGGGTCAGTAACTACAGCTCGTCTGTATGAGACTACTGCTACCGCGGCTGTGACTTATGCGACCCTTTGGGGAGGATCTTCCTCTTGGGCCAATTTGGGTTTCTGAGCTATGAATGCGAGTTTGATACCGTGGTTGATATGGCTCTGTGGAATTCATTAGTCTAGAAACACCTTTCACTGTTAGGGACAGCCGATTTAGGCAATAAAAGGGAATTAGTGATTTCTCTGGAACTTGGTCGACAACTTTTGCTCTTACACATTAGCTTTAGTTACATATATTACAGTCAACTTGCTTCCGCTCCACTATGGTTCTTATTGTCCATTTGATGTGTGTTAATTGACTTCGCCGATCATGGGCTCATAATCTGAGCTGGTTTGCGAGAGGTCCACATAATGATGCCTATTTATTACAATGCCGGAGAGAATACACTTGCATCAAAATCTCGACTTATCACAATGCAGTGTTGGCGGACATACTCCATATCCGATGGCGAAGCGATTGGGGGTGGAGGGTGATAACGGCTAAAATATTGTCGTTCAAATGAAGCTAGTCTTGTGCGGCTGACTCTAAATGCTCAAAACTGGTATGTATCCCTTGGCAGGCTGTGCTTTCTATTGGTTGCAAGCCTGTTGAATGGCAAGGTCTCAGAGTTACATCAAAGCCCGGTGGCTGGCACGTGGCTGACTGAGGTTGGACCCGGATGAGATTTGTAAGTGACTGAGACACCCAAATCCTCAACGACATAATAATGTAAATTCCCCACACTCTCTTCTTACCGGCAGTCGATTGAGCAGTGCCTCGCGTTCATAATTCACTGTCTTCGCCATGGTCAGTATTCCACTCACAAGTCATTAATAACATTAGCCGTCTCTGATTGTTTTAGCTCCTCGGCGACCGCCGTACCCTGCTTTTCCTGCTCGGCTTCGTCTGCCCCTCAACAGCAATATCACTTGAGACACTCACGGTTCTCCCAATTACCCTTCGATCGACAAACATCTCTTTCGCCGACTGGATAACAATCCTCACCCTTTGTTTCGCTCCTCTTCTTGTACACATCATCGCCGGCACTCCAGAAGTTGTATGTATCGCCGTGCCTCGTGCACACCTCAGCTGGCACCGTAGACTTTGTCAATATAATCCCACGACTATTTTATGGCGCTACTTCGCTATTGCCGACAGGCGTATTC
Organism: Articulospora tetracladia; assembly: GCA_003415645.1. NCBI lineage: Eukaryota > Fungi > Ascomycota > Leotiomycetes > Helotiales > Discinellaceae > Articulospora > Articulospora tetracladia. Next base: position 6,997,420 of record PYIV01000001.1, on the reverse strand, counting down.
GAGCCAAATCATGGGATGCAAATGATCTTGCGGCCTCGAACGCCCTGTTCTGGACAAGCCATGGCTGGGATGGCTCTGAAGAAATGATTGAAACTAGTCGCCAATATTGTATTAAGTTACCTACATCTTTACGAGCGTCCGTCTTTTCGACCACAACCGCTAAAACTATTGTTATTACTCTCCAAGGATCACAGGCAATATACCAGCTCGTTGGTGGGCTTTTGGGCTACGTAGATTGGGCAGCGGGCCTCTCGATTGAGTCGATATTTTTCCCTCTGACTATACTGGGTCTGTTGCGTCTATGTGCCGCGCCATGGCTGACAGATGAGTACGTATATACTGAGCATGGAGACTCGGAATCAATTACTCCCATAGCACGTACGACTACTCCAACCGGTAAGTTATCCCAGCGTATTTTGAGTTTGATTGCTAATCATAACAAAGGATATGGCGAGAGCCTAGAAATCGAAAGGAAAAGTCTTCACCCTCAGACTAGGGACATAGAATTAGATCGTGTACAGAGCAGAAAATCAATGCCGACCAAAGCCTTCCCCCAGGCTGGAACTACCTCCTATGTCACACTCCTCAATCCCGCAAGTTCAAATCTTGGTTCACGGTTCTATCCTGTACGCAGCTGGCGCGGCTACCTCTTCCGATTCTTCTTCCTCCTCCCTATTCTTGCTCTTATTTTGCTATGCGTCTTCTACCTCGTACCATGGACCACCAACTCTGGAGCTGTGGATTGGGTAGCTTGGGTCCCTGCTACAAGTTTACTCGTCAACGTTTTATATCTCGTGTGGACTAGCGCCACTTTCATTACTTACGTATACTATTTCATCCACGACCGGACAGGGACTACCGTGATACCCTGTATCGTCGATACATGGTATCAGATATACACTGTCATCTTACTCGTCATGACAATCTCCCTATTTGTGATTGCGGCGATTGAGACAAGAAAAACACCATGTGGAACTTACACGAGTTGGCCTTCTCAATATCAGGTTTGCGGTGGCACGTATCTCAACTCCAGCTCAACGGACCAGCCGTTTGGACTTGCGATGAGGTACACATTACCGAGAAATGTGTCGTTGTTGTCCGAAGGGCCGCTCAATATGACGTTGTTGCCTGAGAGGCATTTCGTGATTGCAGATTGGAATGGATGGTGCATTGGTACTGATGGAAACAGTCAACTCGTCGAGGCAAAGAATAGTACATAGAATATACCTTATCTCAATACGAGAGCGGTCTTGTATTGTATCTGGTTGTTTTGACAGTAGAAATATAACCCAGAAATTTCACAACAGCGAAACCGTAAGTCTGCACCGATGATAATTCAGCTCCAAACAGGAAGGTTGTAATGGAATGTAGTTGAGACTGGGAGTACTCCAAGGCTGAATAACAGTAATGGCTTGATTTTTTTTAAGCCATCTGGAATATCAGGTTGTGGACTTGCATACCCACTAAACTAACGCCCTTTAAGCATCCTTTATAGTGACATACAATAACAGCTCCAAGAACTGAAGAACACCGATATTACAAAGCTGCACTATTCTGGAATTCAAGTTAGCTTGAGAGTAAAGTGCCCAATGATCGAGTGTGATGGCCAGTCACATAGTTCTGCTTGCGGGGCTGCCATTTCTGTATAACAGGTGCAAAAATAGAAGGTTATCGTCGGGGTGTCCAAACAAATTTGTGCTTGCAGAATCATTTTTCTAGCGGTCACTTAGCATTAGCAAACCATAATTCAGAAATCTATATATTGAGAGTTAATATTTGCAAGGATTTGCTGGATGACTAAGCCTGCGATCTTTCGGAAAGTAAATGCTAGTCATTTTCTTGTCAGTCCAGTGGTAAAGATTTGGTGTAATTATATAAATTCACCTTTCCATCTTCTATGAAGCTTCGCAGGATCTTCTGCAACGAATAGAAATGAAATTCAGCAAATAGTTCTGAAATTGAAGATTGTAGCGTGGCGCTAGTTCCGTATATAAATTTAAAAGAGCTGAATCGATTATATCGCCAGGGACTTTTCCCCACAACATCACACAACCTTGTAAAATCATTTCAACCACTGGCTGGCGACAGAACTCATTATCTCAGGAAATTCCTAGCGAATCGGCTTCTGCTAAATCTCGTTTTGGTATCCTAAGAGTAGCCCCGCGAATACTTTTGCGTTATGTCCAAAATGGCTGCGGTAGATTCAGCCTCGCTAACCACGCTTCCTGATACGAACGATTTTGATCTTACTACTAATGAGATCAGATCAGCCAAGTAAGCTCTGAATCCGAAAGCCATATCCCCATTCTTGACACTGCAAAACTTCGCTATGTTTCCTTATAAGTGAAAATTCTAACGCGCTCCAACAGGCTACGTCAAACCACGGTCGTTCAGACATTCCAACAGACTCAAGCAAAAACCTGCAGAGGCCCGGTCAAAACAATCTCTTCCATCAGCATGGCCAGTCAGAAACTAAAAGCAAGACTATTTCACCTTACTCAATAGTTGAAGAACCTGTAGTAAGCAAAAAGCCAGAGAAAAGCGGAGAGTGCGAGGTCGAGAAGCTCAACATCGACAAAAAGTTTGCCCATAATAGCTTGGATTCAATTGCTGAAGCCATGGCCGAAGCATTTGAAGGGAAGTCAAATCTTTCGAAGGGCTGGCATGAACTCAGTCATGAATCCAAATTGAAGGAAATTTTGGAAACGATTCAACATCAAAGGGTATTCTTTGCTAAACCTCCGGCAAAGAATCCGGAACTACAGAGACAAGCTCATAAGTACCGAGAAATCAAGTCACTATTGCTTACGATCTGCGGGGATAATGGAGCTAGCATCGATGACATATCCATCACCATGGAAGAGATGCTAATAAAGATTTCAGGGGTAGTTTGCGAGGGGGAAGAATTACTGCTCTTCGCCCGTAGGATTCTAACATTTAGAAGAACTGTGTTCACAAAAATCAGCCAGCAAGTCATAAATTATCAACGAACGAACGACAAATATTTGGCCCAGGCGGAAAAGGAATCAGACGGTGCAAGTCAAGTACACAATCAGCATGTAAATCGTCTTTCGGCCCGTGTCAATGAACTAGATGTTGTGCGGAATAGTCTGGAGAGTCAGCTGCAAATCGAAAAAGAATCTGCTGACACCGCCAATCACAAATGGGAACGAAAGCAAAAGCGCCTCAATGACAGAGTCTCAATTCTTGAAAGCGAGAAAACCGAGAGTGAGAGAATCATTAAGCTTCATCAAACCGGAGAAGAGGCAGCTATCCAAGCCTTGAGAGAGGAGAAATCTCTGGCCGTTAAAAATCGACGCTGGATTCAACAGCGAGAGGAGGAATATGAGAAGATGAGAATGCAAGTCGGACAATTGAAGTCAGCGAACCTCAGCCTGAGATCGAGCAAGGCTGCCGAGCAGCATCGACAAGACAAGGCAGTAGCTGCTACAATTATTCGCTGCGAAGAAGCCAAAGACCGAGAAATCCAACGCGTCAGGGACGATGCTACTGAAACCCTGGACCAAGCACGTCGAGCAAATTATCGAAATGAACAAGAGCTGAGGGTGGAAATGGAGAAATTGAGAACAGTAGCTAAGAAGACTGCTGAGGAACTTGAAAATATGAAGGTGGAGAACGAGATTCAGAAGGTTAGAGTCTCATTCTTTGACCGATAGGCGCGTTGAGGTGGACACGCTAGGAGCCTCTACATTCAAAAATGGTCCTTTCATAGAGTGTAGTCTTTGATCCCGAAATCTGTTAGCAAATTTGCTATCAGATAACATTTGTTGCAAAGGGTTCTCACGCGTGAGAGGTGGTTGTTCACTAATGCACGTTGTGCTTCGCTACATGTTCATCGGGAGAGGTTGAATTAGGGTTCTGACCTGTCATCACTGTCCCCATTCTCACTTTGAACCAATTCCAACCACGTCCTTGCCGACTTTGCAAATTAACAAGCTTTATAGATTAAGTTAAGAAATTTGCGGGTGATAAAGCAATCCGAATTTTGAGATGTCTTTGGTGCGCCACAAGACTGATATGTCGAATGCTGCAACGTCAATCAGCCTAATAATTATGTTTCCGCCAATCAGGAAAACTTGCCCAGAAAACCAACGTGACCGCATCACAACCATATTTATGAGACCCAGGTGTCATTTGTGAAGCTTCTGACGCAGAGTCTTCTCATTTACGCCACCAAGCAATGGGCCATGGCTCTTAGGCGCAGGACCCTGTTTCGAACAATTGCTTTCTCGCTTGCTTTGTTGACACTCGTACTTTGGTATGCTGGCCTCGACTGGTTGTTTGGAATATGTGGCTTCTCTGGAAAGGCAGAAAAGCTGCCGCTGCGGGGACTACACAAGAATCTTTCTCTGTCCGAAGCACAATGTCGAGCGGCGTTTCCAGAGCTTGCCAACGAGGTGGATCATGCCGTTTCCAGGGGACCTTTCGCATTGGAAAAGCAGCCTGACAATATCGCGGGTTTGATACAAGCAAAGATCAAGAATGGCAAGGTCAAATTATCCTTATTCGTGACAAGATGGCTGCAGCTGATACTTTACATAGCTATACATTATCACGGCTGACAAGCAACCCTCGCAGGTACGTTTAATTTCCGGAATTTGGCAGGAGACTCACGAATTGAGCATTTAATAGAGGCGCACGGCTGTGCTTAGTCAAATACACAGAGCCGTGGTAACCTCCCCAAAGTCGCTGCCGGATACCATCCTTGCAATATCGGTGATTGATAACCCCAAGAGAATGTTTTATCGTTTTCTCGTTCAAATGATCTTCAAGTGAAAGGTAATTACTGGATTATGCCTCATTTCAGCTTCTGGTCTTGGCCAAAGTCCTTCATAGGCGCATTTGATGAAGCATTGGAGAGGATAGAGCAGATCGAATCTGTGTTGTCATGGGAGCAAAAGAATTCCAGGGTCGTCTGGAGAGGAACTGCATGGTACAATTCTGCTGGTGACACGAGAATGAGGCCAAATCTCCTTGCAGTAACGAAAGACAAGAAGTGGGCAGATGTCGAAAATCTTCAGTGGGTAGGGGCCAACGCTGAGACTGCGAACAACTCGATCCGCATTGAGGACTTCTGTAAATCGAAGTATATCATATACACTGAGGTGAGAGATCCCCAAGTACTTACCTGTAATTGGCTGAGATTTGTAGGGTGTAACATATTCCGGGCGACTTCCGTTCCACCAAGCTTGCGAGTCGATCATTCTTACTCCGCCTATAACTTACCTGATGCATACGACACACCTGATGCGGCCTCTATTCTCCTCCTCACTTCCATTCTATCCACTGTCCAAATCCCGACGAAAATTAGACCCACGTTGGCCTAACTCATTTGCTCTTTCTGAGGCTAATGTTGTATTTGTTAGTCCTGACTGGAGTGATCTGGAAGCTACAGTAGCGTGGCTAGAAGAAAACCCAGATGTTGCAAAAGGCATTGCAAAGAGACAAAGAGATTTGAATATCGGTGCTGGATATCTCTCACCTGCGGCTGAAGTCTGTTACTGGAGGTCTCTAATTCGAGGTTGGCATGACACTGTGAAGCCAGGGAAATCTTGGGACGATTCTAGTGAAGAGATCAGGTGGGAGACTTACAGCCAGACAGGCAGCGTGAAATGGGGCTAGCTGAAAACTCGGTAGCATTCGATGATAGGAATTCAAAATGAACCAGTTTCTTTATCAAGCCTCCTGGAAGTTGCAGATTGAGAGATTTATATCCTATACAAGACTGAAAAAGGGGCCTTGCTCACACGTGATCGACTCTACGTCAAAGGTCTGTGCCGGACTACAATGCTGGAATTGTTCTGTCGACTACAGAGTTATTTCTAAAGATCTTCCATTTTTGAACTTCGAGAAGAGCGTCGTTTTTCACAGTTTGTACAGCCGAACACGAGCTCCCCTTCCTTATCTTGCATCACCCACGTGACAGGACTCACAAGGCACTAAAATCTCACCGCCCCTGCACCACCACCTTTCCCAGCATCTCGACCATCGGGCAATCCTACAGACGGACTTGAACACGAGAAATCCGCTGTTCTGACCCACTCCTGAGCATCTAGCGGGGTACCGCGCGTTACCTAAGCCATCACGTTTCGATCTGAATCAAGGCACATCAGAAGAGGAGTGGAACCCCACCTTGTACTCAAGTACTATCAGCAGCTGGTGCTTTATTACAGGTGCTCTGAAGATACCATCTCGAATTACCAATTCAAAATTCTTGAAAGCCTCAATCTCGACTTGCACAATGGACGCTCTGAAAAGCGCCATCTACTCGACTCCTATAATTGACAATCATGCTCACCCACTCCTCATCCCTGAAGCCCGCGGTAAATATCCACTCCTGGCAATCACCACGGAAGCTCACGGAGATGCTATGAGGCATACGCCGTCAACGTTGTCTCATATACGTGCCGTCAAACAACTTTCGGACATATTGGGATGTCCACCAACTTGGGCAGATGTCCTGAAGGCTGTTGATGTTGAGCAGGCTAAGCCACATCATGCGTGGACGAAACGATGCTTTGAAGGCCTGGAGACACTTTTAGTAGATGATGGCTGTAAGGCCCCTAACTTTCTCTCTGTGCTCTGGGGATATTCTCTTTTTCGTTAGGAACTGTCCTATCCTCCCCTTGCTTACTTTCATTATCCTTGCTATTGTAAGGAAATCAGCTAAAGAGTTTGCCTAGTGGATGGCAAGGATGAAGTATACGACTACGCCTGGCATGATAAGCTATGTCGTAGCGACTGTAAGAGAATCGTGAGAATTGAGAAAGTAGCCGAGGAGATCATCAACGAGCTTTTCAAAAATCCGGAACTTAACTCTGAAGAAATCTTTGCAGGACTGCGGCAGGCGTTTGATCTGGTCATGAAAGATTCTATTGAGGACGACGAAGTAGTGGGATTCAAATCAGTTATATGTTATCGAACTGGTCTTGATATACCCCCAGTCCTTCATACCGACGATGTTAGGGAGTCTTTTATTGATTATATCGAACAGCTGCGAGCTGATAATGTGCAGCATTTCAAGAGGCTTGATGGCTTACCCTTGAATGCTTACCTTGTCAACAGAGCTGCTTCAATTATCGCTAGGAATCCTTCTCCAAAGAAGCCGGTGCGTATTCCTATGCCAACTTGAAGCTTTAATTTGGGATTTCGAAACCACATGACATACGATATATTTAGTAATGTTCGCTAATACATTGAAGATCCAATTCCACGTTGGCCTCGGGGATAATGATATCACACTGACTAAATCATCGCCTTCGCACCTCCAAGCATTCATCCGCAAATTTCCAACTGTTCCAATCGTGCTATTACACGCCAGCTACCCATGGACGAAAGAAGCCGGATATCTTGCGAGTGTGTATGAGAATGTCTATGCAGACATTGGGGAGGTCTTCCCTTTTCTCAGCAAGGAAGGGCAAGAAAATGTAGTTCGAGAGATCCTTGAGCTATGTCCGACTGAAAAGCTTATGTGGAGTACGGACGGGCATTGGTTTCCAGAGACATTCTTGCTCGCCATCATTCAAGTTAGAGAAGCTTTCGAAGTGGTACGTTATGTTCGAGCCGTTCAAGCCAATGGCTAACTAGTGACAGGTCTTCTCTGAATATGTACGTGACGGATCTCTGACGGTGCCACAAGCAATCAAGGCAGTTGAGGACATATTCTTCAACACATCCAACGACCTTTACGACCTAGACTTAACGCTAAAGCGTCTCCCTCTCTCAAACGTTCTCCCTATTCGGGAACCGGAACAGAATCTCCTGTCAGTAGGAACGACGGATCTTCAAACCCTCACTACCTTCTCGGAGGAGAACCCTACAACTAGGTTCCTACGGCTCCAATGGCTTGATCATACATCTACACCTCGAATGAAGATTGTCCCCATGAAGCGAGCCCTGACCATGCTTCAAAAAGATGGGAATCTCAAAATCGGCAACGCTGAAGCAGCTCTTGGCCTTCTCCAAAATGATACCGTCATTCCTGGCGTCTCCATAGCAGGCGAATACCACCTCATAGCCGATTTATCTTCTCTGCGTCTGGGTCCCTCCGAGGGTTATGCCTCAATCTACGGCTCGTTCCACTACCACAACGGCACTCCACTGGCTATCTGTCCACGTACAACTCTGCAGCGAGTTCTCCAAGCATCTGCATCGCAGAACCTGGAGTTCCTCATCGGTTTCGAAATTGAGATTGTTTTCATGTCTCGCATAGATGGCAAGCTAGCCACTCTTTCAGGCTCAGGAGGACATGCCTGGTCATCTAATCGCGCCCTGCACGACCCAGTGATCCTAAATGTGTTGACTGAAATCTATGACGCTCTCGTTGCAGCATCCATATTTCTCGAGCAGTTTCACCCAGAGTCCTGCTCGGGACAATACGAGTTCGTGCTCGCTCCATACCCACCCCTCGAAGCAGCCGACATCCTTCTCCATACGCGAGAGATCATCTATGCCGTCACAGCCAAACATGGGTTGAAAGCAACTCTGTATCCCAAGCCATTCCCCATGATGGCAGGCACGGCTAGTCACACCCACATGTCGATTTCTTCCCCTGGCGGCGACGAGAAGGAGGTGTATGAGTCTTTCTACGCGGGCGTGTTGAAACACATGCGGGCTATCATTGCATTCACGTATAGTAATCCGGCTTCGTACGACCGTATGGTGGATGGCTGCTGGGCTGGAGGGAGATGGGTGGCGTGGGGAACGCAGAACAAAGAGACGGCACTACGGAAGATTGCAGGATCGCATTTCGAGCTCAAGGTTATTGACGGCCTGGCAAATGTGTACCTTGCGCTGGCTGCGATCTTGGGTGCTGGCACAAAAGGAATCGCAGACAAGGAGAAGCTGGTGCAAGGCGATTGCCAGAAGGACCCGGGGCTGCTGACAGTAGATGAAAGGAAGGAGTTAAAAGTCTCAGAGATGTTACCTGCAGATCTGAATCAAGCGCTTGGGGCTCTGAAAAGCGACGAAGAATTGACGGATATACTGGGGAAGGAAGTCGTGGGGAGATATATAGAGATGAAGGAGGCGGAGATGAAGCTTTTCGCGGGCATGGACGTGGATGAGAGGAAATTGTGGATTATGGAGAGATATTAATTAGACGGTGTGGTTTGGATACTCCAAAGCTACCGTCGTCAATAAATCCCGTACTCCTTGATATTTCCCAGACGCGACCTCAGGACTTTATGGTTTTCCTGCCAAAATGGAAGAGGGGACTTCGTCGAGCAATGGTGGTGTCGAATTTGGCTTGAACAGACCAAGCCCAATTGAGACATCAAAGGTGGATTGGATCACCCCTGCTACGAATCCATTTTCCCGTTCTCAGACTAGCAACATGTGCAACGCTCTATAATGATCTTGAATTAGGAATCCGCTCCACGTCAGATACATTTCAATTGACGAAGAGCCGCATTCCATCTTTCGTGACTCTCCTCCCAAACCAACCAACCACCGCAATCGCTCCTCCCCACCCAACCCATATCGCTTACCTCCCTCCCCTCCCTCCTTCCTCCCGCTCCCCGCCGACTGAGTCACATATAGATTCAAACAACGCAAAAACACCACTACCAGCTAGCACAAAGCACAAAACTCCAGTGACGCGTAAGATACATGCCTCCCTCACTGCCTCGGTTGAAAATCAAGGACTAACAAGTTTGTGTGCCATACAGAGTGGTTAGCGTGTCGTTCTTATATGTCCCGGGTTGCACCTGGGGGATATGATCCCTTTCATCGAGAGATGCGAAAGTCGTGAGTTCGACCCTCACCTGGAGTATTCTGTCGAGTACTTGAATTTTTTTGTGCCTTTTTTTTATTTATTCTTTTTTTTTTTTTGGATCTTAGGGAGGAAAGTCGGCAATGCGATCGTCGGTAAGGGTGTTGAAGAGGTTGAGTGAGGTAAGGGAAAGGAAGGATCAAGCGAGGTAGGAACGTATATTTGAATGAGTCGTTTGAATTTACATCATCGAATTTACATCATCTCTCCTCACACAACGTGCGCAAGATTACCGACCCTCCTCCCATCACCATTCAACCTCCGGCCCCATCATCTTACACAACTTATCAGCAGCCTCAAAATCGCCCTGCTCCCTGGGAATTGCATAATCAATTGCCTTGCCCAGCTCACCTTCCATACTGGCGTGAGTTTCCAGGCTCTCCCTAACTTTATCCTGATACCACTTCACCGCATGTTCTGTTCCCAGTCAGTCCACGGCACCCCAAAGAGTAGGTAAGAAACCAACTCACCTTCAACAGGATGCAACCTCCCTTTCGCCAGGACCCCATTCCCAAACCCTTTCTGCGCCGCAACCGCAAGCTCCACATCCTCCACCTCGACAAAGCGCCAATACCCCACATCCTCCTTCAGCCACGTCTCATGCTCCTCGCCCTGCGCAGCCACCTTGGCACGTCGATACGTCTCACTCTCATATCTCGTATCCAGCGCCCCCTCGCATCGAACCGTGCAATAAAAAGCAGCGTATCCGAGAAGATCACCGCACCCATGGGATACAGCCACGTGATATAGCTCTCCCCAAAGACCTCCTCTTTTTCTTTCTTCGCAGGCAGGAAGTGCCGCGATGCCCCATGCCCTTGTCGCAGGTAGTACTCTGCTAGCTCAAAGTCACGGGGGAGTGTCGAAGGATGTCCTGTAGCGCAGTGATAGCATTCCTGGAAACCGTCTGCGAACGTCTTCCAGTTGTAGCGAGTGCCAGCGCTGGAGGACGCCCAGGTGTGGTCGTAGAGCCAGTCATCAGCAGCGGCGAATGGCGCGTACTCGTCAACTTGGTGAGGCTTGTTGGGAGTGGTGATGACGTCGAAATCGTCGCCGAATTGGGATGAGAAGGTGATTGAAGGCGTAGGGGCGCTGTCAAAGTTGATGAAGATGAATCCTTGTGGCGTCGTGTGTGTGTGAATCTTGAAGAGCGAGTGTTGCGTAGGGTCGAAGTTTGAGAGGGATGTGTATTTGCGTGCTGTGTGTAGGGCACCGGTGGGCAGGTAGGTCCTGTGACTTTAGTTGCTGTAAAGAGAAAGGAGAGGAACAGACTCACCAGCCGTGGAAGCGACATGCAAGGACAGAGGTATTTCCTGAGTCTTTGGTTGTGACGGGATGTCCACGATGTCGACAGACGTTATGGAATGCATTCTAGTCACCTTGTCAACACCTACTCACAATAACCCAGCTGCGAAAGAGGAAGCTAACAATATTCCCCTCTTTATCTCTGATCAAGAAAAACGGCCATCCAAACATCTCCAGCGTCAAATAATCACCCGTTTTCTGGAACTTGGACACGAACGATGCGATGTGCCAGCACTGTATTCAAGTCAGTTGGATTCAAGATACATACTCTGAGCCTTTAAACAATCAGATTTACAAAATACGGTGCACACAGCGACTAAAAATCTACAACATCACTTACCCTAGAAAAAATACCCCTCCGTTCCAACTGAAAGATCTTCTCATCTCGATACCACCTACAACCCAAGAATGCCATCAGCAACCCGGACACACCCTCCACTCAACCCAAGAACAAAACTCATACCTCGCAGGCAGCAGATCTAGCACCTCATTCCCCAGATCCTCCGCAGTGACATCTCTCTCCCCGCCTGACTTCTTCTGCAAATAGCCACCATTTGCGAGATACGATTTAGAATCCGAGTGTTGCGCCATGTTGATTTATCTTATCTTTGCGGGGAATAATGGAGTTTTGTTGGCGAGTGGCGAGATTGGATTGGATTGTTATGGATATTATGAGTTTGATCGAATGATGTTATTATTGGGAGTGTACTGGCTGTGAGGTAGTGTGCAAGGGTGGGATGTCCGTGTGGGAGGTAGGTACAGTAATACATGCCCTGGATTGGGACGGAATCGTCGCTTGCTGATAAGCGGAGGATAAGGGGAGGGAGCAGCGGAGGGATGCGCGGGGCTTTAGGTAAGGTACCTGGGGGTATGAACCATCACGTGAAATATTTCATGCTTGGATAAGGTAGGTAGTAGGTAGGTATTCCAGGTATAACCTCGCCTGATTGCATTACTGGGCAATGATCAAGACCATGGAGAACAGGGATAAGTAAGTTTCGAATACGATTTTCACGCCTCAATAGTGTCTCAGGGAAAAGCATTTTAGCTTAGTAGCTGATGAAAAATTATAAATTAATAGCTAACAGAGCTCGATGTCATGATGAGCTCTGACTGATTAGCATGCGTGACGACTAATGAAATGGTATATATGATCCCAACGCCGTAGACGCTCGCCTCTCCATTATCGCTCACTTGAGCCTTTTAACATATGAATCCAACCGATTTCCCCATTTCACAACTTCACACCTCGTCTCCCAGCAATCGATCAAGAGTATCCTCCTCCACCTCCACCGCCACCGCCTCCACCACCCTGTGCACCATCCCCTCCGCTCGTCGCAGCCGTAGCTGCCGCCGCACCACCTCCCATCGTCGGTCCACCCGCGCAGATACAATCTGGCGCTACCTGGCCGCACGCAATACACTTGCACCTAGACCTGAAGCGCCAGTGGTACAGACACATGCCGATGAACAGCAGTAGGAAGATGATGAATAGGATGAGGAAGATGATGAAGAGGATCAGGTACGAGCGCTCTTTCTCGCAGCGCTGCGGCGGGCACGTCGACGTCGCGGTCTGCGAGGCCTGCGTGAAGGAGCTGGCGGATGTTGAGACCGTCGTTGTTACTGTCACTGCTGTGGGGCAGGTGGTGGCGCGCGACGAGGAACCGCCGCCGCTGCTGCTGCTGGACGGCGGGCACGTCGTGACGTAGACGGTGGTTGCGCCTGAGTTGCTGCTGGGCGAAGCGGTGCTGGAGCAGGATGAGGCGTAGATTGTGGTGAGGCCAGAACAGCTGGTAGGTGAGGAGGTTGGGGCGCAGGACGAGGCGTAGATGGTTGTGAGTCCAGAGCAGCTGGTGGGTGAAGATGTCGGAGAACACGATGATGCGTAGACGGTAGTCACAACCGCAGAGCTCGAGAGCGGTGAACAAGTCGAAGCGTAGATTGTCGTGTAACCTGAATAAGTCGCAGTTGAGACCACTGGCGAGCAAGTGGAGGCGTAGACGGTGGTGACTATAGACGAAGTCAACACAGGAGGACAAGTCGAGGCATAGCTTGTTGTGACGCTGGAGCAGCTTGATTGTGTCTGCGAGGACGTAGGCGAGCATGTTGATGCGTAGACTGTGGTTGTTGGAGTGCAGGTACTTGATGCGGAAGTCGTTCCTGCGGAAGCGGTATCCGAACAGCTCTTTGTTACAGTAGTAGGGAAGCAAAAGGTAGAGCTGAGAGTGGGACAGGTGGTTGGATAAACGGACGTTGGGGCAGAGCAAGAGGTTGAGGTAACGGTTGGACAGCTGCTGGAAGTGCAAGTTGCAGATTTAGTTACAGATATTGTTGTCTGAATCAGGACTGGCGGTATTGTCACTGTTGTTTTGGAACAGGATGCCGAAGAGGCAGGAGGACAGAAGCTCGGACAGATGCGAGATCTGGATGTACTCGCTGTCTTCTTGCTGCACTCGATGGTGGTCGTGAAGTTTCCATAGTTATAATTAATGACATTGGTTGTACCTGCTGCACAAACATACGATGGTGGTAAGGTGTATGTGCTGATGGATCCGGGAATGGTCGAAGTGCGGATCAATGTCTGGTACTCGGTCACTGACTTGGTGTACGAGATGCAGGCGCTTGCTGTAGTTGTAACGGTGTAGATTGAAGGCGTTGTTCGCCACAGTGACTGGGTTTCGGTAATCTGGGTGGTGATGTATATCGTTTTGAGCACTGTAACAGATACCAAAGGGCATGAGGTCGTTGATGTTGAAGTGCTTGGCGGGGGCGGTGGAAGTGTTGAGCTGGTAGTAGGTGTTGGCGGTGGGTATGTTTTTGAATGACTAGTAGATGAAGAGGATGGTGGCGGAGGATATGTTGTGGACTTAGTACCAGATGATGAAGATGATGGAGGATAAGGCTTCGAGTGAGATTTGGATGAGGAAGGCGGGGGTGGTGGGTAAGATTTTGAAGGTGTTTCCGTGCATGGAGTACTAGGACTAGGCGTCGATGTAGATGAACTTGATAGATCAGTACATGGCGTTGTGACTTTTGTCGACTTTGAATAGATGTGCGTGCTCCACGTTGTCGTCGAGGATAATTTTGGGGTTGTAGATGAGATCAGACTCCTTGTGGATGACGAAGAACTAGTCGTCGACGAGGACTCCTTGCACGGTGTGGTGACGGAAGATATCACGTGAGTTGATGTGCTCAGGGTTGATGTCGAAGGCGGCTTGGGTGATGTCGTTGTCGATGTTGATTCGCAAGGAGTTGAGATTCGGGATTTGTGATCAACGAATGACGAACTCGAGGTACCTGGCGGGCCGCCAGTCCATGGCTTAGAGTAGTCCTTTGCAGAGTAAGGTGCCGAAAATGAAGGTTCTGGTTTCCCATGAATATACTCATGGGCCTCTGGTTTAGATTTCGATGGCTTCACATCGGTGGTCGGGGCATGCGCATTTGACGGCGAGTCCCCCGCCCACTGGGCAGACAGCTGCACCCACAGCGCAAGGCAGGCGAGCGAGATATTGAGACGCATAATAGATATCTACTGCATAGGCACTGCACAGACGTAGAGTTTCAGTGATTCAGAGGTTCGGGCAAAGAGTCAAACCACCGAGAGCTGAAAAAATATATAGAGAAGATATATGAGCCTCGCCGCGGGGACATCGTGAACTTTTCACTAGAGCAGGCCCGAATCCGCTGACCACCACTTGGCTGGACATCATCATGCAGGTTATGCTCATCGAAGCAGTGGCAGGCACTGTCAATCGAGCATGTGAAGCCTGTTTGGCTGGTTTGGGTCGCAACTGGCAAGTGTTGGCAGGCAGTAGGGCTGATCTGGGGTCGTGGCATGATGTTCAGCTCCAGCCACCAGCTGCACGCCACACGAAAACTCGCAAGTGACAACGCAAGGAGATGTCGCCGTCGAAACCAAGGCACGGCTCCATTCGCTGCACCGATGCAGATGCATCGAAATACCGAGAGGTGTGCTATTGTGGCTGGCTCAAGTGGTTGCCAGCCAAGGCAATAATACGAGCGCGATGGAGCACAAAAGCTCCCAACCCCGCGCATAACGATCACGGCCAACCTCTGGCTCATCATGATAAATGCGCCAGCTGCTCTGCCTTGGTCTGCAGAACAGAGAGGTTCCAGAACAATAAAATACCATAGAACTTGCAAATGCGATGACTTGGGTTCTCTCATCACTGGAGTGAGGACGGGCTTTGCAGTTTGAACATTGCAACTGCCAAGGCTGCCGTGGCCAGCTGAAGAAATGGACATCAAGCTTAAATATATGCATGCTTATGCTTTTGCCCAGGCGAATTGAGACACACCGCGGGGTATCGAGTTTTGAGCCGTTCTCTAGGGCTTGCATCGTGATATTGATTGTTAGTGTCGTCAGGTAAGGTACCTGACGGAGGGAGACGATGACGCAGATCATGTGATCCATATCCGACCTGCATATATATTCCGATGCCAGTTTTGCAGGTTGCTTGACGATAAGAAAAACTGGGTGCAAATCAAGCTTTGCCCCCTTGGCGAACATGGACCATCGGTTCGAGCACGGGACGTGCTTGTCACCTGACCGTGCTTAAACTTCGGGACGGTCCTGGAGGTCTCTGAGTGGGTCCGCGTAAGTGACCAATGAACGAGACGAATTCGTGAGATACGAACATTGTCTATCAGCAGACCCACCCATCTAACCCCGGTCCAGCCTAGCGCCCATCGACGGGCTTTCCACCCCACCTCTTGCAGTGTTTGTTTGTAAGCCGGTCAGATTTGCTCACCGCCAAAGCAGCACATCAGAGCACCATTTCGCCGCAGAATCGCGCGTAGAATGGCTCACAATGACGGTGTCGTGCAAAGAGAGCGGAGAGAAACGACAGACGAGAGGAGAGAGAAGGAACACCTGCCGTTCTCTCCACGCTACTTTCGCCTTCCCTTGCCGCCCGGATGCTCTTTCCCACGCCCCATCCCATGGCTATCTGCATTGCAATCTCTCGCCCTGGTCGATCCAAGTGTCAGCAGTCATTGATTGATTGATTGATGGCCTCGTACAAACGGAGAAAGTCTAGATTGGATAATTCTCACCTCTAAGGAAAAGAACCCTGAGGCAGCAGAGTCACATCTCACATTTCAGGGTCCTTATCTACCGCGACCGTATTTGCAACTGCCTGCTGGCTGTTGAACGAGCTTGATACGGTTGTGTTTGATTTGACTCAGATCCAATGCTGTTGACTCAGTTTCAAGGCTGCTGCCTAGGAAATACAGAGGAGAATTGGTTCGTCGGACTTGTTCTTTGTGCTTACTTCTTTCGCACCTCCCTCAAAGAGTGCAGAGCAGGACAGTGTAGAGCCGTTATTTGTATGCCACCTGCTCGGCTTAGTGTTTGACTTTGGTCTCGTCAGTCATACACTATCCGTTATCAGATCTCCCTCGGTAATAGATGTGCATGCACTTAGTGCACATATGGATATACTTGGTACTTCCGTACATACATACCGTAATACTTACATCTTACCTACTCATACTCAAATACACACATCTCCTCTCTGCATTCTCGACTGCCATGCTCCCCATACCCCACCCATCTTGCATCATCACCCCTTCCGCTCCACCCATGACCTGCCTCTCGTCTCGTCTCCCTCGCCTTCTCCTATCATATCCTATCTGATTTGATCTGCCCCTCTTCCCATTCCCTCCGCCTCTTCATCCGCGATACCTGCGAACTGCCACCTCCTCTCTTGGGCCTAGCCTTGGTCGCCCGCGATGCCCGCGCCGCAGCCCCACCAGCCCTCCCAAGCCGAATCTTTTTCCTCCTGCGACCAACCACCACGCTGCGTGCATCCCGACATCTGCACACCACCCACCACTTGCAGCAGGAGAGAGGTCGCAAGAAACTCACTTCCGCCGCCGGTGACTCAATCCCGTCGACCCCCTAAGATATCCATCCATCATCTCGGTAATACTGTAGAGTAGAGTCAGACCCTGTGCTCCCCGCGGTGCCGCACCTCAAGTGTACAAACGACCGCCGTGTACCTGACTCGGCCTTTTCGTTTGCCGCTGCCTGCATATATAGGCCGCCGCTCCTGCATTGCGGCGTGGGAGCATGTTGAGTGCTGAATTTCTTTTGCGACAACCCGTAGAACATTCAAGATGAGCAACGGTGCTCCTAGTTCGTTGCTGGCGAGCGGCGCGGGGTCAATTGCGGTGCTGATCCTCACACTGCCATCAATTGTATCCCACTTTCGAAAATCAAAATCAAAATCCGACATCTATGAGGATCAAGATGGAAAGGCAACCAAAGAATCCGTAGAGGCGTTTACTGCCAAGACGCCCAAGATCCTCTTGACTATTTTCACAATTGCTGGATTGTTCGCCTCCCTCGCTTTGGCCGTTGTAGGAACCGTGGGTCGTACAGATGGCATGTTCCTGGAGAACTGGTTGAACGCAACACAATGGGTGAGTACACGTGACAATCGAAATTCCGTGGGAGTCGCTGACAGTTTATAGGTCCTGATACTTTTTCAAGTTACCAGCATTGTCCTGTCCAAGGATTCGGTCAAGAGCTTTGATCTTGGAATCAACGCCACTATTTCTTCCGTGATTCTGTTTGCCGTCCAACTTTTCCAGGATGGCCTCCTTCAACGCGCAGATGGTGCAGGGTCGTCATCTCAGCTGGGACTCCGTGTTGCCCAGCTGATTCTCATGGTAATGGTAGCAGCTGGAGGCCTGTCTCTACCCCGAAGACCCGAGGTTTTCTATGAGGAAAAGCGCGTGGATGGGTTGTACACCGTATCGGCACTTTCGAGATACACCTTCGGATGGGTCGCTCCACTGCTCTCCCTCTCCAGGGAGAAGAATCGTCTGGAACTGTCCGATCTACCAAGGATGGACCATCTCACCCGATCCAAGGATCTCAGTGATGAATGGGAATCCAAAAAGCATCCTCGCAAGCTCTGGCTGGAGCTGTTCCTCGCACACAAAGGTGCTTTCTGTATACAATGGTTCATGACTCTCTTGCAGGCATTCGGCAATTTTGCACCCCAGTTTGTGACTTTCCACATCCTCAGGATTCTGGAGAGGCGAGTGAAGGGACAGCCAGCGAGCGGAGAGGCGTGGATCTGGGTGGTGGGCCTCACAATCGCCACAGTTGGTGCAGCATGGATTGAGTCATGGCTCTTTTGGATTTCCTGGTCTGAGATTGCAATTCCGATCCGATCGCAACTCTCTGCACAGATCTTCCAGAAGGCGTTGAGACGCAAGGACGTGAAGGGAGCATCAAAATCGAGCAAGAAGGTGGCTCCTCCGCCCGAGGGAGCAGATATCGCTGAAGCGACAGCCGAAGCGGTTTCCGAAGCAAAGCCCGAAGTCGAGGAGGAAGAGGATAGCGACCCCAAGGGAAAGCAGTCAACAGTCAATCTGATTGGTGTTGACACTAAGCGGGTTTCCGACTTCTGCTCCTTCAACAACTACTTCCCTGGAAGTCTTTTCAAGCTCATTGTATCATTTGCTTTCCTACTCAGTATCATTGGCTGGAAGGCGCTCCTTTCCGGATTTCTCGCCATGTCACTCACCATTCCATTGAACGTCTATTTCAGCAGGCGATACGCCGCTGCACAAGATAGACTGATGAAGGTCCGAGATGCCAAGATGGGCGTGGTGACGGAAGCTTTGCAAGGTAAGCACAGCTCCCTGATTTGCGACTTTGCAATACACTAACTTTTCTAGGTATTCGACAAATCAAGTTCTCGGCATTAGAGAACAGCTGGCACGCAAAGATTGGAAAAGTCAGAGCCAAGGAGCTAGAAGAGCAATGGAATGTCTACGTTTCCGACACATTCCTCCTCTTCTGCTGGATTATGAGCCCCATCGCCCTGGCAGCCACCTCATTGGCTGTCTATGCTCTACTTTACGGCGAGTTGACCCCATCCGTTGCTTTCACTGCTATTGGAGTTTTCGGTAGTCTTGAAGTCACACTCTCTGTGATTCCAGAACTCACAACCGAGCTTATCGATTCATGGATCTCCATTGAGCGTATCGAGAAATACCTCGCTGCACCAGAAGTCACAAAGAACACAAATGACGCTCCAAATATCTCATTCGAAGACGCTTCAATCGCATGGCCCTCGGATGAAGAAGAGGGCGAGGATGCTGAATCTCGATATGTCCTGTCAGGCATCAGCGTCTCTTTCCCAGAAAAAGAGTTGAGTGTTGTTAGCGGTAAGACTGGAACTGGAAAGAGTATGCTATTAGCTGCTATCCTCGGTGAAGTTGATGTTCTTGGCGGCAAGGTCAATGTCCCCCGCCCTCCCAAGACAGCAGAAAGACGCGATGATTTGGCCAACAAAGAAAACTGGATTCTCCCTTCGGCAATTGCTTTCGTGTCCCAGATTCCTTGGATTGAGAACGCAAGCATCAAAGACAATATCTTGTTTGGTCTTCCAGATGATGAATATCGATACAATAAAGTCCTCGAAGTTTGCGCTTTGAAGAAAGATTTGGAAATGCTCGCTGATGGCGAGAAGACAGAAATTGGAGCCAACGGTATCAACTTGAGCGGTGGTCAGAGATGGAGAGTCACATTTGCTCGAGCTCTGTATTCACGGGCTGGAATATTGGTTTTGGACGACATTTTCAGCGCAGTTGATGCTCACGTTGGAAGGTTCATATTTGAGAAGGGTTTGACTGGCGAGCTGGGAGTGGGACGAACTCGAATCTTGGTTACACATCACGTCGCCCTCTGCAAGTCAAAGACGAAATACATTGTCGAGCTTGGTGATGGAACTGTCGAACATGCCGGTCTGGTTAAAGAGCTCGAGGAAGATGGAACACTTCAGAACATCATTAGTCACGAAGAGAACGAAGCAGGTATTCAAGAGGACGAGGATCCAACCGCTGTCAATTCCGAGGAGTCATCCAACGCAGAGGTTGCTACTGAGCCATTGAAGAAGGTAGACTCAAAGGTCCCTCGCAAGTTTGTGGAGGATGAAAAGAGAGAGCAGGGACGTGTCAAGACCGACGTATATCTGGACTACATGAAGTCAAGTGGTGGATGGAGCTTCTGGATCGTCGCCGTCCTTGGATTCGCCATGTTGCAATGTTGCATCACTGGGCGTGCATGGTGGCTGCGACTCTGGACTGGCAACGACGAGAAGCATGTCAGCATGCAACAATCGCTGAGTTACAACTTCCAAGTCCAAAGCTTCGCCTCTGCATATAACGGAAGCTCAACTCAGTTCCAGACCACCGAATCGACTCCAGAAAGTCTCCGCTACTATCTCGGCATCTACGTGCTGTTTTCAGTGTGTAGTGTGCTGATCGGTACAGCCCGTTACTTCTACATCTTCACAGGTTCCATCCGCGCATCGAGACGCCTTTTTGACAAGCTTTGCTTCACTATCTTGCGCACGCCACTGAGATGGATGGATACAGTCCCACTTGGAAGAATTCTCAATCGCTTTACAGCTGATTTCAACGTCGTTGATGCTCGTCTCTCGTCTGACATTGCATTTGGTGCCAACAATCTTTTCCGCCTGATCGGTGTCATCGTCGCTGGGTATGCACTTATCCCCTCTACTTCCCCTTCAGTTCCTTGAACGCAAAGCTAACTATTATCAGTGTCTTCGTCTCACCATACGTGATTGTCCTTTCCACCACCCTCCTCATAATCTGCGTCCATATCGCTCGGCTCTACATGTCCGGCGCACGAGAAGTCAAGCGCATCGAATCTAATGCCAAATCACCGATCTTCGAGACTTTTGGTTCTGCGCTTACCGGCGTAGGCACTATTCGTGCTTTCGACAAGTCAGAAGTCTACATCACCCGCATGTTTGCCCGAATTGATGAGCACAGCACGTCGTTCTGGCATCTGTGGGCTTTCAACCGCTGGATGGGCTGGCGTATGTCTCTCGTCGGTGGCTTCTTCGCTACTGTCGTTGCAACATTGATCCTCTTGATCCGCGATATCGACGCTTCCCTCGCCGGTTTCGCTCTCTCCTTCGCACTTGAATATGGATCCGTAGTCATTTGGACCATTCGCCACTACACTAACCTCGAACTTGACATGAACGCTGCAGAGCGAATCATCGAATATTCCAACCTCCCCACAGAGTCTCTTGATGGTGCTGATCCACCCGCTCACTGGCCCTCAGAAGGCCGCCTCGAAGTCGACAACCTCGTCGTATCCTACGCTCCTGATCTCCCACCCGTCCTGAAGGGGCTCACCTTCTCCGTCGAACGTAACGAGCGAATCGGTGTTGTAGGCCGTACTGGAGCTGGCAAATCCTCGTTGACTCTCGCCCTGTTCCGCTTCCTCGAGGCCCAACAAGGAAGCATCCACATCGATGGCCTGGACATCTCCAAGATCAAGCTTCAATCGCTGCGGTCCCGACTCGCCATCATCCCACAAGATCCCGTTCTCTTCTCCGGCACCGTTCGTAGCAACCTGGACGCCTTCGACGAGCACGACGACAGTGCTCTTCGCGACGCCCTTCAGCGTGTGCATCTGATCTCGGAGGCTGAGAGCGCTGCCATCAGCGCTTCAGCATCCGCTCATGTTTCCGGTACGGCAACCCCGATCAATGGTAACGGTGACGGAACCTCAACGCCACTCGCCGAAGCGTACAAGAACCTGAACAAGAACCCCTTCACATCACTGCTGTCGTCCATCTCCGAAGGTGGTCTCAATCTCTCCCAAGGCCAGCGCCAACTGCTATGCCTAGCGCGTGCCATCGTTAGCAGGCCAAAGATCATGGTGTTGGACGAGGCGACGTCCGCCGTCGACATGGCGACCGACACGCTGATCCAGCGCAGCATCCGCGAGGAGTTCAACGACAGCACGCTGATCGTCATCGCGCATCGCCTGAGCACCATTGCCGATTTCGACAAGATCCTCGTGCTGGGCGAGGGCAAGGTCGTTGAGTTCGGCAGGCCAGGTGAGCTGTATAACCTAGAGAATGGTGTCTTCAGGAGCATGGTATCGGAGAGTGGTGAGCGCGAGAAGCTAGAGAGCATCATTGCGAGTGGTGGGAAGTGAGTGAGGTTGAAAAAGTAAGCTCTTAGACCTGCAGGAGGTCGAGAGGAGAAATAAAAGAATGTTTGCTTTAGCTTGGAATGGAAGTCTGCAACCGTTCGAGGAACGAAAACAGACGAACAACAAAATACACGGCGTTGTGGGATATTGGGTTTGCTTATCTATTTCTTCATTCATGGGATTTTAGCGAGAGATTGAGTAAGCGCAAGATTGGCTACAAGTGCGTATTTGCGTACATACGTGTGTGTGTGTGTGTGTGTGTGTTTAAGCTTGTGTCGCCAGAATTGGCTACACTTCAGAGATCCATATCGATCCATTGCATTTTAGACCAGTCAAATTGAGTACTTTACCTTGTTTGTAGATACATAGATCTGTTTTTACTTTCTTCTTCGTTCCCATAGCGACGATACAAAATAGTTTGAGGCCTCATGCGTATGTGTATGCGGACGGACTCCTGAATTCGAATATAAAATGCAATTCTGGGCCTATCAAACGTCTTTCTTTGGGAATTTTTGGACATGCTGTGAGTTGTGTTATCTGCGTGTGATGTGTCGCAGTGAGCTAATTGGCATCTGTTATCATTTGTTACTTTGTCGAACTTGGAGGTACGGAGATTGAAATGACGATATAAATGCCGTTTCGTGAATCAATCTCGGAGTTAGAGATAAATGTTCAGATTTTGCCGGTTAAGACGTCTGGATTCTGAGTTCGGAACTTCCACCAAGATTCTAAACCTCCCCCTATTCTTATTGCTCCAATGATTCTTCATCATATCAAAGGTCGAATTAAAAGACCTACCTCTACTTCTCTCCGAACGTCCAACCTGTCAAACTAGACTGAAAGTTCTTCTTGCATTCAAGTCAAAGCACCCACCCTCGCCCCGAAAGTTTCCTATTCCCACCCGTCTGTACGAATCCGTGTCTGCACACTGCTCCAGAATGAGAAAGGTCTCACTCACTTCTGATCGTTTCCTATCAGTCCTCGACCGCAAAAGTAGACAGGTGTACTTCTCAGGGACTATTCTCAGCCCGTCGTCAAACTGCCCGGAATACCTCCACGGGAAAGGACGCGTCGCGAAATCTGGCCTCTCGTCGTCGGCATCTAGATATGGCGGGTTGTGGCTCTTTCCTTTTGGCGCGACGCTCAACACGATCTCCTTTATTGGGCCCTCAAGAACTAGCCGCGTGGACTGAAGGCTAGATGTCAGAGGGGCAGAGGTCCAGGTCACGGCCCAGTCGATCAGTGTTACGTGGTCTTGTGTGTCTACGTCTACTTCGTCTGCGTCGCGGCTGAATCGCCAGAAGTCGTAGGAGACGGCATAGGGGCAAGATAGCCAGGTCCATGATGGCATGTTGGCCCAAAAAGGGGGAGGCAGGGTTTCCCCCTCAAATATTGGAACCACGCGCATCCAGAGTAGGTCTTGATGAAGAGAGCGCTCCCACAACCCAAGAACCGGCGTGTCTTTTGTAGCCCTCTGGTAGTGCTGCACGATACCCGCTATGGCAGGGAGCCTATCCTTGGGAAAGGTGAATTGCCGATTAGAGTAGCTCTCAATCCACTTCCACCATATCCTGTTCGCGCCGATGGGAGGATTATGCGGCAAGATAGGAATCACACCATGGAGTCTAATTGATTGGTCAAAGACAATACCAGACTCAGTCCGACATTCGGATCGACACTCCCAGTAGATTCCTGAGCGCATCATGTGCACGATGCGGTGCGAGAGGACCATCTCTTGGAGCACCCAGCCTCTAGCATTAAGCACTGACGACTCAGAAAATGTTCTGACATCGCGAGACTGTAAGCGCACAATGGTCTCCGAACCATTCTCGGTGCTGCCGGTGGCGAAGAAGGCATTCGATTTGTTCAGCACAGGATCTGGCTTGTATTCTGAGTAGAAGCAGCCCCCCGACCCATCGGCCGCGTCTGTGGCGGCTATGGTGATGGAGCTTCCCGAATAAACATCCTGCATTCGTGCAGCTTCCGCTTCCCATTCTTCATAGTCGTCCTGTACTATACACAAAGCGTCGATCCATAAGTATTGGATCTCCAAGTGGCGAGTCAACGTCACCGCGTCCTGGAGGGTTTGAGGGAGCAGTTGATAGGGTATCTCTTCTCTATGCTGCTCCTCGTTATCTCTGGTAGTGCAGAAATTGGCACTACCCCAGCAATAACTGAGGGTGGCATATCTCATTTTTGAAGTGTGTATGTCTTCCGACATGACAAGTCGCGGGGGACGTCCATCAAGTGAGCTGACATCAATCAGCCTCTTTGGCAGCTGAGATACAAGAGGCTTACACTTTGGGTGGTTCAACTCGCAGCTATGGAGCCACGACTTAGCAGTGGATATTCTACCCGGTATTGAAGTTGTTGAAGTTGTCCAGATTGGCTGACGTGCGATAGACGCTAAAGCAAGATGTTCTCAGCGATGTCAAAAGAGCCGTATAGATTGCTTCCTAACTTACATTTAGCATCACAAGCCGTGATAGAAAAGAGATTAATAAAACACAAATCCCAGGCATCGAAATTAGTCTCCAATATCGCCCATGACAGCCCCGAGCCTACCATCTGGACGTCTTTTAATTTTATCTTCAGCCCTATGGCTTTGAAATCTTTTTTGGTCATGTCCGGAAACCGCCGTTGAACCATTGCTAGCGACCAATCGTCGACTAGAACTTTACACATCAGGCAGTTCTGACTGGATATTTGAATGAGCCCCATGCTCGCATGGTGAGGTCGGCTTTCTGCATGTGCTTTTGTGGGCGGGATCAATCCGGCACAAAAAGTACACAGCGTTGCAACCTTTGGCTCCATGGTGGCCGAAGTCAAGATTGAGCTACAAAATAATTACCATATATACAGTTCTTCAGCTGAGACCGAGCATTGTTGAACTGCCGCCGACATGAGTTGGCGCCTAAGGTCACGAGTACATTACTGTGGGGATCTCACGCCGCTTTGGATTTATGACTTGACCAGGGTAGTAAATTAGCACACAACTTACAGAAGCGCTTCAGTGGAAACTCGAGGGTGAGGTCTTGTGGCAGTAACTTGAACCAGAGTCATTGAATAGTAGATTTAACTGCGAATATAAATCTATACTGGATTTTACAAAATTATTTGCCAATTTCATTCGACTAAGCTATTAATTCTTGCAGATATATATACTAAATATGCATCCAGCAAACTCTGTATCTGTACAAGATCATCGTCATAATTCATACTATCTCTTCTCTCCGTACTAATATCAATGGCCTTTCTTATCAGTCCTCAACGAAGAATTCTTCTCAAACCATGCCTCCACGACATTCACCCCAGAATCCATCCTGCTGCCCTCCCACTCTCGGCCATTTACCATCCTAACCTCAGACCTCGACCTCTTCTCGGTATCTTTGGTGGGCAATCCTCGCCCAACACCAGTAGAAGCAGAGGGCTCTTGAGACCTCCCTCTCTTCTCGCCCTCCTTAACATACCTCATCCCCTTCTCTATCCTCTCCCTCTCTTTCTGTTTCTCTGCGTCGGTCTTTCCAGAACCACTACTCTTTCCAGAACCCCCGCTCGACACAGAACTCGCTCTCGGCTTTGACTTGCCGACTATTGCTATGGTAGAAGCGGATGATTTCATGCTGGGAGATGGACTCTGTGATCGGATCTTGTCTTTTGCCGTTTGTTTCGAAGCGTGAGCCGCGTCTTGAATGACAATCACGGGCACTTTTTGCTTTTGTGCTGGTTTGGGAGATGCATCTTTCTTCTCTTGCTTCTTCATTGGAGCCTCCGTTGTCTTCTCATTGCTTTTCTTCTCGTCCTTCTTAGGAGCAACAACTTGGGCTTTCTTCGTTGGAGCTTCGACTTTGGGGGCCACCTTTGGCTTCACTGCGGCTTCAAGCGATTTTTCACCGCCTCCATTGTTCGATGTCTTTGGCTTTTTCGCATCGACTGGTGCAGATTTGCCCTTCGGTACTGAAACTGGAACTAATTTCCCAGGTGCAGGCTCTTTGAGAACATCTGCTTTCTTTGAAGGAGGTGAGATCTTGACCTTCTCGTCCGAGACCTTCGCAACGGTTTTATCGTTTGGCTTCTTGAGCTCTTTCTCTTTGTTGACAGGTGAAGGTTTTGCAACAGCACCCTCATTCTCGGCCTTCTTTGGTTTCGGTTTTGGTTTTGGTTTCGAGTTTTCGGCTTCCTCGGATTTCACAGTTGGCACCTTGCCCTCCTTCAAAGCTGTACTTGCACAGCTTTTTGCCTCCTCTCTCCCCATCCCTTTCTCCTGCACCAACCACCCTTCCACAGCTTTACTTCGATTCTCCGGCGTCGCTTGATTCTTCGCCATGAGCTCACGAAGTAACTTCTCCAAGCGTTCCGAATCCCGCTTGTTGCGCTCATCCATCGCTTTCAATTTCCGCTTCGTTTCTTTATCTGCCTCTTTGCGCTCATCGCTCGCTTTCTTCGCTTGCTCTTTCAATTCTCGCAATGCGCGTTCTTGGTCTTTGTTGTGCCCCTCATTGATAATGTGAAGCGCTTTAATGAAGATCCCTCGGTAGGATGAGAAACTGTCACGGATCTCTTGAATAGTTTCGCGCGGCTTATCGTACGCCCACACGAGTTTGCCATACCATTTCAAGGAAATCTTCTCGTATTCGCGAAAGAGTTTCTTAAGCTTCTTCATAGATTTGTGTAAAGACTTGAACTCCTTCGTAATAATATCTACCCTATATCGTCTTCAATTAGCACATTGAGTCTGGCTTGTTTGGGAACTGTTCACTGGAGTAAGCGTACTGCTCTGGAAACTTGTTTGAAGTCTGCTTATTAAACAGCTTCTTCAGTGTCAAGACATCCGTCTCCATATTCCCACAATCAAACATCGCATCGTCAATTTCCTTCCCCAGGCCTTTGACTCGAATGTATACCCCACGAATAGCCTGAATGACCTCGATGATTTGACCTGCGTAGCCAATTACGTCTGTCATTTTGGCGGTTCTACAAAGTTTCAAACTGTTGAAATGATGGCGGAAGAAAGAGAGAGTATGATCGCGAGACCAGCTTGTAAACTGCTCTGGGTTGTAGAAGTATTTACTTCCGCCTCATAAAGGACCCCACCTTTGCTGTTCAGCCTAGCCAGCAGCCTTATGCAACAGTGACCAACACGGTATACGGTATCAAGGCGACCACTTTTATCACAAGTGCGATGACATCTTCTCGGCTTCGAGAAAACGGCTTTGTGCGGTTTTAACCTCCTCCTGACCCTGGGGCCATCAGCCCTAAGGCAGCAGTTGTGAAAGAAGAGGGATTGCACAGCCTGAGGTGGGGGAGAGGTGCAGATGCATGTCAGAGCGAAGCCACTGACAGCCCCTCCTCTTTGGAGGTGGCTTTTCGCTGGCGAGGTGGTGATTGGTGGAGATGAAGGCGCAGTTTCCAGGCTGCATGAGGCTGCATTTGTGGAGAAAGCACCACTTGCCTCGGTGAGCGATTTGATGTGCAAACGTCGAACTTACATCTCCTCTCACAACATCAGAGAAGCGATGAAAAATTACAGATACTGGAATAAATTATCCGCTTACACCTACTTTCTGAGTGGATGAATGAAACTTGGAGACGACCCAGAAAGCATAAATATTTCGCGTAATCTGATTAGTATATGAAGTAAGTAGAGCATCCACAGAGAGAAATTATTTGGAGGGTATATTATGTCTCACCCTCTATAAAGCAGAAATCGAATCAGGATGAGGACAATAATGAGCCGACATAGTAAGGGTAAATACTTGAAATCAAGACGGATAAGTCACATTGGCGAAAATCGAAAGCTTTCCCTGAAAGTGTATAATGCATGTGCTAGCAACTTGATCGACAATGGTCCACATTTTCAAGTCATTAAATCGTGTTACGATGTAATACTACTTTCGGAGCCATCAATTATGATGATTCCTCTCTTCAAACACCCCCATTATACACTTAAGGCATTCTTTCTTCTCCAAAGTAGTTTTACATCGGTTTGATCCGAGTCCTTAGTGTCATTTGCGGTAAGTATTGATACCACTGGTCTTGCCTACTGTCTCCAAAGCGTCGGTCGTACCCGTATATAATGGCTTGCATAGGAACTTAATCAAGACCTGAGCGTGTGTTGTTGTTCCTCAAAAGCCTTCGTTATCTTTTTCGATTACTTACCTAGATTGACTTGTTCGAACCAACTCATTCTTAAGGTCGCGAATAGCTTCAAGTTTGTTTCATAGTCTGTGGTTTAGAATCCACCCTAGACAGATCCATATCATAGGTAGTACATATAATTTTTAAATAAGAAAAATATATCCGTTGAGATGTATTCTTATCCGGCATTCAAGCGGTACTATACAAAATGCGGTTAGCACTTACTTCCAAATTCCCCAAAAATAATAGCAGAAAAGTAAAAAAGAAAAAAATTTAATCAGAAAGGATTTGAACCACACCCGATTTGAACGGATACTATGAGTTTTGTTAGTTATTTAGAATCAGGGAAGGCAGTGAGTGAACGTACGCCTTTCGCTCTGGAGGCGAACGCGCTACCGTTGCGCCAGCGGTCCATGCTGATTGAATGGCCGGAATTTATCCAGGTATATATTCTCTATAAAATGGAAACAAAGCGGGGCGCATGAATTCTTTGTGAATCCAAGTGTACTTGCTGTTGGTGTTGACAGAATTGACGAGCATGGTCTTCTGAAAAGGGGCCTGGCGAGATATTTAGGATGGTGACTAGTCGACGTTGGAGATTACATGTAAGAGGGAAAATCTTTTGCAATTTGTTCACTTCTTCAATTCATTATCTCTGGGTATGTTATCTCACTTAGACTAACATCAAACAGCCTTCACTTTCTCCCCAACATTCTTCTCCTCGCCTCCGGCTGATTCCTCCTCATCCCTTTCACTCCCAATTGCGATTCCTTCCTGCACCTCACCATCATCATAAATACAGCCCTCAATCAGCGTTTCTTCAGCCGGCCAGATCTTGCTTAAAGAAATATAAATCACAAATGCGCTCGAGAAGCCCCATAGATAGTTCATGTCGTAGATATGCTGAATCCCCGCATTCAACTTGATCGATGGGTTCACGGCGGCTGCTAAACCTGGTATATTGGGAGTCAATGATACGATGAATGCGACTGCTGCTCGCCAGTTCGTGCCAGCTTTGTTATACCTGTACCTTCCGGAACGGCGGTACAGACCCGGAACGTCTATGTTGCGGTTCTTCACGATCCAGTAGTCTGAGGCGAGGATTGCAGCGATGGGGGCAAGAAAGATTGACAATCCGGACATGAAGGTTAGCAAGCTGGCAGCGCTAGAGATGATTTTCCACGGGACCATGATCCATCCAGCGGTAACTGTAGTGATGATAACCCCTCTCCTGATGTTGATATACTTTGGAAACAACACAGTCATATCATTCGAGCATGAAATGACGTTTGCTGAGAGATTTGTCCCGATCTGCGCAACTACCCAGCAGAATCCTACCCAGAATGCGCCGCAACGGCCCCAGGGACCATCCCAATGCGAGGCGAGCTCTAAGGGAGACCAAATGTATGAACCGTAGACTACTTTGGCGCATGATGTAGCGATAATGCCAAAAGTGCCCATCAACAAGTTAATGATGGGGAGCAGGAGGGCTTGCCACCAGACACCACGGGAGCGGCGCATGTAACGCGTAAAATCCGGGACGTTTGTTGCCATGGTTGCCCTTTACTTTTTCTTAGCGATATACAATATGGACTACGGAAGGGTCAGACAAACCAGCCTCCGCAAACGCTGGAGAAGTTGTTCAATATAATCCAATTTCTCTTGCTCCCAGGAGGAGTCGAGTACCCCTGGTTCCAGATCTCACCTACACCTCCAGCCTTTTTAGTCATAGCAATCACAGTCGCGACACTAACGATGGGAACAATGATGGCTTTGAAGTAGAAGAAGAACTTAAGTCGGTGGGGCGGTGTGAGCATGATTGGAAATTGGATGCACCAGAACACAATGTGGGAGATCATCTCCTGGGTTGTTATCCCAGCACTTTCCGGGAGGTAATTAGGAATGTCCAGGAACGACGGCCAGATTGCTCTAATGATCTTTGGTTATGAGTCAATTGATTGTTGGAAAAGTAAAATAATGCTACGTACCTGGAACATAGCGGTACTTCCAGTCCATGTTTGAATTGCGTGCCAGAACAGCGCAGTACACATTCGGGTCACAACAGCAAATCGAGAAAAGTAGAATCCAAATGAAGAGCGAATGGCGACGGGGAACGGGACGTGGAGTTTCGCCCCGATAACGCCATTAAGACAGAGAGGAATGGTATCAGCCATTGCTCCAAACACAGCTATAGTTTCATTAGAATCTGTCCATACATGCCTCTCACGCAGGAAAACCCACTCAAATAAAATGCCTCCTTCCAAGTCAAGCCGGCTTGGATGATAGAGCTCGGAGCTTCCCAGCCCTGGGCATTGAAGGCATCACTACACCAGAACCCAGCGATGGTAAGTGATGACCATGTTCGTCTCTCTGGAGGAGTGACGTCCGAATCGATATTTGACCACGTCCCTTCGTCAGCAAAGGAGGTGGGCTCTTGTGGCAAGACCCAGCCGGAAAGCTTAGTATGCGATTCTAACTTTTCGCGGAAGGCGACTTGACGTTTTCGCAGAGTTTCCATGTTGGCGGTTTGGTTTTCTTGGAAAGCAAGGGCCAAGACTCCGAGAAGACATACTAGGAATCGTGGCGAGCGCAATACTATATACTCATGCCCGATAGCTGCATATCCAGAGCAATATTGATGCAATGCATCTTGGTTCCATGAAATCAAAAATGGAGGATGAAGATAGGAAGATAAGAATGGTTGGCCGATCATGGGGAAGCATACCATCATCAGTGGATCTTGAGACTGACCGGATGCATCAAACTTCAGTAAATCGCCTCAGTCAGATAAAGTAACATTATCGTCCTATTCTTTGTTCATGCTCAAATCATAATCGTATTGCAAACATCGCATCCAAAGTGTCTAAGTCTCGTTCCTTGACGCTGGCGTTCACCTACACCAAATCGCAGCGTGGTTTAACAGCAAGCGAATTGAACTCCCCCTCCTCAAGGCATGCCGCTGTCAGTTCTGTAAGATCCACTTATATGCCCTGCGGTGCGCCGCCGCCCAGAATTCCCTCTCGCCGACGGCACCAGGGGAGAACAGACGGTGACTTATCTGACCGAGAGCGAAGATCATTGCTGTGTTAAGAAGGGCAAAAATGGGATGTTGTGTAAATAAGCTTCGCATTGACGCTGAACTTGCTGAAAGTGGGGACGCAAGTAAATCTTCCCTGGCAGAGACTACATCGGGACAATCAGTTAGACGATTCCACTGGATGTAGAGATATCTCTGTTCGGACGATTGAGGATGTTTCTATTATTTCATTCCGAAAACTCCAAGTCTACTTTTGTAGTGGCTCTCCCATCCCGCCATAAGTGATCATCTTCGTGACTTGGTACTCCCCAATACCATATTTACTGCCCTCTCTCCCAAATCCAGACTCCTTAACACCGCCAAATGGCGATGCAGGATCACTGATAAGTCCTGTATTGACACCAACCATACCAACTTCTAATGCTTCTGCAATCCTGAATACCCTCTGTATATCTTTGCTGAAGAAGTATCCCGCCAATCCGACTTCAGCTGAATTGGCGATTTTGATGACCTCTTCTTCCGTTGAGAATTTGAAGAGGCCAGCAACAGGACCAAATGTCTCTTCGGTGGCAAGATCCATATCCTGTGTCATGCCCGTGATAATTGTAGGCTGGAAAAAATTGGGTCCAAGCTCGGGCATCTTCTGTCCACCTTGGATAACCTTTCCACCCTTCTTTTCTGCATCCCGAACATGTGCATCAACCTTAGAGATCGCTCTCTCGTGGATGAGAGGTCCGTGTGTAACGCCTTCGGTGTAGCCACCTCCAACTTTGAACTCCTTTACCTTGGCTGCAAATCTCTGTGCAAATTCATCGTAAATTCCAGCCTGGATGAACAAGCGATTGGCACAAACACAGGTTTGACCCGAAGAGCGGAATTTACTTGCCACCGCACCAGCAATTGCGACGTCTAGATCTGCATCATCGAAGACGATGAAAGGCGCATTGCCTCCGAGCTCGAAAGACAATTTCTTCAACGTGGAGGATGATTGCTTCATCAGAAGCTTGCCGACACCGGTTGAGCCAGTAAATGAAACCTTTTTGATGGTTGGCGATGTCGTCAGGAGCTCTCCTACCTCGGGTGTGTTTTTCAATGCACTGACAACGTTGACAACACCTTTGGGGATACCAGCTCGATGTGCGAGTTCCGCCAAGGCGAGGGATGTAAATGGGGTCTCACCGGGAGACTTAGCCACGACTGTGCAACCTGCAGCGAGAGCTGGACCAATTTTTCTGGTAATCATGGCCGCTGGAAAGTTCCACCTGATTCTGTTAGCCCTTTTCGCCGCAAAACCGTCTTTCGGCTTACGGTGTAATCAAGCCACAAACTCCAACCGGCTCCTTGATCGTCACAACCCTGTTTCCGACAACAGAAGCTGGAATTGTGTCTCCATAAATTCTTGGAGCTTCCTCGCTGAACCATTCGAAAAAATTGGCAGCATATGTTACCTCTCCCTTGGCATCTGCCATTGGCTTTCCATTTTCCCATGTAATCAGCTTCGCGATATCATCGGCATTCTCAATCTATCTCTTGTTATTGTCTGGTTTCACGCCGTAGATAACCAAAACATACCATCAAGTCGTACCATTTTCGCAGAAGCTTCGAACGGTCTCTGCCGGTTTTGGCTCGGAAGGCAGGGAATGCAGCAGCTGCAGCGTCAATGGCTCGCTGGGTGTCTGCTGCGTCGAATTCGGGTGCTGTCCCTATTAATTTGCCAGATGATGGATCTAACAGGTCAGAAAAGCTTCAATCTTAAGCCAAGGGCGTAAAAGAGCGAAACTCACCAAAAACCTCAAAAGTCTCTCCTGACTTTGCCTTCACCCACTCTCCGTTAACGTATGCGACATTCGTCTTGAAGAGAGACGGGTCGTTAAGCTTTGGAACATTGTGCGACATGGTCGAAGCTGGACGGAGTACTATAGAAGGGAAATTGTAGGGTTGAAATCGTGAACGAGAAGCTGTTCGTGAAGCAGAAGCTGTAGATCTGATAAAGGCCTTCATGATGGCGAGAGTTTGCAGACCTCGGCTTGGCTTATATAGGGCTTGTGATGTCACCGTGAAGCTGACATTGATATCGATGACCGAGCAGCGTGGTCACTAGGTCAATTGGCGGGAATTGATAGAACGCAAGAGTAGAAATGTGGCCGACGGGCAGGAGTAATTGGAGAGTTTGGCGGGGTGTTATAGAAAATGACCGGACGTCATTTGTCTGTTCGTACTCGCTTTTGAGGCACCCAGGCATCCACAAAGGGGGCCCGTGCTATCCTGGAACCTGCATCAGCTCCGACTTTTCTTCGGCCACAGTGGGGCAGGGGAGGGCCACTCTCGTCCAAAGAGGCAGGTCCAACAGAGGTTGGATCAGCTGATTGAGGGGATGCGATACTGCCGTTGGCTATCAACAATTCAGAGGCTATCCGGAAAAGCTTGTCATCTATGCCAAGTGGCTTGAGTCAGATAAAGAGCGAGAGCGGCGCAGAGATTTCAGATGCAGTCATTAAGGACGTCGTGCAAGACCCGGACGGCTATTTTTGTATTGCTTTTATAATAGGGGAGAGGTGTTCAGGCGAAATCAACCAAGGGAAAGGATCGAGCAGCGTCGACAGACGCTTCACATTTGAACACTGTAGAGTGGCTACTTTTTCATCTCAATAAGTATTCGTGGAAATGAACCCTTCAACTTCAGTGAGTGCTCAAGTTCAATATGCACATGTCGTGCGTTTGCTCAGTTTCCCTTCCCTTTGTTCAATAATCCCTTGTCATCCAATGCCAATATTCCAGACCTCAGTAACTCCGTCTACCGCGCACGACTTTGAAACCGACTGTTAGATCCCATTTTCATTCTGGTGCAATCTGAAGAGCATTTTGAAGACTCGATGGTTGTAACAGAACTTTGGAATGCTTTAGCATGACCAAAGGATGGAAGGATGGAAGGATGGCTGACTAAGGCGACGAGCCCTCTTTGTTCACAGCATTGGCAGTCAAAGCGTGATAGTTGTCCTGAAATCGCCCTCCACACTCAATCCATACCAATTTCCATACACATAAGATTGCAAGCAATGGTCTTTGGCCATCGGTTCTTCACGTCACCCATCTCTCCAGTGGGGGTTTTGTCCTCAGAATGAGTTTGTCGGTCTCTTGCTAATTTCTCTCTAAAGTCCTGCTCAAGTGTTGCTTCGACTACCGACAGGCTTCCCCAAGGTGTCTGGATGTCATCAGAGTTCATGTATTTCGGTACTGGTTCCAGAGAAATCTCATGCTTGTATGGGCATGTGTGGCCTTCCAGAATTCCGTAGTCGGGACTGTTCAGAAGCAAATAAACTTCATCTGCACCCTTGAGGTAGCGAAAGATGCCGAGCAACTCTAAGCAACTTATGATATTGCTCATAGGATTTTGGTCTGGAGCCCCTTGAACATTGATGGCAAATTTCCTCAAGCTTGTGAAACCGGAGTCTCCGTACTGGCGACATGGTCTTAGTGCCATTCCGATCAGTTCCAATTGCATGGACAATGATCGAGAATAGTTCGAATGCGGTCGCAAGAGATATGCAGTGTCGATTGAGGGATTCATGTATATGATTTGATCTTTACCGCCCTGATTCTTGCGACGAAAAACTTGTTGGTAAACTCTCAAGGCTTCGGAGCGGGATTGGTGATTGACATAAAGAAGCGCTGGATTTGGAGTGGTAGTAGTGAAAGAGTCGCATGTGTGTCCGACAGGAACATGAATTCGAACGACACGTCCTTCTTCCATGACCTGCTGCCATATCTTAATCTGCAACTCTGTAACCAGCTTTGGGAAGGGTGGGAAGGTGCTGAGTTGGGATGTCGGGGCGCTCATTGTATCCGTTTGTTGCAAGTCTGCGGGGGAGGTAGACTAAAGCGCCACTATTAGCTTGATCCGCAGCTTTATAACTTCAGAGTTTCGTACCATATCGCAGCCGGGAAACCTGACGCTTGACTTGGAGTGTTTGGAAATGCTTAAGGTATCCGACTGTACGTGAACACAATTTGGAAGTCGGAATCCAAATTGCTTTGAAGTTGATGTTAGTTTTCTTGTTGTTAAAAGAGACGCCGCGACATCTTTCATCTCAGAGTTTGGAGAGCTTTGGGCTGTCGCGTACGAATCAGTGAATCAATTCGGTTTGAAGAATTCGCGTTTAATGCAGAACCTGTCCAAACTACAAATCCTCATCAGGCTCTAACACCCACCATCGTCCAAAAATTGGCATTGGCTTCAATGCAATTGTTGGACTTTTTAGCATTTTGCTCTCCTTTTTGTTTTGTAGATGTTGCTTTCGAAGGAGCAGAAGTTGACTCAATCTTCAAGTTATTCTCACGTTTGCTGAGTCTCAGCATTGGCGAACTTGAAAGGGGCATTAGCGAGTAAGGATTCAATACCAGAAGTGAACAAGAAGGATGCCTCGAGGTTTTGCAAGACCCGAAACCACGCAGAACATCATCTAATCTACTCATTGCTGGAAGGGCAAAGGTTTCTCCTCCAGAATTCTATGAACATTCTCTACAATTATATCGACGAGCTTGGTGGGCAAAGCTCTCTGCTTAGCTGTTTAATTTCAACCTAGAAATCTGGCTCAATTCTCTTCCATTCAACAGAGCTTCTATTCCATTGCTTGACAAATAATTCATGAGAAAGGTGCTTTGGTCAATGGTATCATTGGTGTGGACATGCATAAGGGCCAAGGGGTACCGAGGTTGCATCTTGCAATTCAGAACTCGAGTCAAGACAACAACTTGAGAAGAGAATTCTTCCCCCTTGGCAAATGATTTAATTTATACATGATCATATAAAAAGAGAGCTTATAGGGATACTCTACGTCAGAAGTCTCCGCTTAGTAAATTTCAATTATCGAGTTATATACATTCGGTTTGACTAGTTTCCGGTGAGCTCTACAGGTTTATGCGGCCCAGTATGTGCATCCAGTTCCGATATCCACCCCCGCTCCTCCAGCTCCACAGGCTTTAGGGCACTATAATCTCCCTTGTTCCCACCAGGCCCTAGTTCGCCCGGGTGTTCAGTAGGCTGATCGGTGTACGCATCTGGGGAGTATTCCTGTGTGGGATAGTTCTGGGCGTTGTCTGCCGCCACCGCCGCCGCCGCCGCTCGTCTCTTCCGCTTCCCAATCAAGAACGCCGCCACGGCAATTCCGATTATAAGCAGCACCCCGAAGGCCACAGCTATTCCAATACCCGCTTTGGCGCCACTGCTGAGGCCGGAATTCGCGCCACTGCTAGTGTCTGTTCCAGACGGTCCCTGA
Source organism: Articulospora tetracladia (assembly GCA_003415645.1). NCBI lineage: Eukaryota > Fungi > Ascomycota > Leotiomycetes > Helotiales > Discinellaceae > Articulospora > Articulospora tetracladia. Next base: position 6,960,854 of record PYIV01000001.1, on the reverse strand, counting down.
CTGCTACTACTACTACTGCTACTGCTGCTCGTCTGCGTGGCTGTGGTGCCGGATGTGGCGGTAGATGTTGAGCCGGATTTGGTGGCGGATGTGCTGACGGATGTGGTGGAATCGCTTACAGCCCAGGCAGGGTCGTCGCTAGCTCGCCGTATAACTATGCCCTTCGCATATACCGAATTGCCAGCTGCATAGAAATCGGTGATAAGAGTCGACGTGGTGTTCGAGGTGTATGCCATGATCGTGAAGGAACTGTCGGTTAACAGGGTGGATTGGCAAGCGCCTGTGTCGGTAGCGACCCGTCCTTTACGACAGACATATCCACTGTGTCGCGCAACGAAAACATTAGCAAGCCGAGACATAAAGCATTCCTGGGCCTTTCTTCACACCGCAACGCACCTAGGACAACATGTAGCGGCCGTACCCCCGTCCCCGAGCCCGGCCGTACACGCGTAATCATAGCCCGATGGGCATACACCAGGAGAGTAATAAAAGTTACCATTGGCATTGAAGCTGGTTGGGAAGCAAGACGAGGTTTTAGCATCGGTAGTTCCATACAGCAATATCTTGCCCGGGTTGGTTTGGAAAATTGTGTTGCAGTTCGCTCCACTCGGCGAATAGGTTGTAGTGAGAGGCCCGAGATTTGCTGCGCTTGTCATCGTGGCCATGGCGATTTAGTGACGGGCCAGAAAAGACGTGAGAAACCGTGAGTGAACTGCAAATTGAGGATACAAGTCAAGATGGTGCGCGACGAAAGAGAAATTGAGATGTCCAAAATTACCATTAACAGGGACCTAACCCCCGTGCTGTGCCGCAGCAGCGTAAGGCTTAGCGTCCAAGGACACCTCCAAGGCATCACGAGTAAAAGCGCATTAGAGAACTTTTGGGGGCTATATCTATAAAGTCCCATAGTTTTCGGCTGAGATTGTGGTTTTGTGATATTGAGGCTAACTAAATCGGGTAGCAACGGCGGAGAGGAGAGGCTTATTGTGGAGCAAAGCAATTTGTCGTGAGACACTAAGTGATCCGAGAGCCCACTGTTGACCGACGAAGGACATTCTGATTGCGCAGGCCGCGTGTTACTTAGCCGACCTTTGTGTAACGAGCAGGGTATCCTGGTACTGTGGGAATACCGTCTGGTCTTCAGGAACAAGTGAAATGGCGATATGTAAGGACCCTAGGCCGTTAGGAAATACAGTTTATAGATTTGAACGTAGCGTTAACTATATAACGCGATGGAGTGTACAGCATTGACAACTTGTATACGGCGTTTAGATATTTATCTTCTCAAGTTTCTTTCTTAATCGAGACATCAAGGGGAGAAATAGAGCTTTGGTGACTCTAAGCTATTCCGAGTCACTTGGAGCTACTCAGGGCGTTGTATTCAGCTCAGGTCAAAGCGGCCTTGACTAATTTGGAAGTACAAAGCCAGATTCTATGGTAGGAATTCATAACATTGTATTTAGAGGCAATCAGCTTTCCAAATTCCAAATGATATGCACTGTTGGAAACATCCTTGGTCTGGTACGGTTCGTGTACCTATTTCCTAATTTCCTGATGCAGTAGCCTGTCTCCAGTTGGACTTGTGCAGGGAATTTTTACACTGGTGCAATTCCGTGCGAAAAGCTTACGAAAAACTGTGCACACTTCACTGCGGAAGTCTTTGAGGAATCCCTACTACCTTTATTTGGAAATATTGCAAATACCACGAAGTCACGCCTCGTAACTTCGAAGTATCCAATTCGTCTTCAATTCATCGCACAAGAGCGATGGAATTGGTCGAAGAGTCATTCTACAATGGGCTTACACTTGGTAACCGAGCGGCCAGGATTTCTTCACGCAGCCGCAGCAGCCTCCAATCTAGATGCAGTGAACAGTATATTAGGATAGCGATAGACTTTCATCCTCCACGTAACCATCTCACTCCCCCTGGCCTTTGATAGCTTTTTTCTCTGAGCAGGAAGTCCAGAAAACCCAAGCTGGCTGCGTTCGTGATGACAGTACATATTGTTTTACTCGCAGGGAACTCGAGCGCCTTAGAACAAAACTGAAGACATCATCCTTCTGGGCTCAATTATTGGAAATTCTGACCCGATGGAAGTTTGACATCCTGTTCATCTGTAACATATTCTTGTCCAATTGGGGCGCAAACACAGCTGCTTTCCACCTTTAGTCCCTATCACTCCAGCGCGCCAACAATCATCAATCAAGGCACCATCACCTCCGCGCTTCTTTAATGTGCTAGTCATCACTTTCATATTCGATTTCTGCCCCGGTAGACCGAGAGCCATCACACTTGTGGGCATATTGAATGCGATGAGGCTGATACCTCTCAATCTGAGATGTGGCCGACTCAGCGACGTGGTTTGCATCTAGCACCCCTTATGCTTCAGTCGCGGCATCTTCGATCATTTATGGGCAGGTCAATGCTATTTTGCGACATAATGTCGAAGAGGGAGCATGAAGTCCTATATCAAGTACTTTTTCCCATTGTAGCTGATTGCGTTCCGTACTGGGTTAATAAATTTACAAACTCGCTTGTCTTAGTCTCCAAGACAGCCCATTTATTCTTCCCATATATTTTGTAGAGGCTAATCCCTGCCATTCCCTCTCGAATTCCCCATTGTAGCTTACCGGAGGTTCGGTACCCTCATTGTCAGTTTGACGCACAAAGTTTAGCCGTGCTGAAATAAGGTACAGTACTATCCAAGACCCAATCAGCGATATGAACTACAGTACGAGAGACCGAATATTAAGTGGGGTGCCGATGAAACTGAACAAACGCTCCGGCGGGGTGAAGCTGTGTCAGGGATCCCGTGATCTTTTTTGGGGCAGTTGGAAAGAGTGACATTGAAGTTCAGCAGCTTTACAAATCAAGGATAAGACCAATAATTTCGCAATGAATCTAATTTTTTCTCATGTGTCATTGCGTTGCCGAACTAAAGGTGAGGTTTGGGCAGAGCGAGTAAAAATATAACGAAGGTCAGGTGTTCGAAATGCAAGTGATTATATTGCACGTGATCGTCCCAGCCGCGTCCCCTTTTCACTTTCCAAGGGTCTTGCAGATCTAAAGTTTCACGTCGCGAGAATGCAATGAGCGATCACCCACCTTGATTTGTTTTTATATAATAGTGTTCACAGAACATGTTTGTCCCCAGAGAAGGACAGATTGAAAGGTGTCTGCGGCAAACTTCAGCTACATCATATAGTCTGTTGATTTTATTTCACACATTTTGCTGGTCCAAGACCAAACGAATCTTATTCCAGATCAATTAAACAAGATCAGCTCCCGTGGTGATGTTCAACTTGCTTTCCGGGCCCATGGACGATCTCTCATTCTGCCGATGGGGTGATGAAACAGCCACCTGCTCTATCGGCCCCTGATGGGGGTTAGCGAAATACAAGAGATATGGAGCCAAGTCTAACCTTGAAAGCGTGAATCGGTATCAATTATGTATATGTGAGCTCGTGGTACGCTCTTTTTTTAGCCATTGCATCTTTGCTTTCGTTCCCCTTTATACAGCGCTACGAGACGCCTTTCTCTGTTTACATTCCTTCAGCCCTCACTTTGATTCATCTTTTCTTCATTTCCAAGTTAATTTCAAATTCAGAGCCTGCTCAACTTTCAAACTACAATGTTCTCTAGTGTTTGGTATGCACTTATAGTGCCATCACTCTTACTTTCGTCGGCCGCTAATGCGGCGGTGGACCTTTCATCAGTTGGGACAATTACACCCCTTTCTTCGAAATCAACCATATGCAACGTTCTGGACTATGGTGCAGTTGCCAACAACTCTACGGATATTGGCCCAGCAATCCTGAAAGCAATAACGGATTGTGCGTCGGTCGGAAATGCAACAGTGTACATTCCACCGGGTTCTTATTCGATGGCTACACAGGTCAATGTCAAGCGGGGTAGTCAATATGCCATACAACTTGACGGATTGATAACCCTCAGAATTGACGGCGATTTTAGCGGAAACGCTTTTCTCTTCCAACTCGTGTCAGACATCGAATTTTTCTCTAGCAACGGGCAAGGAGCCATTAATGGCCAAGGCTGGATCAAACGCATTGGAGATACCAGCGAAAACACCAGACTTATACGGTTCCTCAATTCCGAGAATATTTCGTTTCACGACATCATTCTTGTAGACTCTCCTACTTTTCATTTGATATTCCAAGGAGTATCGAACTTGGAGGTCTACCACGTCACAATTCGCGGTCCAGACATTGGAGGCACAGATGGGATTGACCTAAGTTGTAATGACAATTGTTATATCCACGACTGCGAAGTTACCAATCGAGATGAGTGTGTTTCTGTGAAGTCACCATCGCACAATGTGTTAATTGAGGATATGTATTGCAACCACAGCGGTGGGATGTCCATTGGTTCTGTCACATCCAACAGTACGTATTCGGCGCATGTGCTGAAGAGCCTTGACTAATTCATACTTTAGTTGACGACAGCACAGCTGGCCCTGAAATCAGTAACATAACCATGAGAAACATTAACAGCTTCCAATGTACTCAAATGTTGATGATCAAGACATACCCTGGTGGCAATGGTGCGAAAGGATGTGTCAAGGACTCCTCTTTCGAGAATTTCTGGTCTTACGATAGCATATATGGACTTGGTAAGCATGGAAATGTCATTTCGAGCTACTGCTAATCGATTTCCTCATAGATATCGACCAGTACTGGAAGTACGTTACGACTCCTAATACGGGCGCTGTAGCTCTATCAGGGCTTAAATTCAATAACTGGACTGGACACATCAACAATGGTGCAAGTCGGGGACCAGTCGTCATCCGTGGCTCAAATATTGTTCCAGTGACAGACGTAACATTGTCCAATATTGATATGTGGACTTTGAACGGTGACAAAATCGTCCATGAATGCTACAACGTTTATGGATCGGGTTTGTGCGCAGGGGATGCATCGCAAACGTCTATCAGTAATCTTGCGACGAGTACCGTTCCTCCAACAGCCTACACTAGCCCTGTGAGCCCGGCTTGGGGTATATCTGGATATGGGTATAGTATACCTATTCCAGTTTACACACCTGCTGCATTTTGGAGCTACAGTGCTGCTGGTCTGCAGAATGGAGCTTCTAACTTTGCATCAACCACATCTACTGAGACGAGGAGCTCAAACAGCTACATCAGATCTGCGACATTTTCGAGCACATCAAGCTCCAGCACTATTCCAACTCCTACTTCAACACCGATCTCATCATTTGTTACTATGACTTCTCAGCCAGTCTCTACCACCTCGCCAACTTCAAGCATCTCTGCTACCACAATAATCATAAGCTCACATCTAGTAAAGAACTCGACGTCGAAAATTAGTGTTACTTCAACAACGGTTTCAGAGCCTGCCTTCTCGTTATCCACCGTACTCGACGAACCGTCTCGTACCTTCCACCACGCTTTCGGGACCCAAGTTTCTCACCCAGAAAGTTTCAAGAGTCACTTGGACGAGGAGGAGAATGTCTGCGACGCATAAACTATATCTAACTTCCAACTGAAGGGCTTGTGGAGGCTTAAATTGGGACTGCGCACACAGTCTTGCTGATGGAATTTCAAGTCCTGGCGATTCTTTATATTCTTGTGATAAAAATCTTACTTCTTTTAACTCAGAGAAACCATGCTTCATTGCTGCTGCTCTTCAGACTCTCGCTTTCTTCCACTTCCTCTGACATAAACCCAGGCCAGAAGCGACCTTTGCAAAAGGGGGTGCTGCGCCACAGTTGCCCCACAGGTCGATGACATCAACATTTCGATGCCCCACCAGATCCATACATTTCCTACTGCATCACAAACATGGAAAGTAGCGTTACAACGCGTCAACCCCACAGTCCTCCCTCTTCCAATTGACATGGCACACCAAACTTGCCATAAGGCGTTCACCTCCCGTAAATTGAAAACGCCAAACTGCACGCCGAGCCCCTATAATAATGGCTGGAAAACGATCCATCCGACAAGCTACCACTGCAGAGCAGAAGCACAAGAAGGAGCATGAAGATCGAGGCAAAGATGTTGAGGACAGAAGGTCGGAACGGCCGGTGCAGGATAGGAAATATAGGTTTCGAGACCAGAGTCAATTGGATCCCGATGACCAGCGACGAGTGGAGTTCAAGCAGAAATTGATGGATAGTGTAGAGAGCTCTCGAGGGCTACAAGATTTCCGTAAGAGCGATGACGAGGTCCGTATCACTGTTCGCAAATTTAATGCATTTCTAACCTTTTCACAGCTCAAACAGATTCGTAACAAGAAAATACGCTCTTTCTACAGTGAGCAGAATGAGCGTTTGGACGATTGGCTAGAAGTAAACGCTGTAGTCCAGGCTCTGTCCGACGATATCCTTGAGTCCTTTGATCCACGAGACGACAATGGAGATGGCATAGCAGAAGGCGGGGGAGCATTGCAAGATACCTTGGGACACGTCGAACCGTTTCTTCCTGAGTCCGAGCAAGAGAAACGACGCGTAGGACGCCGCAACGCTAAATGGGCCATCAACATCAATGTCATTGCAAATATCATCCTTCTCATTGCCAAAATCATAGCATCCACGCAATCGTCCTCTCTATCTTTGATAGCATCGCTGGCAGATTCAGCACTCGATCTACTCTGTACAGCCATCATCTTTACTACACATAAGATGGTAGAATGGCATATCGCAAAACTCAGAAGGAAGTTTCCCGTGGGGAGGAGAAGGCTAGAGCCATTAGGCATATTGGTCTTCAGCATTATAATGATCATATCCTTCATACAGATCTTGCAGGAGAGCGCGCAGAAACTAATGTCGAAAGGGCCACATGAAGCTACACAATTACCCCCGGTTGCCATTGGTGCTCTGGCTGGTACCATTGTCTTGAAAGGTATTATTTGGTTTGGATGTATCAGAATTAAAACAACGCAAGTGCAGGCTTTGGCTCAAGGTATGTCCTGAGTGATGAGCGAGTCTTGAGAAAGTTGATAACTGACATAAAGTAGACTGCAAGACAGATGTTGTATTCAACACCTTGTCCCTGATTTTCCCAGCTGTAGGCCATGCTGCCAATGTCTGGTGGCTTGATTCACTCGGAGCTGGACTCCTATCACTGTTCATCATCTACGATGTAAGTTTAATTTTCTCCAGCTTTCTTCGCCTTGAATGAGCCCACTGACTACTTTCTAGTGGGGGCAAACTTGCTTTGTCAATGTTTTCCGGCTCACTGGATCCGCCGTTGACTCTCGAGTCTTACAAAAGCTTACCTATCTTGCTTACCGATTCTCACCCCTTGTTAACGGCTACAAATCTATCGTTGCGTACCATGCAGGCGATGGAGTCTGGGTTGAAGTGGATATTCTGTTGGATGAAAAGTGCCCATTGGAAATCGCTCATGACATCGCAGAAACTTTACAGTATTGTTGCGAGGGGCTGCCGGAAGTAGATCGCGCGTTTATCACGTGCGATTACACCACTTGGGGACCTACAGGCCATGCGACGGAGAACTTTGAGTGAAGATGCATGGCGTGGGGTGGACAAACAAGCTAAGAAGGCAAGAAAAATGTGAAGGCGAAGTAATAGGCAAGATGTGGAAACATCTACGGGTGTAAGATATGCGGTCAAAATTATGTATAAGAACAATGCTCTAGTGTATGCATTGAAGAATTTAATGAGTTAACGGCCTCATTTTCTTCACGGGACTTGGTAGTTGGGTGGAGACTACTGGCGGATCATTTGATTTCTAGATTGATATTATGGTTGCTCAGTGTTATGCATCTAATTTTGAAATAAGTTCTACGTGCGCTTCATCGCAATAGCCACTTCCTCAATCTTAGAATCAGTTCAATGACGGTTAGACGCCTACGTCTCCCACTGGAAAACCAATAGGTCCCTTGTACCACCTAGCGAAGACTTAAGACCTTTTAGATGGTGAGTTGTCCTGTATACTGTCGTGTTGAATCGTTGAGACTTGGGCTTTAGAGCTCAATTGACGCGGTGTCGACACTCAACCTTAGACTCCTATCGGGCAAACATAGTTTCTCCCTGTTCTCTTCTCTAAGGAAATCTTCGTCATTTAAGAGTTGATGAAGAAAGGCTTCGGGTGCATCAAGATATCGCTTTCAGGAAAACTCCATCCATGTCACAGATTGCCTGCTCGTCCTGTACCTCTGGAACAAAACCTTGGTTATTCTCAGTTCTTTGGCCGAGAGGGTTGTTTGTATTGACCGTATGTTCTGGCCGAAGACTTCCCATCTGTGGAGGAGGACCGTACTTTGGTGAGTATTGGCGCTGAATGGAGCGAAGTTGGGTACCTCTGAAGAATGACTTTGGGCGTGATGTTTTATACCGCGTCACATCTTCAATTGCTTCGGTACTGCCAAGGTCCCACGGCGCAGCAGGGGTGTCATTATTCTGTGCATCCAAAGCTTCAAGTCTCCGTCTTCTGTAGTTCGACTTCTTCGGACTTGAGAAAAAATAGTCATAACATTCCTCATTTTCATCCGTCGCGATATTAGGAACATGTTCGAGTCGCAGTGGTTCCGTAGGGCTCGACAATGTCGTTGGTTTATGTTTATTGACTTCGTTCCATTGGCTATCCTTGGGAGAGAAGAACACATCATCTTCGTTCATGCGAAACTCATCCTCAACTTGCTGTTCTTCAGAATCCTTCGCAAGCCGTTGCTGTATTGCATTGTGGTAAGCTCGTCCATGACCACGGGCGGTTGCTGATAGATCGTCTCGAAACTCGCTGCTGTAAGCTTTTTGTTCTTCCTCTTTATTACCAAGCCAACGAATAGATGCACGTGCTGTCTTCTTGATTGTGGTTGTTGGATATTTGTGGCTAGATTCGTAGGGAGCTCGTCTAGCCAAAGTATTATTTGGTGTCCTTGACAACTGCGGCTCGGAAGTGCACTTGAATTTCAACATCGTTATACCCATTTGGAAATATCGTAGAGGGTTGCCGTTCCGTGAACGACTGCAAACCCGTGAAAGAACATGATAGAGCGTGAGCGGGTGGTATCGGCGTATGAGCTTGCAAAACATCAACGCGCTCATTTCGAAGGTGATGATCCTGGCAGCGGTGGATGCTTCAGTAATGCGTGATGCGGGGAATTTATTTTTGAATAATATCAAGGCTGCGAGTAGTCAATAATCAGTCTTTCTCAGTGTCTGAAAGGCTTAATTGTACTTACGTTTTTGGTGGAGCTCAGAGCTCTGTGGCTGCCAACTTCCGACTGTCGACATGACGAATATTGGTGATGTTCGAGTTAATAATGATTTGTTCGCTTTGTATGATCCTTTCAGATCTACTTGTGAAATTGATGGCAGTTTCTTACTTCTGCGAGAAACCCCTGGGAGGTTTTGTTGTTAGCCTTATTCTTCTTGCAGATTTGATCAGATCAGACCGACAAAGACCAGTAAAAACCAACCTAACTTCTGACTTAATCATTATTTTTGGTCAATTATGTCGTCGCCCAATAGACGTGCGTATTGAATTTACAGAAGGCTCGTCACCATGTGGAGTTGTAAACAAGTTCAAGACTAGGGGATGCGAATTGCTGAATCAAGTCCGTGCCAAAAAGCTCCATAGGCATGTGATTGAATTGAATTCGGATAATAATGTTTTCAATTTCCACAGGGGAACAAAGATGAATTTGTACAAAGAAGAATAGATGTGCCAAGCTTAGAAAACTAGGTCTATGGTGGAATGGAGAAAATGAGCGTGCATAGCTATTATATGTCAATCTTCAAATTAGTGCTAGGAATATTACTGGAAGACTTAGAGCAGTATTGGTGCAAAAACCCAAATACTACTGCTACTGCTGCTGTTATCGGCGTATCGTCTTACAAAATGGAGGACGTCTACCTTACTTCTTCCACAATCTTCCACAATCCACGAAACTTAACTTTAACCCATCTCTGATACCGAATCTACCTCACACAGCCAGGAAAATCAATGAAAATGAAAGATTCAGTGCCAATAGGAGGGGAAGAAAGGATTAAAAGACGCGTTGCCTGGCTTGAGGCTTTGCAGCTGGTACGTGAGAAGCTCGCATGTGGTTACCACGACAACACGATCGAGTCAACGCTACGTGCAGAACTTGCTGCTTTTGAAAATCCCGAAGAGCATGATTGGTATGCACAACTAATTTCGGCATTGGATATCATCTTGAGGTTGAGATCTGCTGGCGTCTTTAGGGAGCTGCCAAGTCTGGAGAGATGGCAAGATATACGAAAGGAGCCGCGACGACGCGCTATATTTGGACTCATGATGCACGAAAGATTCAAATACTGGGAATCCTTGGTACAAAAGCATCTGGATTGCGAGTATAATAAAGACCTGGGTAAGCAACCAACATTCTCAGAGCCAGCGACCACTTCCTGATGCTATATTTGCTGCAGATTTCATATCACCTCGTCTTTCATCGATTCGCATACAAGAACTTCAGTTACTACATAGAAATACATCGATGGTTATTGAGGGAGTTTACAGAGGTTTGTCACTCCTGGGAATCATATTTTAAACAAGGCTCTTACGTTCAATGCAGCCAACATACACGAGTTAAGCATCATCCTCACAAACGGCACAGTTGGCGAGATCGATTTCAACACCATGCTTAGTCAAGCTGCTTCCTTTGATATAGATCAGATTTTGACTAATGCTGATGGGAATGTTTTTCTTTCTCCACGCCCTTTGAGACCTCGGAGTCCATTTCAGCCAGCAAGCCCTGCATACAGAGAAATATCAAGTCATGATACAACCATGCACGATAATCTGGAACCCGAGTCATCACCTTCTTTCTACGATACCTACCTTTGCAGCCCAAAGAAGCCGAAGTCAAAGCCTAAACCGAGGCTAAGAGAGAAATTTTTGGCGGAATGCGTACCCATGAAGCACCAAGTACCACTCCCTGTGCAGATAGAAGCAAGCAAAGAGAACAATTCACTTGAATGGAGAAATTCAGTGACAGGAAGCAAGTTCTCATTTCGTTTCCCATGCACGCCAGACCGTCAACGAGCGCCAAGTTAAAACGGTAGTTCTATCAAAACTGATGGATTTTCCTTGAGAGAAAACCTCGGACTGTTGGAGAAGGCCTTCCGGTAGCTACCTGACTGAGTCATTTATATGAAAAACATCTTGCAGTTCTTTGCTTCACGGTAGGAAAGGCGACAAAAGAAAACGAAAATTGCATTCGCTCAGTTTATAAAACTCTCGTTGTCATCTGATTCTGCATCGTACCTCGTTAATTGACATGTTAACTGTCGTTTATGCCATGTCGTTCTCGATTTCACATTCATGTCCCCCTTATGCTTGATTATTCGACATTATGAAACAATTACATGCTTAATACAGCCATTCCTTGATCTACATGTATTGTAGACAGTATGTCAATGACTAACAACTTCAGTTTGGGGCCAACAGCCTTTGACTCTTTTATTGCATGGTTGGAGGATTACTGTCAATGACTTCAGTTTCTAAACTCGGATTTGAGTCAATACAATAAAATTGTTTCATATTGTCCGTGAATAGAAGTGAATTTGACAGCGCCTCGTGCAAAACTATACAAGTCTCGCACCACCAATTTTGAAATTAATACTCTGTTCCAACATTTGCCTCCAAGAGAGAGCGCTTCTCGAAGAATCCTCTCAGAAACACACCTACATACACGACTCGAATTATCAGGGAAGACCTTGAGCATTTCGCTACTACAACATTTCGCGGATTGTTTCTGCTTTCAATTCTGCCTTCTTACTTCGCAACGTTCATCCAACTTTTCCAAGACAATGGCATCCCTTGCCTTTGGCCAACAAGTGCCAAAAACTACATTTGATGACTTGGTCAACATCAACACCTTCTTTCGTGAGCACAACTCTCCGTATTGTCGATCGCTCATCAAACTGACTGAATTGCAGCACCGTACACCGTCATGGGACTCCACGCTCTGAGTAAAAGTCGAGCTTACAAAATTGCGTCTGTTTGGTGTGAAGCTGAAGTCTTTCTTCATGGCAAACTCGGCAGTGGGGTCCACCCTCAGGTGATTGACCATGCCATCAAAAAGATCAAGCCATCACTCCAGCATGATAACTTCTTTGGATTCATCGATTCGTGCCATTTTATCCTGTGGAATATGCATTGTGCTGGGGTATTCAATTGTGTACCAGTCTTCGAGAGATATGCGGAGTTCCGCGGGGATGAGCAGAAACTCCTGGAGTTTGAGATCGGCATGGCCCAAATGTTCGGAACCGGAGAGACGATAATCTTGCTTGGAAGAGATGAGGAAATTCAAAGGATCTTAGGTAAGGCCTCATTCTTTCTCTCTGAGGTTGTCAACTTCTGAACTTTTGTTAATAGCTTGTACAACGTTGGACTGCGATGGTGCCGTCATGCTTCATGAGATGCAAAGAAACTCGAAGCTGGAGGTAGAGAGAGAATGCTTCAGTAAGATCACCTATTTATTGTGACATTGGTAAGAACTAATATCTCCATCATAGCGAAGAAGAATATGCTCAATGAGTTGCTTCGCCGAAAGGCGGCTCAAAGAATGACCGAAAGTCTGTCTGCACCCCAGAAATTCCTGGTTCGGAATCCATTTAATTTGCACTTCTATGGCAGCGCCCATGTCAGATCTCAGTACATACCAAATCCATACGAGACGCCAAACAACAAAATTCCACCGTACTTTTCGCGATACAAGCTGACTCAAGGTCCATTCCACGCGGGTACTTCTATCGGCAATGATAGCTCCAACCACGGCAGTCCTGTGAGCAAAAGCAACAGCGGAGGCAGCACCAACAAGATATCGGACTCTCTGTCACACTTAACCATACCCGCTGGACGTCGATGCATTGGCCGAGTCGGTCGCTTGGATCTAAGCAACAGGGATGGTCTCCTTCCCCCTCCGCCCAAGATGGGCAGCTTGTGCTGAAAGGGAAAATGGATATTCCTCTGGGAAATTGGAGCGCTTTTAGGAATTGTGCGACTTTGAGATAAGGTTTTGCTTCACGCTCATATATTAAATCACCTCTCGCAACCAAGGCACACTCTTTTGGTCTTCTCGTTGATGTGCTTCTACCACGACAGCTGCAGGTCAATTCCAGTCATTGGTTATAGCGATAGCCTTTGGAGCAAAGCCTCTGCTTTGACACGTGGGCAAAAAGTCCTCCTGAGCTTGTTCTCGAAACACAAAGGTCACGGATGAAGCAATGGAAAGTATGATTAGACGAGATCTCCTACGCTGCTTTCTCACTTCAAATTGAGAACAGGTGTGAGCAAGATTTAATCCCAATGTTTCATCTGGGAATGAAAGTAGTGTCAGGAAGCTCCCAGAAACTTTTAAGCTTCTGCAGATGGCGAATTTCTTTTGGCTTTCTCACCACGGAAAGCAATGAGAGCGGCATGGTAGTAGAATTCTTTCTTGAAATATACACTCCCTTAGAGACAATATCAGATTCTTCATGTCTGCATGCTGAGCATGGGAGATTCTGATGGAGATGAAGTGGTTCTGGCACGGGAAATAACAAATTTTCTATCTAACCTATGATGCCTTTGACGTGATGCTCCATCCACTAATTCAAACTGTCTGGAGCTTAAGACTGTGAACTAAATTCTTGCCAACAACCACATGATCTGTCATATGCATCTTGCATGCTTGGTCACTTCAAAAAACAGAATTATTATTAATTTGCCCACAGATATAGTCATTACCTGAGGGGCTACAATTCTTAATACAAAACTCTAGCCGACCCAATTTCTAAAATTAATACCACCTTCATCTTACTACTAGTCCTTCATCATCCTCATAACTGTCTACATCTACTTGCTTGTTATCTAATGAGCCTGGATCAACAAATATTGATTCCGGAACAGCTCCATGAAGCTTGCGTCTCTTGAAATGCTCACTGAATCCAACTGAATGGGACGTTAAGCTTCCTGTAGTGAGTCCTTGGAAGCTATGTTTTCTTTTTGTGCCTTGACCAATGTCCTGTCCACCCTCTGACAGGTACTGGTCTGTGTCATCCGCCAAAATACTAGGGAGTAACATCCTCGATTCTTCATGCCTTGAACCTAAGCGATCGTTGTCCGGGCAACTTGAGTTTGGCCGAGATTCATTTTGCGGGTTTGGATCTTGCAAGGCCGTGTGCGAGTTATAAACAGGTAGCCTACGTCTCAGACTGGTATACGGCCCTTCAGATTCTACGGAATCTGGTCGGTGGCTTTTCATGTCGTTATCTGAAAAACTAGGAATGAGGTTGGGTGGTTGAGGTTCGCTGGCTGATTCAGTAGCAATTGGACCGAAGTCAGGTTGAATTGGAGAAGAGTAAGCTGAAGCAGCAGCTAGAAGACCATACTGTTGGAGATATAGCTCTGGCTTCTCAGTGGCAAGAACTGCTTCTGCCCCTATCGGAGTCAATATGGATGACACCTGAAGGTGTAATGCCAAGCAGCCAACTTACAATCAAAGTGACGGGATATTGCAGTCTCAGCACCTGCTAGGGCATCGAGAAGGATTTTGATTTGTGAAGCGAGTAAAAGAGGTAGTCCGTCTATCACCAGCAGGTCAGCTTCTTGTCCTAACGCTTGAGTCTCCCGTCAACCTGCCTAGATCTTCTTTCAAGTCCCGCCCAGTTCCCTGTCTTTGCACCACCGCAATCGAATGAAAGCGCGCTCTCATATCAGTCTGGAAACGGTAAACGCCTTCCGTGCTCAGCATCATGGCCTTATATTCCTCCAGCGAGCACACGCCCTTACAAGCTGGTCCTCTTTGCAGGCTCTTCAGTATCTGCAGAGATACCTGCAAGAAGCTCATCTCATATATGTGTTCGGTTATTGGTGGGATGCTCATGTAAGCTCTGTAGACAATTTGCTCGAAAGCACGAGGGTGCAGCCCTGTGCCGAGCTTCTGGTAGATGAATATTTGGCATTCGCCAACGACGGCGCGGAGGTTATCAAGGTTCCATAATTTGACAGTGGCTGTAGAAATGTTAGCTGTACATACGGAAAGTTGATGGAAGCACCCACGCCAGAATCGAGATGGTTCTGGGAACAGATTGCTTGGTTGTGGCATCGTCCTGATCTACTCCTACAGAGCTGAGAGGTAAATTCGTGGAAAATTCGAAAACTCTTTGCAGGCTGAAAGCGCCGCAAGCCTTCACTTCATAAGCCCCAAAATCGTTATTGGCTTCAAATTCGCTAGAGACGATGTCTGCCCAGCGTTCAAGGAACAAAGTACAGCAATAGTTAGTATCTATCACCTTGGGTGTCTTTGAATCTAGCGCCCAGCGGAGTATCATTGCAAAGGATCACTTTTGCTTTCCAGAATACCGTCCTCGCTTGCTAAAGGGGCGTCACATGATATAATTTCACGACTTATCACGTGCACTTAACAAATTTGAGTGTCTGTACAATCTCTAGTAGATCGAGACAGCTCTGATCTATGCTCACAAAGGTGTTCTGTTGCAATCATTGACCATTCACCAGGTAGCAGCTGTTTAGGACGCTCCTTTTACCACCTAGACCCAAACTTGCCTCAATTTAACCTACCAGAAACAATGATCCGACCAGAATGAATTCCCAGTAAGCAGCTCTAGTTGAAACTAGTCCTCTTATGTAATAAGTGCGCTTCATAGGCTCCCCTGGATCCAAAATCCTAGCCGCTGGAACCATTCATGAATCAAAGTTGGAGTTGGAAATGGCTGCACTTGTTTGTACTATCTCGATGTTGAGTTGTAAGTTTAGCTTGACAAGTGGATGTGCACGGATTTGTACTCAGCTATCGATCTAGTATTTACGTCGTTTTTTGTTTCACAGTGCACTTTATTACAGTTGGAAGGAACAGTATGGATCAAGTAGCTAGGTTGTTACAAGTAGCTAACTATCATCCCCGAGAGGTTTCAATTCCAAAAAGGCTTTGCAAAGCTGTAAAACTTCAAACTCTTATCCAAGCAACGAGAACTGTGAAGACTTGCCATTTTACATGGGAAGGTTTAACGAGCTTAGGCTCGCTATATTTGGCAGCTTTGTAGATAAGGGTTTGGAAAAGGAAGTGAAACTTGACAAATTGCACAGTGATTAATGTCTAGATGTACAACGGGAATTAGCACAGCAGATCAAGTTAAAATCTAGAAATAGGTCAGGAAACTCAAAGGGAAGAGCACAATCGAAATTTCTCCAAGCGTCAAATACTTGTACACAGCAACCAAAACGCCCCCAGATTTCGCCAATCTTCCCCACTACTGAGACTATACTCATGCGAAAAGCTCCAGCTAATGGCAGCTCCAGGTTGCACTACAATCAGATGCAATAAACATTCAAGCGCTCCCATAACTTCTCAATCGGCCAAAGAACGACGTATATTTCTTTTTCACACCCGTGACTGACCTTGTGCTCATACTCGAAAAGCACCGATCGCCAGTTTCCACCATACTTGGTCTCGCCAGTAATATGGACTGCAACTTTCCCCCCTGATTCCGATTCGTCGCTTCTTCTCGGGGCCGCAAAGCCTGCATCGTGCGAATGAATGCCGGATCTTGCTCATTTAGCGCATTCATTATTGACATCGATGGAGGAAGACCTCTTCGTCGCATAGGTGTAGGTGTTGAAGGTTCACACGCATTGAGAGAAGATTTCAAACGAGCTTCTTGACCTCTAGAAGATCTTGAAATAGACACCAACTCGGTTGAAGAGTTGTGAAGAGTCATGAGCTCTGAGTAAGTTGTCTTCGGCGAAAGATCCTCGTGTCTTCTCAGATTCTCTGTAAGAGATTGGCCTGAGCCTTCAGAAAATGTTGAAAGAGGAGCGCGGGTAATAGGTCCTAAGTTGTGTGCTGTCGAGGTTCCATAATGTATCGTTGGTGTTATCAAAGATTGATAAGTCTGTGCATGGTCTCTTGGAGCAAAATTGCCGTCATTCCATTGTGGGAAAGGCTCGACCAGGGTCTCTTCATGATCAACGATGTTGTCAGTCACGTAATTAGAAGAGAGTGACTCCTGAGATCTATTGACCTCTTGCTCAAACATTTCGGTGAAGCTTGTGCTATGGTGCAAGGTGAGTTCCCACTCTGAGTGACTGTGGGCCGTTTCAAAGCTCTCAGCAGGTATCATTGCACCTGCTGTTAGCATGTAATCTGACTTGGGCGTTTCCGGTTGTTCCTCTGTGCCATAAGTTGAGCGACGAGTTGTGACAACAGAATTAGAACCACATTGCGAATAATGAACCAAAGAGTGCGCATTGAGAGCAGTTGGGGCTCTAATTGGTGGTTCATACAAAGGTAAAGTAGGCCAAGCCGAGTCTCGAGGTTCAAAGATATTTGGAGTCGGTTCCATGTCCAAAAAGAGCGAGTGTAACAACTTTCTCGCATATTCGTCTGGAAATCCAGCGACTCGACATCTCGAGACTTTTCTGCGAAGTTCATGAATACTATCGGAGAAAAGCAAGAGCTCTGTAGGGTGCCATGGAACTGAATTAATTAGTAGAGGTTACAGTCATAGCGAAGTTGTACCCACTTTCTTCACTTGTAACATACACGCCGTCGACAGGTCGATTTCCAAAGTATTTGCGGGAAAGGATGATTAACTCCGCCACCATCACATTCTCTGGCCTTTGTTTCAACCCGTTGACGAGGTCTATCATCAACCTTTCCAACTTACCGCATTCATAACCGATACTCGCAGCATATGTCAGAGCACTGCCACCAAACCGCGTAAGATCCGCTTCGATCGTGAGATACTGAATAATTCCCAGGTAATGTGGAAGCCAGACATGAGATAGCGGTGAGAGCTTCGGACCACTGAATGAACTGACTGAAACGTGAAACTTGTACTCGGTCCAGAAGTATGTCAAGAGCTCGTCCCGAATTTCGTGCGAGGCCGCAAGTCCACCCCAGACGGGATCGAGAATATCCCACGGCGATGCAAAGTACTCGTCATCGAAGACTGCTTTGGTAGCAAAGCGAGGCGACAATGTAATCTTGCGATGCTCATCGGGGAAGCAAAAGCTGTAGATCAGGTGCTTGACCCTGGGTGGAAAGGAGGAGAAGGTGATGCTATGGTCTGCTAGAGCTTGCTTTGGATGAAGGATTTCAAAGATCGAAAAAGAGCTGACGTGCTCACCATCAAGCTCCATGCCACTAACCAAATCGACTTCACGGTCAAGCTCTGGTGGAGGCGGACGGCCTTCTGCGTCGAAAGCTGTCATGGTGATTGTTCTTGGCACGCCGCGAATAGTCTTTCCCTGCATGCGCGCCGAGCTGGCTCTCTTGCCTCGACCGAAAGCCATTGTTCGAGCACCAGGTGGCGTATCTTGATCGCGTTCGGAGATGGTATCACGGGGATAAGGAGGGTTTATGAAGGGAGGAGCAGACCTCAATGAGCCCCAAACAGATCGACGAAGAGCGAGTGACATGGTGCGAAGGAGACGCGATGTGAGGAATGCAGGAAGGTGAATTGGAAGAAAAAAAAGACGAGTGAATTTTGAGGCACAAGAATTGAGGACATAGATAGAGGGAAAGTGAAAAACGTTAGTTTGAACAACCCTCTATCAGCTCGGTTTTGATGGCTATAACACCAGACGATCGCAGCTTCCCCAAAAAGCCCAGTCTGCGCCTAGAAAATTCGAGAGATCAAAAACTAGGGGTGACCTCATCGTGGACTTTAAATCTGGTTCGAACATAAAGGGCCAGTCCCCCAAGGTAGTATAATCACGAAGATGGCATGGCAGTTGAAGATCCATTGTCTGCTGTACCTCGATTATCACTGGTAGTTCTGCATTTGGTGTGATAAGAAAGAAGTTTCCACGGAATTGTGATTATTGGCGCATATTAACTACGAGAAGATGCGTTCGAGACGCGGGTATCGAGTGAGTATATATTTCTCCGACCGCTGGAGTTGTGCGAGTGGCAAAGTAGCAACTCGATATTTATTCACGATCAGACTGAATTCCATTGAAGACTGTGTCAGGAGTCCAGAGCACTGGGACGCATAGACCAGCAGCAATCGCGAATCATCGGGAGCCGCAATATGTGAACATCAGTCGATGCTCGTGATGGAAGTCGAGAGACGGCGGATGGAAGTTGGAAGCGCATCATCGACGGCTGTCGACCTGGCGGGGCAATTTTTCGGATGACTAAGCCGAAAATATTTACCCCGCCAGGCGCACCCCTCGACCTACAAAACATCACAGCCTGCGCGCAAGAGAGAGACACTGAGAAACTGCATCCCAGCACGCAACCCTCAATACCAACACTCACAATCCAGCATCCACCATGTCCGCCGCCGCCCCCGCCGATTTTAACCCTGAGAAGGCTGATAACTTGGAGGATGTAGGCGATCCCTGGTTCCTCGAGCCCTTCGTGGACGTCGCTAACTGATTGCGCAGATCGAGAAGCAATTTGCCGTCAAAGGTGCGCCCCTTCGTGCCCCTCGGTTCTAACCCACACCTAACCTCGAAATCAGTCGTACAACACATGTCCACATACTGGGCCATCCTCGAGAAGGTCCGCGGATCTACACTGCGCCTCACCAAGATTGACGACGAGATCTACACCCACCTTAAAGCCGACTTCCCAGAATTTGATGCATCCAAGACCATCGACGAGGATGAAATGAAGAGCAAGACCGGCAAGGAGCGATGGCGCAAGTTCATGATGGCATACGAGAAGAAGGTTGACGACTACAACTTTGGCACAATGTTGAGAGCAAGCCCCAAGACGGAGTATGGACAGGATGAGACTATCTTTGGTACGGCGTGCGCTCTTTGGAAATGTGGTCAAGGCTAACCGGGAACATCTATAGTCCCAAGAATGCAATTCTATGCCATCGAAATCCTGCGGAATCGGGAAGGATTGAATGACTGGATCTTTGAGGCCAACCAGAAGGAAAAGGTCGAAGTAAAGTCGTAACTTCTGAGCATTCGAACGAACATCGATGATCGCCTAGAAATCCCCCAGGAGCAAGCCACGGCAGGCTACGGGTACAAATTCACGCTGGCTCATCAATGATGAAATATCGCGATGGGCCAGTAGTAGGACATAATTAGATACTGTCGCCGCTTTCAGACGAAAGGAAATAGCCTCGAGGTCGCTTTGGGAGCAATTTATCTATGCAGTGGGATTCAATTCTCGCATATTTCAACCTCTGAAGATATCTCGGTGACGTTTGCGCTGATTTGAACGTGGCTGCCAGCTTGGCTTGATCAGATATCATTTCTTCAATAATAATTCGTCGATCTGTCTAGCCTTGTGGAAATTATTCCCAGCTAGCTCTGTGACCCTAGCATCCTCTTCCGCAGAACAATAGAAAATCCATCAACCCTTGCATTCTTCTTAAGCGAGAACAATGTTAAGGGGTATGGCCAGAAACAATGAACATTGCCTTCGCGAACGTATCATCCCTTTCATATTATAGTCTTATCAGACATTCCCTCACAGCGTTCTCTAACTTTCATTTCTTTATTTCCTCTCCATTCTTTTCTTTGTAAACTTTCGACGGCTAGACTCGCCCTTGAACCATACTCAAATTTTGATAAGGGTCTCAAATCATCGGAAGAAAGCTTTGACAGCTGAGAAAATCTTCGAGATCTCTACAGTTCAATGCCGGCAATATCTTCAAATACCCGAAACTCCTGGCATGAGTTGCAACAAATCCAGAGCCGCGGCACCGTAGATGTCGATGTCAGCCGGCCATCATGGAGGTCCTTATTCAACTTTACTACGCGTGCTCACTTGCCACACCTATCAATCGCTTTGATTTTCACTATTCTCTCTTCGCTTCTGCAGCCAGCGGGTGCTATCATCTATGGCAAGATATTTACTGTACTCACACTCTACGGAAGCGGGCGTATAAGTCCTCATGACATTCTAGAACAGAACGCCACGTTATGCACAGCTCTCGTGGTTCTTGGTATCATATCATGGTTCGTTGAATTTGGGTTCCTGTCTATGTGGATGAGCTTCGGAGAACTTCAAGCAAAGAGCGTCCGTGAGCAAATGCTTATCGGCATGTTGAGGAAGGATATGGATTGGTACGACCTTCGCGAAGATGGCACAGGATCACTGTTGATCCGAATTGAAACGTGAGTACGATGTCATAAACATGCTTGAATAACAGCTGACTCATGTAAGCCAAATCCGAGAGCTCCAACTTTCCCTGTCCCAGCCATTGGGGTTTTGTGTTTACGAGATCAGCGTATGTGTTGTCGCACTGGGTCTAGGATTCTACTTCTCTTGGAAGTTGACACTCGTCATTCTCGCCACGCTCCCGATCCTCGCAATCGTTTTGTTCTTCGTGTCGAAGCGCCTGGAACCTGCCGTTGAAGCACAAAAGCAGGAGTTAAGCCTGGCAGCCAAATTCACCCACACGGCAATCGCCAACGTTAATACCGTCAAAGCATACAACGGACAGGATCACGAGAATTGGCAGTATTATGCTACAGTGAAGAGAGTCGCTACAAGCTACCTGCTTCAGGCAAGAGCAAACGCAATGCAATTTGGCTTCATTAAATTTGCGACGGTTGGCTTGTTCATACAAGGCTTTTGGTTTGGTCTTGTGCTGGTTAATCAAGGAGTGGATCCTGGACACATCTTCACGACATACTATACTTGCTTGATTGCCATGCAATCAATAGAGATTGTACTGCCTCAATGGCTGATACTGGCGAAAGGGAAGTCCGCTGGGCACACACTGAAGTCCATAATAAAGGAGCTAGAGAGGGAAGATGATCAGAAAGTCAACAAACTGGGGGGCTCCGTGACCCCTGCAGGCTGTAGTGGGGATATTGAACTTAAAAACGTGGGTTATGCTCGATAATTTCAAGAATTTCGTTAACTTTCAGCCAGGTTTCATTTTCATACCCATCCAATCAAGAGAAAAAGGTCATGACCGGAGTCAACTTCTTCTTTCCTGCGAATGAAACAACTTATATTATTGGTAGAAGCGGGTCCGGAAAGAGCACTGTGGGAAACTTACTCCTGAAATACTACGACATATACCAAGGAGACATCCTGGTTGACGGATATCCAATTCAATCTCTCAGCCTGGAATGGCTGCGCAGAAACATCACTTTGGTCCAACAGGAGAGTGTTTTGTTCAATGAAACCGTCCTCCAGAACATCGCATTTGGCAAGCAGACTCCTGCCTCAAGGGACGAAATCCTCGAGGCGGTCTACACAGCGGATCTTGAGGAAACGCTAAAAAATCTGCCAGAAGGCTTAGAAACAGTCGTTGGGCTAACAGGTAAATCTCTCAGTGGCGGTCAGCAGCAGCGTGTTGCGCTTGCGAGAGCTCGTCTTCGTGACTCTGCAATCGTTATTCTCGACGAAGCAACCTCAGCCTTAGACCAGAAAAGTCGAGCACGTGTGATGGAAAGGATTCGAGAATGGCGAAGAGGCAAAACAACAATCATCATCACGCACGACGTCTCTCGCATCCTGGATGACGAGTATGTGTACGTGCTAGAACATGGTGCAATCGTCCAAGAGGGATATTGCAAGACTTTGGCAGAGAAGAAGCATGGGATCTTTGCTTCATTTCTACCGGCCGATAATGCAGTATCGCCACTCTCTGTTAGAAGAAACTCGGAGCCGAAATCTTGGACTACTCCGAGTCCCAAAAGTGGACTGCCCAACTCTGATGAGCTGCATGTACAATCAAGCTTCATCTCCAAACTTTTGGATACAAACGAAACCTCGCGGAAGCGTTTCAGTTTCCATGATGGCCCTCAGGCTCTTGCCTCTCTTTCACTCGGAACTGGATCTGTTCGGAACAGCTTCGTGCAAGCTTTTGATCACTTGAACACACCAGAACCGCCTAGCAAGGCAATTTTTGATTCTTTGGATCCCATCATACAGCAAGGTTCTGCCAGCTCAGCGCCTGCCCAGAACATTGGCTTCCAGAGCAACATCGTGACAGTTCCGTTTCTCTCAATGGCCGCAAGTCCCCGAAGCTCTATTTATCGTGAGCAAACCTTGCCTGTGCAGCAATCATCTTCATATTCTCCAGGTACAAACTCTGGTGGTCTCTGCGCCGAGAAAACCCCACCATCTAAGTCTCTAACCCGAGGAAACCGGGAGATAGATGGCACAACGAGACCCCCGCCACTTGCTCGCCTTGATACAAGCTTCACTTCCAACTCGAGAATGTCAAGAGCGCTGTCCAGGAAGGGGCTGGAGAGAAAGGCGCAGCTCGAAAAATCTTTGCGGAGTGTTGGTTCTTCTCTGGATCCTGAAAAATTGTCTCCGCTCCAAGTGAAAACAGCTTCCAATTTACCAGAGACCCATGAACCTCTTAATTCGAAAACATCGGCAAGCATCAGATCAGAAAAGCCTCAAAATCGAACAGCAGCCTCAATGTCACAAATCCTGCGTACTATCTGGCCTATGCTAGACAATAAAGATCGGGGGATTCTCATCTTTGGATTTTTCGCATCTTTCATCGTAGCCGTTGCCACCCCAGCGTTTGCGTATGTTCTCGCACAGCTTCTCAATGTCTACTATCTCCCAACCAATCGCTCTGCCGTAGCACAGAAGTGGGCGCTCACACTGATTGGCATTGCAATAGTTGACGGATGTGCTACCTTCTGGAGTCACCTCGCGTTAGAGTATTCCGCACAGCAATGGGTCAATGGTCTTCGTGTCGAAGCCTTGAAGCGAATCCTCGCACAGCCCCGATCATGGTTCGACAAAGAAAAGAACTCTCCAGAGCGACTTAGCGAATGTCTTGACAGAAATGCTGAGGAGATGCGTAACCTTGTCGGTCGGTTCATGGGGCCTGTCTTCATCACCACCTGGATTATGGGCATTACTATCGTATGGGCTCTCGTTATCTCATACCGATACACCCTCGTTGCCATGGCTTGTTTTCCAGTTATCTACGTCAGCGCCAGAATTTACGACTTCATTACCACTCGATGGGAGGATAGATGCAATCAAGCGGCTGCGACATCCAGTAGTATCTTCACCGAGACTGTCAGCAATATCAGAGTCGTGCGGGCCTTAACCCTCGAGGGACACTTCAAACAGAAACACGAAAAATCTGTGCAAACAGCGTGGAAAACAGGTCTTCGAAGAGGCTTATATTCCGGGTTGATGTTTGGCACCATCGATTCTTTCAGCTTCTTCGTTGTAGCAACCATCTTCCGCTATGGCACGGTAGCAGCCGTATCCGGAACGCTGTCGCTCCTCAACATGCTTCAAGTCATCAATCTCCTCCTGTTCGGAATATCCAAAGCAGTCTCATTGCTAAATCTCATGCCGCAAATAAACTCCTCTCGCACGACAGGCACACAAATGTTGTACCTCGCCCAACTTCCTAGCCATTCCGGGCATGAATCAGGCGGCACCAAACGCATCCCGACTCCTTTCCCAGTCGTCTTCAACAACCTTTCTTTCACGCACCCTAACCGAGCTGAAGGCAAGACGCTTAACAACATTAATCTCACAATTAAAGCAGGTACATGCACTGCAATTGTCGGGCCTTCTGGGTCAGGGAAGAGCACTATCGCCTCCCTGCTACTTGGGCTCTATCCCCCCGACTTTAAAAGCCCCCACGAATCTGCACCTTTGACATTTTCGAGTGTTCCAATATCCGAGCTTAACCTCACCTCGCTCCGCAACTTCGTCTCCATCGTCGCTCAACAGCCTCTCCTCTTCCCCACCACAATCTATGATAACATCACCTATGGTCTACCTGAATGCTCGCCATATCTCAATCTTGCCTCCGCAGTACGAGCTGCTGAGGATGCAGGCATCCATGAGTTCGTCTTGTCTTTACCGGCTGGATACAACACGCTTATTGGCGAGGGCGGCGTGGGCATCTCGGGCGGACAAGCACAGCGCATCGCTATTGCCAGAGCTTTAGTCCGGAAACCGAAGATCCTGATTCTGGACGAAGCAACTAGCGCGTTAGACAAGGTATCTGCAGATGCGATCAAGGCCTGCGTTACGCGCATCATGCTGAAGACGAGGCTGGAAGACGTGGAAGCGGAGAGGACGGCGGTGGTGATCATCAGTCATGACGTGGAGATGATGCGGGTTGCAGAGCGGATTTGCGTTGTTGAGTCGGGGAAGGTGGTTGAAGAGGGAACTTTCCAGGAGCTATCGAGGATCGGTAAAGCGTTCAGAATTCTAACTGGCCGAGAAGTGGCGCAGGAGCAGGATGATACTAGAGCTGAGCAGGGAGACGGATGGGATGCAGTGACGCCGGTTAATCTGAGGAGTACCCGTAGTTGGGTACGAACGAGGAACTGTGGTGGGCTGAGGCAAACGAGTGTGTAAAAATAATGATACTAGCGGAAGATGCAAGGAGGAACAAGAGCTCTCCAGTTTCAAATTTCAACCTGATTTCCCATGTTCATTGCAAGACGAATTTATCACATGCATATTTGCTTGTTGTACTATCTTTGTATTCTAGGCTCATGTACTATTGCATTCTAGTGTGTTATCAAATATATTTAAGTCCTCCACCATTCTATTTATCATGCTCTCTGGATTCTGCGTCAACACTCCTCTTATTCAACTAAAAAGTTACCTTCGCCACACTAAGTATATAGAGGCTCGCTCATCTCACCTGAGAAATTAATCAATCCCGTGACTGTACTCACAGCCCCAGAAACTTTTAATAGCATCAGACAAGCTTTGTCTTTGGATATGAAGCCATATTGTGAAAATTACGCTACACCTGCCATGCATTTGCACCAAAAAAAGAAATACCACTCGGTAGAGATATCTCACGCTGAAGAATATTATGGGAACAACTATCTAGAAAATTGACTCGTAGAAGCTGTAGGGAGTCTTATCTGATTCCCATCCTCCTGTAAGAGAAGATTCTAGATACCCAAGCAGTAATAGTCAGGCTGCTGGTGCCTTGGTTTCTGCTCGTGCCCATAATCCTGGATCATATAGTCCTGTCTCCTCAGAATATCGCTCATATTCCAGCAACAACTCTTGCAGTTTGTCCGGCTCTTCCATCTTCAAGTCTTGAGTCTCACCTGCATCGTTGGTCAAGTCGTATAATTCCCACTCGTCACTGCCCGCAGGAGCAGGAATGTAAATCGCCTTCCAATTACCCCTTCTGATGGCCCTCCTCCCAAACAATTCCCAACCCATGATATCGTGGTCTTTATCATGTATAGATGCTTTCTCATCGAGGTTTGAGAGGTACGAAACCCAAGATGAACCCCGTGGGAGCACAACGTCGCGCCCGCGGAAGTTCGTGCCAGGATGCGGTGCACCTGCAAGTTCAAGAATCGTGGGGAGTATATCCATCACCGTGCAGAACTCGTGGGTGACAGTACCTTTGCTGCGAGCAAATTTGGGGTAGCGGATAATACAAGGGCAGCGAATACCACCTTCTGTAGTGAAAGCTTTGAAGCCTCTGCTCGGCGCTGTTGCAGCAGCAGCCCATCGTGGACCGTACCAAACGAAAGAATCAAAGTTCCCAATGTTTGCAGTCGAATTATTATACCACTTTTGGATGACAACAAACGGACTTTCTTGCATGATAGGCAAAGCTTCAAGAAGTCGACCCTCAGCACCATTATCTGACATGAAGAGAATGAATGTGTTATCCAATTCGTCCGTTTTCTCGAGGTAGCGTATAACGCGTGATATATTCTGATCGAGCAAATCGACCATCGCAGCATAAGTCTCCATTCGGCGTGCCGAGTGGCGCTTTTCTGCCAAATCCATTTCCTCCCATTCTTTGGGCATCTTCCCAACCATAGGTGCAGCTTTGACATCTTTCGGCACAATTCCTCTATCTATCAGTGATGCAAGGCGGCGAATGCGGAGAGCTTCAGGACCATCGTCATATTTACCAGCGTGTCTGTTGATGTCGTCTTGTGGGGCTTGCAGGGGCCAATGTGGTGCTGTATATGCTAGGTACCCAAAGAATGGCTTGTTTTTCTCCTCCACTGTTCTGTCTTCCAGATACTCAATCATCTTGTCAGTGAAGGATCGTGTCGAATAAAAGTCGTGATTCATTTCTGTCTTCCGATCAAGAAACCTATCACCCTCCATCCAATACCCCTCACCATTGACGGCTGGGAGTTGTGGGGCAGTTTCGTCAAGCTGAGGTTCGTGATTGTAATGATTTCCAGCCCCAGCAAGAAATGAGAAATTTTTGTCGAAGCCTCTTGAGCATGGTGCTCTCTCTTTAGTCAAACCAAGATGCCTAAACAGCATCAGCTACTTTGATTCTTCACTGTCTCTCAATGGCGCAGGGTCACCATTTTCCAGACATCATGGTCAGATACCCCGCATCTTGCAAAATCTCTGGCAATGCTGCAACACGTTGGTTGAGATACCCTTCGTATCCAGGTCTACCTTTAAAGGGCTGCTCATCAAGTCGATTCATATACTCGGCCATCTGACCTAGTCCTGCAATGTGATTATCTGTGCCAGATAGCAACATACTTCTTGTTGGCGAACATGCTGAGGCAGTGTGGAAGCCAGTCATTACAATTCCTTTATCGGCCAAGCAATCCAAAGTCGGCGTAGGAATTTCAGAACCGTACGGACCTGTATCGCTGAAGCCCAGATCATCAGCGACAATGATTAGGAAGTTTGGTTTCTTGGTTGTGGAGTTCATCTTTGCTGGTTTCTAATAGTGGTTAACTGCCAGTGCCCGTTTCCTCTATATGCTCTCTATAGGCATGGCAGATTTCGTGCGGTGGGATTTGAACAACTCGATGATTATATTGATGCACAGGAGTGAGCTTTAGCAGGATTCAGATGGGGCTCCCGACTGAGAACACCTCTGACCATGTGACTTGACCTGCTTGACGTTAAAGGCTAAGCTCATTCGGAGCTAGCCTGCCAAGAATAGTCCCGCAACAATCACGTCTCACAGTGGTCTCCAGAAAGACAAAATCAAAACCATCAAGATTCCCTACTACGTACGTTCGAACTGCATTAACGACGGACAACAATTTCGCTTACTTTGTGACCCCTCTCACCCTAAGAAATCCGCTTCGAACCAACGAATCGACATTCTTTCCGACTATGTTTACCATATCTTCATTCGTCCTTCCTATTCCCAAGATCCTGCCACATTTGGACTTTCCCAGATTTCCTTCCGCCGCAATAAGATGTGCCACAGGCCATAAAGGATGGGCTTCAGTTTCTCGGTCAATTTCGAGCTGTACTCGCTTTTTCCATTCTTGAGAGCTCACAGGCGGAAGATCAGTACAGGCATGAGCAACCACCGCATTCCAGAAATCTTGCATTCCAATACCATCAGCCATCTTGACTTTGGCTCCCGGTTCAGTGGGCGTTTGGATCAAGCCATCGATTGTTGACCGTGCCACTTTATCGGCGCTCGATATTTCAAGCCAATCATCCTTGTCAGGCCTAGGATATGCGCCAATACGCAGTGCACCAGCCACGTATCTCCAGATGAAATCGCCTGGGTTTGCAAGACCTTCGTGCGATGTGCCCATTATCAGTCCCGGTTCCACGATTGAAATATGTGGATAGCGTCCTAGATTTGCCTCTCTTCTTGCATATGCTTTCACTAAAGCCTCTGCAAGGAACTTGGTTTGACTATAGCCATCCACACTTGACAATTTGATCAGCGTCGATTCAGTCTTCACTTTCACATCGAAACTTCGCCCCCCAGTGACATAAACGAGTTTTGTCTGTGACCCAGACTGATGCATAGACTTGAGAATCTCAACTGTCGAATCGACATTGGCGGCCTTCAGTGCATGATAATCGCTAGTCCAATTTACGGAAGCTCCATTATGGATAATCGCATCCACTTTCTCTAATCCGGACCATTGATCTGGCGTCAGTCCCAGCATTGCCTTGGAAAGATCACCAGTCCATACGTCCAGCTTTGAAAGACATTTACACGTGGACCATTGTGCGGCCTTCGCGGTGTCTTCGAGCCGTTGTAATGCTTCTCGAGTATTCGAAGCCCGTACATGGGCAATGACCTTATCCACGCCTGGAAGTACCAGCAGTTGTCGCAAAATTTGAGTCCCCAAGTATCCCGTACCGCCAGTCAAAAATACTACGCCTATCCGACACTGAATGGACTCCAATTGGTTGTCCAGTAAGCGGAATTCTTTCAACATGTCAACTGAGAAGTCTTTTACCGAAGCAACACCTTCTCCTGAGGTCTTGATGTAGTTGGCGATATCTGAGATTTTGGTCCCGTAGCTTACAAGGATGGATACAGGCACAGACACACCAAACATTCTTTTGATGCCAGCTGCAAGACTCATGATTTTGATCGAGTCAATTCCAATGTCAGCGAGCTTGATGTCGTGACCCAGAATTGTACTCTCTTTCATTGACAGGTCAGCAGAAAAAATGCTAGCGATATACTCGCTTATTTCCATAGCAATCGTATCGTCTTTCGGGATCATGCGAGCCTCTCTGCCTTCAGGTTCACACAACGTCTCGTAGCGTGCTGGGAGACTCTGAATCCATGCACCTAGTCTTGAACGATCGAGTTTCCCAGACGTATGAAGCGGCATTTTCTCGATCGCGATCCAGGATAACGGCACCATATACGATGGAACTCTCTCTCGCAGGTGCTCCGAGAGGAGGCTCCAATTGAAGCCTAAGCCTTCCAGCTCTGTGTTCGAGATAATTTTGATATCTTGCGTCTGGCCTGTATACCACGAGCGTTCAAGTTCAATCAAAGCTGTAATATGTTCCTTGTAAGGGCCGCTAGTGGGCAAGAGAACTAGGGCGTTTCGTACATCTGGGTGACTTAGGAGATGATGCTCAATATCTCCCAATTCAACACGTTGGCCGCGCAACTTAATTCTTGTGTCCTTTCTACAGATGTAGTTTATTGACCCATCGGAATTGTATTGAACCAAGTCACCGGTCTTGTAATGGCGACCCAGGTTTCGCACCAAGGGGCTGTTGAGTACCAAGCTATTGATGAAACATTTTCTTGTTCGCTCTGGATCATTGAGATAATCTTTCGCAATTGCTGGGCCTTCGATGAGAAGTTCTCCGATTGCACCGATTGGTAGAATTCGACTCGAATCTGTAGTATCTACGATCCAGCTTACAGCCCCAACTGCATGGCCGATGTTGGATGGGCTTGTGTGCGTAGATATGTTCCCATTCACAAGACTTGTCACACAGCACTCGGTAGTTCCATAGCCATTGATCAAGTGAACCCTGTCAGCCCATGTCACTATTGCTTTCGAGGTTAAAGGCTCGCCTCCAAGTATTAATCGACGTAGTGACGGGACATCATCAGGAGATATCGAACTGATGAATGAAGGTGTGAGATCGGCGGTGTTAACATTCATCCTGGAGATGGCACCTACTATATCTAAACTTCTCTCCTCTTCTGATGGAATGCAAAGACATCCGCCAGTCATGAGGGTTGTCAAGATATCCTCAACGCTAGTGTCGAAGCTATAAGATGCGAATTGCAAGAATCTGGAATTCTCATCGAAGCACAGGGCTTTCGCATGATCCCGAGCACCTGCACAGTACGCTCCGTGTTGAATACGAGTTCCCTTAGGGTCTCCCGTGCTTCCTGAGGTGAAGATGATGTACAGATCATTTTGGGGACTAAATTCCTGAAAGAAGGGCACAGCTTCGTCAGACAAATGCTCAATAGTGAGATCATCAATGACAATGGCGTTGACTTCCAAGAATGAAGCTGAGCAAAACGACCCGAGCTCAGCAGAGCAAAGAATGATGCTTGCGTCTATTTGATTGATAATGGAGATTAGTCGCTGCACTGGATTTCGCGGATCCAAGGGTACAAAAGCACCACCAGCTTTGATTACGGCAAGTATGGCAACGACAGCCCATTTGGATTTGTTGAACAACACCGGCACCTTGGATCCGATTCCAACACCCTGGTTTACGAGATCCTGGGCCAATTTCGACACAACTTTATCCAGTTCCCCGCGGGTCAAGTCGCCATCCCAAGAGCAAATTGCAGCGGCTTGAGGATTCTGTAGCATTGTCTTTTCCATCAAGTGATGTACACATGCATCCATAGGGGCTGGAATCGCGACATTCCAACGTTGTATTTCGCTTGCATCCATTGGATTGATCGTGCTGATGTCGTGGATGGATTGAAGCTCGTCTTCGTGGCAGAGCCGCTGCAAGATGTGTTCGAAGTGCCGCAAGACTCTCTGCATCTGAGCCTCTGAAATTACGTCTGAGTCATAAATGGCTTTTGCCTTCATCCCATGTGGCTTCAACAAGCATTCCAAGGTTAAAGCGAAGGTATCAAACACGTCCGCATTGATGAACTCCTTCATCCGTGGGCCAAGGAATGAACTGTCAATGTCAGAATCAAGAGATGATTGTTCAAGTAGATAGGTCGAAAGTTGAAGTAGATAGGTCCACTTTTATTACCGAGCATATGCGCAGTATATACTTATATATTCAATAGGTTTAAGTATATAATTAATATTAGAACACCTATCCTCTTTATCGCTTTCTACCTACCTCCCCGACCACTAGCCCAACCATTTTCTTTGTATATACGTAGTATATGCGTGGCATATGCGCTAAGTATAGACCCTAGGCCCCGAGTAGCTACCCCTATATAAACCCGTATAGTAAGGAAGAAGGGAGTATATGCCGGGCATGTGCAAGAATATAAGATATACTAATACGGGGGGCTCCCACCGCCCCCCAACCCCCGGACTAACCCTAAATCCTAACCACTAACCCCCTAACTAAGTAGGAAGCATATGCCCGGCATATACCGTGCATATACTCTTTGTAAGAAGAGAGTAGGGTAGGGGTCTAAGCTTGCCTAATCTCTAGTAAAAGTGGACCTATACACTTCAACTTTCAAAACCCCTATACTTGCCACTCCATACCCCTGCATGTGCTGCGCATATGCTCGGTAATAAAAGTGGACCTATCTACTTCAACTTTCGACCTATCTACCTCAACAATCTCCTGCAGAATCAACTATAGGTTGTATCAATAGAAGGTTCTGAAAGTCGCATACGGCTTTCACCTTCTCGTTGATCTGCCGAATTCTCGACAAACCAAGCTGCTCGAAAGGCATCGCATCAATCTCACCGGCTTCCACGTTGCGTAAAAACTCCACGACTGACATTTTTGAGTTGAGCTGAGTACGAACTGGCACCGTTGTGATCGTTGGTCCCACGATCGCAGCCAAATCTACAGTGGACCCTGTTCTGCCAGACAAAGTGACTCCGAATACCACGTCGTCGGCATTGGCATAAGTGCCGATAGTGATCGCCCACGCTGCCCTGATCAGACTCGACGTCCGCAAGTCAGATCCTTGCTTTCGTTCAAAAGATATATTGTACTCAAGGAGAGTGTTTGGGCGGGGTACATAACCAGCGGCAATAGTAGGAAATGCAACAGGTTCCCCATGACCGAGCTTCGCTTGCCAAAACTTTTACCTTCCTCAACATTAATCTCCTGTACGGTCTGTACGAATATGTTGAACGGGATATGACTGTTTCGACCTCGGCCAATCGCTAAAGCTTTAGACATATACTGTCTTTCGACTTGTTGTAGAATCAACCGCATGGACCATCCGTCATAGCAAGCGTGATGCATAGTCCACACAAAATACACTTGAGAGAGTTCGCCCATGGTGCAAGTTATGATGGCATGTCGATTGAGGACTGAGCCGACTTGAAATGGAATACTTTTGTCCATTTTCAAAAACTTCTCCAGGTCGTCATGTGATTTCCACACGATATTCTCCTTAGTTACCGCCTGTATCAAGCCGCTAGCTTCAGTCTGCAGTATTTTGGTCCGCAATATCGGGGTGGCAGCAACCACTGTATCCCATGCTTGTCGAAATTTGTCGAGATCTTGAGCTAGCTCATTCGGAAGTCTGAACACATTTTGCGCAACGTAAGTTCCTGGGTGGCTCATCGATAGCGCCATAATGCCCTCCTGGAATGGAGTGCATGGATATATGTCTGAAATCTCGTTCGAGTCCACGTAGCAATTAGAGAGCCCTCTCAATATTGATGACAGTACGGCTGGGCCTTTCAACAAAGCAAACGCTGGAATTGACTTGGTCGGATCCTCAGTTCGCTTACTCAAAAGCTCTGACATCTCGGCCAGCTCCGATAAGGTTGAGCTTTTGAACACATTTGCCACGGTGAGTCTCAGTCCCTCCTCTCGCCCCTCAGCTACAAGCTTCATGGCAAGAATGGAGTCACCTCCAAGACGTATGAAATTGTCGTGTCTGCCAATGGTTTCAGGCTGTAGGTGCAATATCTTCGCCCATAATTGGCGCATACACACTTCTTTCTCTGTAATGGGGGACGAGTAGGTGACTTGGTGTCCAGAATAAGTAACTATCTCCGTGGATGATAGTTGTGCAGCAAATGTTTCCAGCATTTTCCTGTCGATTTTCCCAGATGTCGTGAGAGGCATGAAGTTCAACGGAATATATACTTTTGGTATCATATACCTTGGTAATGTCTTTTGCAGTCCATCCAGTGTACTCTTAATGGCCGATGGGCTCAATGGGTTACGCTGTACCATCCTGGAGGAACAGTATTCTTCCAGCAAATCATCAGTCAAGCCAGTGACTTGGTAGATAAAAGCTGCCAAAAACCCCTTCCTCCCTGCAGGATTTGCTGCAATAACGGCAACATCCAATATGTTGGACATGTTTTGACGGAGATGAGACTCGACCTCTCCAGTTTCGATTCGTTGGCCGTTACTGTTCTCTGTCAGCACCATCATATAATAAAAGATGAAATCACCACTCACACTTTCACTTGTGCGTCTTTGCGGCCAATAAAGTTCAAACACGAAGCTTCAACATCCCATCCGACGAGATCACCAGTCTTGTACCACCTCTGACAATTTGCTTTCTGCTGCTGTACAAAATGCGGCGTAGAGATAAAAGATGACTCTGTCTTCAACGTGTCG
The DNA here is from genome assembly GCA_003415645.1 of Articulospora tetracladia. NCBI lineage: Eukaryota > Fungi > Ascomycota > Leotiomycetes > Helotiales > Discinellaceae > Articulospora > Articulospora tetracladia. The sequence goes on along the minus strand of PYIV01000001.1, from coordinate 6,926,996 downwards.
TTGAGGTATCCTCTAGCCAGTTGGGGTCCTCCGATGAGCAGCTCGCCTACGCTCCCAAGCTGCACTTCATTCATTTCACCATCGACAACGGTACACGAACCCAGAATTGGATTTCCAATATGGGAAGGACGAATGCCTTCAATCTTGATCTCATGGACGATGCAGATCACACAACATTCGGTGGGACCGTAAACATTAAAAAGTCGCAACTTTCCGACCCAACGATCCAGATCGTCATGCATCAATCGCTCTCCTCCTATCGCCAGCATCTTCAGAGTAGGAACTGAACCTGGGTCTATAAGCCTAGCGAATGACGGAGTCATGAATGAATAGTTGACCTGCAGACGATTAATTGCCCCCACAATGTTGTTCATCTTCTCATGCTCTGACGGAATACAGATGCATCCACCAACGCTGAGCGTTATCAATATCTCCAATATGCAGGCATCAAAGGTATATGACGAAAGTTGAAGCATACGGCTGGACGAGTCCATACCAAAGGTTTTCGAGAGGTAACGGGAAGTTGTGGAGCATGTACCATGCTCAATCACGCATCCCTTGGGGGTCCCAGTACTTCCAGAAGTGAATATCACTACTCATGGTCAGTCTTCTGCTTTAGCCATCCAAGTTTAAAGGACAATTACATACCATAGCAAGCATTCTCGGGCCTGACAGTACTGCATGGCGCTGCATCAACCGCAGGCATCCCCTCCAATGAATCTCTGCCAATTCCTATTGTCTCCTTTGCAATGAATGAGAACGTATCAGAAAATTTATAAGAGCATAGCAGCAGTTGTGACCCTGTTTGTTCCATGAGGTCCTGAAGTCGCAACCTTGGATGTGTTGGGTCTAGGGAAACAAATACACCCCCTGCTTTCAGAACGGCCATCATCGCAACCACTGTCCACATCGATTTCTCAAACAACAGCGCTACAATGACCTCTGGTCCGACGTTTGATTGCCGAAGTCGGTGAGCAAGGCGATTTGACATTTGATCCAGCTCACCGTAGGTCATCTCCCCGTCCCAGGAAACAACAGCCTGGTTGAACAAGTGGCTTTGGGAATTACGTGAGATTACCTCGTGGACGCAGGACTGCACCTTTTCAACTCCCGTTTCGAGCACCGAAGAAGAGACAATACTAGCCTTCGCTGCAGTTCTTAGCAACTGAAATCTTTAAATCGGCGCGTTCATATCAACCGAGAATTTGAATACAATATTCTGGAATTCATCTAAGAGCAAACGAACGTCCGCCATTGAGATTCTTCTCGAGTCAAAACTAGCATTGGCGACAAAACCTTCTTCAGTCAGGTCACATTGCATCATCAAAGCGTAGGCATTTAACCTAGCCCAGTGATCACTCGTATTGGTCCGGTTGCTGAACAAACTGTGTGGATTTTTGACTTGCTTTGGTTGAACGACAAGGAGATTTTCGAAACTGCAGGATTTAGCTGCATCTGATCCAAGGCGTCGAATATTTTGCAGGCCGAAGTGCTGGTGTGGCTTCATGGCTGTTCGAACTTCATGTATTGCTTCGAAAAGATCCACTGGTGTTTGATGATTGTGAAGAAAAACTCGCATAGGAATGGTCGTGAATGTTGGTCCGTTTATTCTCTTGATTCCAGGAAGGTCTAGGTTACGACCTGCGAGCACCATTCCGTATGTGGCTTCTTTTGCGTCGGTATAGCGGGCAATCAAAAGCGCCCATGCCGCTTGGATGACTGTTGAATTTGTTGCAATGGACCTTAAGCTCTTCGGTATATTGATATGCAGACTTGCCGAGCTATCGGCACGGCCGCCGCAAGTGGTTCCTCGGTTAACAAAGGGGGAAATGCACGTGATGAGGAACTTTTAAGCTGCTGTGTCCAAAACTGCTCGCTTGATTTTGATGGCATGTTGTCCCTCCCAATAATAAAGTCGATGAAGCATCTAAACTCAAGAAGATGATTGCAAGTGCCGTCTCTGTAGAATTGATCGACTTGCTCAAACAGGAGTTTCATGGCCCAGCCATCAATTACAGCGTGGCTGGAAACAATTTAGTCAAGTCATAATCGTCAGGATAACAGTACTTACTGAAAAGTCCACACAAAATGTTTGGATTGTGACTGTGGGTCGGTTACAAGCGCATATCTGAGCAGATTTGATCCAAACTCTGGACTGATAGCCCTGTCGTGCAGCAAATATTCTTCAAGGTTTGACGAAGCACACCATTCAAGTTCCTCTGGCTCCAGGACCACCTGCATTAGCCCCAAATTCTGCGTTTGAACAAAGACAGTCCGCAGGGTGGAATTAATGTTGACACAATGTTGCCACGCTTCTTTGGACCTAGTTATGTCGATGTCTGCAGCAAGACGACATATAATTTGTGGTATAAAGATTCCATCTTGCTTCATTGATAGTGCAATGAGACCTTCTTGAAGTGGTGTGCTCGGGTACGCGTCAACAATTCTTGCATCCGATTGAAACTGATTGAATACCTCCAATCGATCGACTCTGGTTTTCAGGTGTGAAAACGGTTCAATGGCGCTTCGGTGATCCTCTTTGGTAGCCATCCCTAGGCCTTTGTCTGTTGAAGCTCGAGCAATTGTATTTGTTACGGTAGGGTGTGACACTGGCTTTCTGTAGTCACATCCATAAAGTTCGTGGCTTGAGGTTTGAGATTCCATTACTGCGACTCAAAACCCCACTGGTTGTTGTGATTCTGCACACTGAAAAGACAAAAAACACAGCCTAGAACTCAGTTGATATATCTTTTAAATTGATTGAATAATCGTTCTGGCAATCCATGGCTCTCTGAAGCAACAACTAATCCTTGTCTTTCTGGCATGGAGTTTCTCTCTACGTCTTGTCATATACTACTTTGGCGTCCGCGGAAATTACGTTTTCATTTTCTCTTATCACGTAATATTAATTATTCTACTGTAACCCCAAGGCCCACCAGTTAATCAATGCCCTCAATTAAGACAACGAAGTTCAGCTTGCATGTGAAGGGAATGGAGTGTTCGACATACCAAGTGGCTAGAAAATCTTTACCGAGGTTTGTGTAGCTTCAAATTGAACACATTGACGCATCAGGTGTGTGGAAAACAATCTCCACATCGACTTCATCCTGGTATGAAGTGAAGCGCAGTAAACTTCGTGGGGGTTATAGGCTGTTCCCCGTACCACTGAGCGATCCGATCTCGAGCAGGGTCAGAAAGGTGTGGAATGTTGCATGACGCCGACTGGTCGTATTTGCCAATAATCTGAAGAAGATCGTAACACCGCCGCCCATACCGTGAGCCCGAGTCTGTGGAGATCTGCAATTTCTGGGAGAAGTCCAGTAACAGTCCTTCAACCAATCAATCACTGCATCTATGGCCTCCTAATTCGTCTGCAAAACTGAATGGGTTGCACCATAGCAAACCAGTAATAGTTGCGAGTGATAGTCTCGAATGCGGGGAAATTAGACTATCTTTAATGAGTTCCTTTCTGTATGTCTTTACGATGCTTGCATCTGGTATTGCACCGTTGGGGCGATTGGAACTACGCGAATAATCAAACCATCAGCCTAAGACCTGTAAATCGACGGAGCTTACGAAGAAAGATCATATTAGGAGCTGATTTTGAGAATGGTCAGTTGAAATCAGGCCTAGAAAAATGCTTTGGTTTTTGGGTGTTCTCTATGCTGTGCCATATGCTGTGGAGCCTTGCCACTACCACGCTGTCGGTGCCGATTCCGGACTCGTGCATTTCGTTGCAAGGGTAAGACGATTCCCGTCTATTCCGACTCCATCCTGCAGTCGTGAATCGTGAGTCGTGCAGATTTGGTCCCAATTGAGTTTCTCACCAAGATTAGCCGGAGAAAAGTTCAGTCGATCCCAAGATCTATTGGTCTCACTCTTCTGCATATTAGCACCTGGGCCCAATGGGACGCCTTCCGTGGCGCCAGTTCATCGGAACTTAAGATCCAAGATGCAAGATCGAAACGAGTTTGTCTTGCAGTGGTCATAAGATCGTCCCGCTTTCCCGTTCCCGTAGCCGCGACACGCTCGTGTCTAACAGCGCCAAGATGCGTTGCAGGACAGTTGAAATGTCTCCAATTGATCTTGTCAGCACGCAGGCAACCCACTCGGATTTCTAAACCTATCAGTCCCGCAAATCTCCATCTCCAGTACGCCGTGCAGGACATTCCTGTCTCTAATTACTATTTCTAGGATGCAGTCAACCCATCCAACTTGTCAGCCAATCAATTCTGCATCTCAGTCTCAAGAACGCCGTGGAAAAGATTTATGTCTCCAATTAATATTACCAACCCGCTCAAGTTTCCAAGCCTGTGAAATCTGCGTGCTCCGATCTCGTCTCCATAGAATGAGAGAGTTATGTGTCTTGAAAGCGATTCCCACTTGTGCTTATCACGCTCTTTGCCTATTGATTCACAGTACAAACTACTCAGGATGTGTACACCAATGAAGTCCACAGCTCTTCACAGTTCGCTCCAAGAACCCATCTTCGTTGGTGTTCGCTCGTCAACATGGTGTATTATCACTACAGTTTGCGTAGCAGCTTTCAGCGTGCAACTGCTATCTACAATGTCATAGTTCCCAACGGCTAACGAACATCTAGGACGCGTTCATCTATGGAGTGGTCGGTTTCTCTCTTCAGCTTTCCCAATAGTCCAAGGCCTTACCAACCCAGATTATTCCTGTTTTTCCATACTCACTGAAAACACGCTTTGGGGTTCCGGATGAGGATGGTATAGTCTTACCCACCTATTTACTTTTCAGTTCCAGCGGGAGTGCTAAGCTGAACCATAGTTCAATACTGGAACTCGGCGCTCCTAGCTTCGTTTGGAGCAGCGCAATTCATATTCGCCCGTGAGTAAAGCATTGCTATAACTTGAAAAGAAAACCAATACTCATACTACCAGCTGTTTTTGGCCACTTCGCAGACAGAAGCAAGTCGAGAAGATCACCGCTGCTACTTGGGTTCTTCGGCAACGCTGCGGCCACGGCACTCCTTTATCTTGCGCGGAATGTCTGGATGCTTGTTCTGAGTCGCTTTTTACAGGGCTTATCGGCAGCTGTCGTGTACACAGTTGGATTTGCGCTGGTGGCTGATACTGTCGGCCAGGAGAATATCGGGCAATGGATGGGGCTCATCATTAGCAGTCTCAATGTTGGCATGAGTAGGCATAATCTTTCTTCTTCACCGCGACCCAGCCTATAGCACATTTGCAGACTTATAACGCTAAAATCCTGCAGTGGTGAGCCCTTCATTAGGCGGAATTCTCTACGAAAACTTTGGATATGAATCGCTGTTCGTGGCAGTCTTTCTCCTCATTGCACTCGATGTTTTCTTACGAGTAATCATGATCGAGAAGAAAGTGGCATCAGAGCTTCAGCTGCAGCAGCAACAAGAAAGTTTTATCGCAGAACCTACCGCCAACTACGGTACACTTTCAACCTCAAAGAATGATAATTCCTCTCTGACTACGCCCATTCCGTCAACATCTCTGGACACCCCTATCCTACCACCAACACGAATCAACACCCTCCTTCCATCAGAAACCCAGAGCGGGCAAAATAATGCAGCTCATCCACTTGTAACGCTGCTCAAATCCCCGAGAATCTTAACCTCGATGTATGGCGCTCTTGTAACCGTTACTGTTCTCGTCGCTTTTGATGCTGCACTCCCCATATTTGTCGCCCGGCAGTTTGGCTGGAGCTCTACAGGTAGTGGTCTAATATTTTTGACAATCACTTTGCCCATTTTTGCTGCTCCTTTGGCTGGAAGGTTGGCAGATTGCTATCCAAAATCTTGGCTTGTGGCCCTTTGGTTTGCGCTTTCCGGAGGACTAACGATGTTGTTGTGTTTGGTGACTAATAAGGGATTGAGTTCGTTTGTCCAGAAGGTCATTTTATGTGTGTTATTAACTCTTTATGGTTAGTTTTTTCACCTTGCTTCAAGATTTCTTCATCTATTCACAGTTCACAGGTTTCGCACGCACATTCGGCTCCTCTCCCCTCGGTGCAGATCTTTCCCGATCCGTCGCGAGCATTGAAACAGCAAGTCCAGGTATCTTTGGCGGTAAAGACGCTACAGCTCAGGTTTACTCTCTATATACAAGTGCTAGTGCTGCTGGAGTACTTGTTGGGCCTGCATGGGCTGACATTGCATTTGGAAGATGGGGGTGGACGGGGCTGGTGATTAGTTTAGGGGTGTTGAGTGCGAGTGTGGGTGTCTTGGTGGTATGTATGAAATCCTTGAAGGAGGGAAAGACTGAGAAGGAGACGTGATCATACTAAAGAGTTGTTAGTTGTTATTCAAACCGAGTGGTGTTGTGAAGAAAAGGGAGCCAGAAGTGTTGGCCTAGCTTCAGCTTTGGGGTTGGTGAGTGGCTCAGGCAAGTGTAAAAAGCTTGTACCAGCAACGGACATAATGCTGGTAAACAGCGAGATTGATCAGCAGTGAGAGATCGGGAATCAAGTAGTGCTAAAAGTAAAACTATGGCGTCGTTTTTGACATTAATGATCTCAATCTCTTGTGCTATTACTGGTGCAGAACTTCCCCAAGTATCTAGATTTTCAAAGGTTGTTTCTTTTTCGTTTCTAGGTCCCCAATGAAACAAATTCTAATTCAAATATATCTCCATGGTGGGTGCGACGGGGTTGAGAAGATAGAATACGAAGGGGGAGATGGTGATAACGATGATTCTCCAGTCTAATATATTATTAATGATAAAAGTGTAGAGGCAGCGAGTAGAACATGCACATTTACAAAGATTCATTATAAAGGTATATGTGCACCTATGACATTACAACTATACCCGCTCTGTGCGAATGTACAAACAAAGGCCCCGAACGCAAGTCTGGCTATGCCCAAAGCGTCCAACAAACGCCAAGTCCCACTGTCCTGTTCCTCCAGCTCAGATACTATTCCACCAAAGGATAATTAATTTTAGCCATGAATCATAATTTCCACCATCCCATTCATTCTCATTCTCTCAATCTTGTAGCCAGAATAGTCCCTTACCCCATTTGTTTAGCTTTTGGGGTATGATCGGCTCATCACTCTCAGCGTATGCCATTTGTGCTGTGGTTAACTTTGTTGGGTGTGACAACTTCACCTCTTCAATGAAATCATGGTCACGCGGTACAGGACAGTACCAGTCAGACATATATCTCGTGGTGATATTGTTGCGAAGCTCTTTCATGGCCCGATCAAATTGCGGTCTCTGGAAGCTCGCATATGGATCGTGATCACAGGTATTGTTGGGCTTTTGCAATTGAAGCCAATGGCACTCCTCAAGCGGTTCAACTTTTGGCCATCCTAGACCCCGGTAGAGATCTCGAACCCATTTCTCCCAGACTGGTGGGCTCAATTCTGGTGTAAAATGTTCGTCTTCGCGCACAGACCCAGGAATAAATACCAACTTTGCGGTGAGGCCTATGAAATCCCGCAGAAGATCTGGTGCAAGTCGAGCGTATCGTTCTGTGCCGTAGAAGGTGGTCTTTGGGATATGGTAGAAAGAGGGAATTTTACCGAACTCGAATCTTTCGAAAAACGGATCGCCATTTTCCGAGGTTTGTGAGTCGAAAACAATAATGCGGTTGCTTGCTGTGTCAAGTACCAATGATAGGCCATATCTTGGATGACTAACTGTTGAGATTGGTATAGCAGTTGAAGGGAGTGCACCAAAGAACATCATCTGCTTCTCCAAGGATATAGGAGGATCATCCAAACCACTTCTACTCCGAGGATGCTTTCCAATTGGGCGAGGTGGGCCTCTCATGACCAAAGACCGTCCCAGAGGATCCCGCGAGAGAAGCAGGTTCGTATCATTACGATAATCAATGAAATGACCTCCTCGCCACAAAATATCTCGGTCTTGTCCCATCCAACCCTGCCACCACAGCGCCGCATTTTCGTGTTCTTTCGCAATTTGGGCGTCATTCAGGTGTTTGCCAGTCTTTGCATCCCGTCTATCTTCGTGGGGTATAATATATGGTAGCGCCAGCAGAGTCTCCACGACCTTCTCATCCAACCCAAGTATGTTTTCAGCAAGCGTGATGTTGATTGCTTTTTCCCCGGTATGAGGTGGATATGCCACCATGTCTTTCCCCAGATATCGCATGTCTTGCAACAATTGATACCACGCCGTAACTAGCGCTACCGTCTCATCTTGGTCGTACGGCGGACCTGCTGCGATAGTGATCTCGGGTCGGAAGAAGAATCGCCATAGTACGAGAGCTTGGAGAGCTAGGAGAGCTGCGACGAAGTAACACCATGTGTATCGTGCTGGGCGTGCCTTGGGTGATTTCGATGTCTGCTTCACTCTAGATTTGACCCAACTAGAGAGCAGACCACGACTGCTCTCATCGTCCTCCTCGTCTGGCCCAACCACTCTCGCAAGATCTATCCTCACCATGTTGTCGTAGTTGATCTCGAGGTCAGTCGAGTTGACTGCCGAGGAAACAAATCATGTCATCTCTCCTGGCTGACAGCTTGTCCAGCTGAATACGGCTGCCGCTGCCGATCAGGAACGGTTCCAATCCCGGAATAATGTCGGACCGAGATCTGGCTTGGCTTATCGCTGCAATCTATCCCCACCTGACCAACCTCCTTTATCCTGCATGCAACGGCTAATTATTCAGCTTCAGTACAACAACACATTGTCACGGCGCCCTCCAGAATCTTGCCAAGTAGCCTAAGTTGCTTGTAAAGATTGCTATCACTTTCTTAGGCCCTGAATCCATGACGGTGCCAGCTAGGACAACTAGTTTAATTACAAGCCAAGACCCATTCCTCCATCAGGATTTACGGTAGTAGAGATGATTATCTTCATTTAGTCTATGATTTAGGCCGCTTGACCCTGCTTAGGCGCCAGAAATTGGTCTACTCAGCAGCTCTGACCAATCCTCAGTCCTGATGTATTCCTCGATACTAGTAAGCCCAAGGTTGAGACCGAGCTGATTGCAGAAATTAGCATTTTCTTACTCCGCCCGTGGGAACACTTACATCATTTACAAATATCGTTGACGGGTCCTTGCCCCAGTATCCAAAGTCGACCATATAGCAGTACATCTCACCAATTTCCATCCCGTAACCACCTGGAGCCAGTTTATCATGTACATCTAACGTAGTTTGTTCGAAAGCTGCCGGAACCCCAGTCGTTTTGCTCCACAGAGCAACCAGCTCGGTCCAAGTCATCATGTCCGAAAAGCACAGCACGCTCTTTCCAGCCGGCACCTTTGTCAAAGCTTTGGCGTACTTGCCAGTATCTGATGGGACAACAAATGGCACTGGAACTTCGCCGCTCCCTGGGATGCGAAGTAGCATTGATCCGTCTGGGCGCTACAAATGTTCAGCAATCGTGTCACACGATAGCCGTAAGACATACCTTCTCCCATGGGACTGCAGCTTGACCCCACTTCCAATTGTCAATGAACAGGCCAAGCTGCATCAATGAAGTCTTCTTGAATACAGCGGGATACTTCTCCTCGATATAGTCCGCGACCGCAGCTTTGGAATCGAAATGATAAACCCCTTATATTTGCCGTTCGACCATTTGGTCGCATCACTCAAGAAAGACCAGATGAAAAGCTCGAGGTCACCAACTGTAGCTACCGCATCCACGATGTTTTTCCCTTGTTGAACTTCTGTGTCATAGCACCATTCTCTCACCGATTGACCGGGTTTTAAATTTGCAGCACCCATTATCGTAGCATCTGCGAATGCCAGTGAGAAAGCGGTGTTACCGAAAATGACATCGGCTCCTTGGAATGCAGACTTGAGGGACTCGACATCATCAATATCACCTCGAACCATTTCAATTCCTTTAGCCTCAAGTGCCAGACTAGAAGCTTTCGTGATATCACGAGTGATGCCTCTGATCTTCCATTCTGGATCTCCGAGGAACACCTGTGCAACTGACCCGCCCTTGATATGATGTTAGCTAAAAGCGACGTTTTTTAACGGTGGCTTGACTGAAGTGTGGTTTCTTACCTGGTTTCCCGTGATTCCAACGATTACTATTAATTTTGCCATTTTTATTCTTCTATTGACTTAGAGTGAGTGGGCCTTTTTTGTAGCAGAGCTTTTCATAAGACGAATGATCGGATTCCGGATAAAGATTGTTCTCGATTGTTGCAGGAAATTGCATTGCCTTTATCCTCTGCAGAATGTGCTGAGCTATCTTCCAAAACGAGGCACGCCGCACGATCACTAATCTTTTTATCACAAAATCATAGTTCTCGTACGTACCCGCACCAATCTGAATAAGCATACGTCTCAAGTCTCAGGAATTTTAAGCAGCGTCGGGTGAATTCTCATCATTTGCTTACGGTTCAGCCTTATCACCGCCCGAAGTGCACGCTGAGAGGATGATTCAACAGAACATGACCAAGCGGTCACGTCACCAAGAATATGCACCTTAACGCCGACAAATTTCAGGTCGCACATGACCCATGACTTCTAGGACTGATACATATCCCGCACAGTTTAATAATTCAGTTTGCATGCAAGAACTCTCGGCATGTTATCTCAGTGGACGATTCTGGCGGAAGCATTGCTTCCGTGGCTTTCAACATCATCCAGTGGCGGTGCAATTCCAATCTGCTCAAATTTGGTGCATTACAAAGGTGCGAGCTTTTGTAGCTATTGCCGGAAACAGTTGATCGTGGTTTATATTCTGTCACTATTACTTGCCATGTTGCAGTCTTCCCTGTTCAGGGAGCAGAATAGATGCGAGGTCTGGGAAAGCAATTATCAATATCAGCCACTGAAGTTTCCAGCGTCCTGGCCGAATTCAGACGAAGCTTATACATTTGATGAGCAAATCATGAGACAGTACTTTCAACTGGATCGACTCTGTTGAGCACCATCGTTCTTGCTGTTTTTTCATTAACATTACTTGTCTAAAATGCACTCAAATTTCTGCCGTCCCTCCCCCACCTCCACTAGAAGCGCCACCACCGCCACTTCCCCTCTTCCGAGCTTCAATACCTTTCCGTAATTCTTTCTCCCGAGTCTCTAGACTCTGCATTCTCCTCAACCTATCTTTCTCTTCCTTGAGCCTCGCCATCTCCTCCTCCATCTCCTTCAGCTCCTGATCTTCGTCCTCCTTTGCTTTTAGCGCACCAGGTCCTGGATACATCTCTGAAAATTCATTCTCTCCCGGACTCGTTTCCCAGGGAGCTGGGAAATGTGATGTCACGGGTACCAGCGGGGGCTGGGGAGGACTGATTGGTTTCCGCGTCACAGCTGCTTGAGGGGAGTGAGGTATGACAGGTGTAGAAGTTGGCGCCTCGCTTGTGATAGCAGTGTCCGTCAACTCGTACGTAGGTGCTGGTGTCTGTGCCCGCGCACCGGAAACGGGCATGTATAAATCTCCCTTAAGTTCCGGTATTTTTATCTGTTCCCCTCCTCCCTGGCGATCCAGCTCATGAATCTGCCCCCCGGCCGCCTCAACCGCGTCTTTATCTCCCTTTGGTTTTACAACAACACCCGAATCCAACTCCTTGCGCGTGGACGTATCTTCTGTGAGTTCAGGGATATAACTTGAATCGCCGAGATTACGTTGCTGTTTGCGACGGCGCAGGAGGAAGAAAGCAAGCATAGCAAGTAAGATAAATATCAGAGGAATGGCAACGCCAATTCCGATCTTCGCTCCCGTTGGAAGACCTGTTGAAGAGGTCGGAGTTGGAGCTGGAATTGAGGTCCCCGTTCCTGTAAGGGTTGCCGTGGTGGTCGACGAGGTTTTCGTCGTAGTAAAAGACGCCGTACCCGTCGAACTGGTGGTCGGAGCCACCACGCCATCAGTTGTAAGAGTAGAAGTACGTGACGTCGACCTCGTTGTGGTTGTCGTTGCAGTGTTTCCAGCGCCTGTTCCTACACCAGAGCTCCTGGCTTGTCTTGGGTAGAGAGCTAGAGTCTTTAACATGAACTCAGGAAGATGCGCATGTTCTTCGACTGCATCACAAACATCGAGGATCTGGGAGGGGAGCTCTGTAGTACGTGGTTAGTGTGTCATGTACTCGGAGAAACTCCATAAAACAGTTGTTACCCACCAAACAGCGATACCCCATTCCTGCATAGTTCAACGCATTGACTGAAGGTTTCTTTGCTTCCGACCTCTGAGTTTGAGCCTTCCGGCAGATCTCGCTCTTGATCTCGCACTTCCACATTCTGAGGTTCTGATATTACACTGTCATCGTCTGCCGCTCCCTCCAATGTGTAGTCTTCAAGCTCTGGAAGCTCAAAATCTGGCTCGCATGAAGGCTCGAGTCTTTCAAATTCTCTGCAAAGACAGCCATAATCGTTATGTGCGCAACCCAAATCAGTGATCCGTTGGAATATACAGCTTTTCTGCAGCGACCGTTAGCGACTAGGACGTCAATTAGGGGTTTAAGGTGCTTACTATACATGTTGGGATGACTGCTATCAACTCATTGACCCTCGTACTCGCATCGATAGTTTCTGGCGGCTCTCTCCATCGACCCTCGAGAGCCTCTTCATACAGGATGCATGTCGTCAGGAAGAGAGTCACAAGCCCCACAAGAACAATGTAACCAATCCGACGGGTTTCGTCTTTCATGATGTAAATCGGAAACTTGACGTAAGAACGAGAGACAAACGACAAACACGCGTTGAAAACAAAGTGCTTGCGGCGATCAATCAATCTTATTGCCCCGGAGGCTGAAACGGAGCTTCACAGGCGGGGTGATGTTCCCGGTGTGCTGAGAAAGAAACCAGGATTTAATTGGCAATTTGATTGCAACTGCGGCTTTGGCTTGATATTCTCTTCTTAATTGGCTGGGTCAATACAATGTGATTGTGAAGGATTGGGGTGTGGCTGCAAAGGAGGGGTTGTCATTTGCTGGACTCGCTAGACACTGCCACCACAAAACGCCTCAGATACTGTGCCTCCTTTGGCAAATATAGATTCATCCTCTGCAATGCACAAACGCCATTATCGCGTTCTTTCGGTAGTTGTTTATCTTTTACAATTAATTCGAACTGTAGATCTTTAACTTAAAGCGTCTTGGCTTCCTCATTGGTCAGTGTGGGATCAATCACCTTAACCTCTTCTTCTCAATCTCACTTCTATCGTAACCCAGTCTTCGTTGAAATTCATCCATCAGCATAGAGAGAGAAGCTTAAAGACTGTGTTGAGAAGATTGACTTGCTGCATGCTGAAGTGAACTTAAGTTCGAGCTACATTTATGAATATGCTAGATATAAGAATGCTACAAATTCAAACTCCTTCACAGCGTAAGATTCTTAAACTGTGTCGTACCTATCTCTATTAAGTTAACCTTATCTCTATTGAGGGCTAGTTTATAGAGCTTTATACGATAGAAGTCAATGAAATCAAGAGCTTCCAAAAAGTGTATACTATTACCTAAACAGTCTAAAACATAGGGAGAAGTCGAGAATATAAGGGGAAAGTAGCTAACTTAGAGCCAAGATACCCTACTATACGACAATCTCTAGCTGCGTTATTCCTCTTTATCTATTAGCCGCAGTCAGAATCTGCAGCCAGGTCAATAATTTAAGCTACAAGATCAAGCTTAGGATCAGGTAGATTGTTCACTATATGCTTGGACAAATCAAAGAAAAAACTTTGGGTTTCAAGAATTTCAAATTTCTGCGACGCATCTATGTCATTATAGGAGAACTCGAGTTTCTTTTGGATGAAGAGCACTCAATGTTTCCTCGCCCAGAATACGAATGCTGCGTTATTATTGTATCAAGTCCTTGGTCATTGTCCCTGGCTTCAGAATTCCTGGGTACAGTCTTCAAACCAAAGATAGTAATTTAACAATAGGAGAGATCTCTATCTTCTGTCCAGAAAAGACCAAAATCCTAGCGGAAACAGCAATTACAAGATGACAGGCCAGACAAGCATCCTGGCAAGACTTATTGGTTTCTGCTCAACAGGATCCCGTCAAGGAAATCGCCTCGAAATTTCACGTGTGGAAGACGAAACCCAGCAGATGTCAAAATCTCTAGAGCTCTGATACAGTTGATAGTGATATGCCATCCTAGCCAAAGCAAGGAGATTCTCATATGAAGGTAAAGTAAAATAAAGCTAAGTATCAAGATTGTTCTGAGTTCCTTCACGGAAAGTCTTCTCCTACGGTATTCCATAGGCCTCTCAACGGTACTGATTTACCCCACTGCCCCTAATAACATATCAGAAATACCACAAAGTTCTAGACTTGCGTAATCTGGATCTCGACGTCTGTCGAGAGAAGATTCTTGTGGTATTGACCCAAGCACAACTTTTTTTTAAAAAAACGCAGCTTACAATTGGCTTAAAGAAATGTGCTCAACCTACTATCATACGACAAAGTCGGTTTGCAAAAGTGAAGGTAGAAGCCAGGACCATACGGTAAATCTCAAAGTACTGGATACTCAGGGAGAAAAACCACCAGCGAGCAGAATCAGAAATAGGGATTTCAATATGGGTCCTCAATATGGGCTCTCGCCTAGGGAAAGGTTCATTATTAATTTGACGAACTTCGCCAATAGTAGTAATGATAGCCTCTATTACAGTTGTAAACTCGTTGAAACATAGCAGTAAATTGAGATACTGGGGTCCTAGTGTCTTTGACTAGGGAATCTTTTCTCTTGTGAAGGAATGTGGAATAAGTGTGCAAGGGTGAGCACTCAGTCGAGTTGAATTCACAGAAAAACTTCTTAGCATGACTTGTGAAGTCAAACTCTTACCTCATCCAAGCATGTATTCATTAAAAGTAATCATTTTAATCACAATTCAAACGAATGCAACTTTCATCTGCCTAGAGAGTGCGATAACTTTGTATATAGAGCATGCAGGAGGATGAGATGCGATTTCCTAGACTTTGCCAGATGACTGACAGAGTGACAAAATAAGCACCCACTTTAGTTGGCTCAAAGAAGAACAGATTGAGAGTTGGTGTTGCTATAAATACATGCGGGCACCTAAACAGGCATTGTATATGAATTTGCTCATTTATTCTTTAGAGCACGCACAGAGAATGACAAGAAACAGAGGTAGGAAATGTACGACAGAGAAGGTATTAAGGGAAGGTGGCAGAGAGTATATGGCAGCAAGTTGGGAAACATAGCAAAGAGGGGACATAAGGGTGATAAACGTCAAGAAGATTATAAAGGTGGAATAAGGTCAGAGGTTGGAACCCAAAGGTATATTCTCCCCTTTTCAAACACCTCTTCCCTTACCCAGGGCTTTCGTCCCGGTTTCGTCCAATTTGTAACTACTTACCTCCAACTTATTTACTCCCTACTATACCATAGCCAATATTTGGTATGACAGTGAGCGCAGCAGTGAGTATGCTCAGAATGAGTGAGGTAGTACATCCTTCCCCCATCAGCCCTTTCCGGCTGTCAAATCGGCCTAATGAGCCTATTGGGGCTTTTTAGTCCCCTGCAGTATGATGGCACCTTAGTCTTCGATAGCGATTTGTCATTTGTCTTCCATTCTCTATCAGTTTGGCTATCAGCTGCAAATCTACCTCCTCGGCGATTCTGCAGCCTGACCAACCTCCCCAATTCTATTCCCTGAATTCTTCAGCGCTTTGCTTCCCGCTTTCCTATTCCACCCATGCTGCAGATATCCCAACCACCTCTGTTTGCAATCTTCAGGTCGTCCAGAGCTCACTGGAGCAGAACCAGTAGGACCATCAGCAGGGCCGGTGGCAACGCAGCACAAGAGAAACATAACCACAACTCGGACACGCGGAACGAGAAACGCGACCACACATAGCGCTACAAGAATATGCACGCTGCACACCTACAATCTCCAGCGCATGAACCATTCTACCGGTCGCCTCTTCAGGCCCTTCAGCTCACCACAACCGCTACCACCACCACCGCCGCCATTTAGAATCTCCACCCACCCTTAACCACTCGCAAGCTTAGCGAAATGAGAACGAGACGAGAGGAACCCCCTAATCGCTCGCGCTCGCGCTTGCCACCATAAGACGAGGGCCAACGCATAAATTCTCCGACGACGTCGTACGCGCGCTCACCAATGACATAGCCAAAGCCATTGCCACCATTTCATCTCATCTCATCTTATCTCAAAATCCAATCTCAAGTAGTTCGAGACAACAATCGAGCCGGAAACCCAGGAGACAGAGTACGAGCGGTAGAAAGAAAGAAAGAAACAAATCAGACAAGAGACAAATTAACGGTAAAGTGAGCAATGTACGAGAGAGCAACTCAACGGACGCAGGAACAGGAAGGAAAAAACAACAAATTCAGACACAGAATAGTACAGAATCAAGAGACGGCGAGGGAGAGAGCCGAGACATTGGAGAGAGGTCCAGGCAAACGGGGAGAGACAGTGAAGACAGGAGGGAGAGACATTTACCGAGCACGCCTACAAGCACGCACGCAGCGAACAAGCGAGGATCTGTCACTCACTAACTCAATCATCCATCCATCCATCTAATTGGCCAATCAACCAATAGTTTAAAGATGTTAAAAAAAGCAACCAATGCACCAAGTGTCTTGCGCTTGCACGAGACAGGAAATGAAGTGCAAGAAACGTCAACCGTTCTCCGAATCATTAAAGAAATAAACCTCTCCCTGATCCTCTGTCATCTCCTTGACTGCATATCGCAATCGCCATCGTCGTCATATTCCAAGGCAAGGTACAGTAGCTATTCTATTCTAATCTCCTCAACCCGCAATCGCTCGCTCGCGATTGTCTCTATCGCAATCTCAGGTCAATTTCCAATCTCCAATCTCCAATCGCGGGTGTTGGGTGGTGGGTGGTGGGACTTCTTCATCGCGATCTGAGTCTGAGATATAGCACAGTCCGCGACAGCAACCACTCAATCTATCTAATTCCAAAGCTTGATTCAAATAGCAACCTCGCTCTCTCTCCCACACATTTTCTCAGAGTCGCGATGTGGTGAATTAATCCCAGTCGTGCTCGTTGCATCTAAATCTCAATTGCAGTCGCGCGCGAATCTCCCAAACTTCAAGCATCAAGAATCTAATACCCAGCTTCCAGCTTCGATCCCAAACTTCCAGAAGCAACGACGAAGCAGGAGATCACACGCGCGCACCCACCCACCCATCCACCCACGCATACGTACCTAGAATTAGAAATAAGCAAGCAAGCAAGCAAGCACGCACGCACGCGCGCGTCCTGATACCCTCCTTATCTGAATTATAGAGACATGCTATGCGATACCATACTATACCATACTATAATATACTATACTATAATACGCGCACTATACCTCCTTGCTTGTCACCCAGCACGCGCGCTCTCGCTCTGTCCCGAAATGAGTGATTCATGCAAAGTCATCATCACCACCACAGAGCGACGCGAACCAGACCACAAAAGCGTGGAGCGTGGAGCGTGGAGCGCAATCAATCTATTAATCAATCAATCAATCAATCAAGCTCGGGCCATAGCGTTCTCGGAGATATTCCCACTTCACCCCTCTCCACTCCCCTTTCTGCTTCCCCCTTAGATCATCGCTCAGCTCGCAGGAGACTACTGTAATGTACCAGCATCGTATCTCACGCCAGTCAGTAGCTGGAGCGAGCACCCAGCCCAGCCCAGCTCAGCCCAGGCTGTCCTGTCTGTATATAGACAGGATGGTGTATTATGGGATGGGATAGGATGCGAGAGGATAGGATAGGATGGTACGGTCTGTTGTTGCCGAGTACCAAAAACAGAAGGAGGTGCAGCATGCAGGACCCTGACCTGACGTGCTTCACTCCTTATCGGGGAGCGCAGCAGGGCAATGGCAGGGCAGCAGGGCAGCAGGAGCACGACGGCTGCAAGCCGGTCGGTGCGTGGCGTTGGCCTGTACAGCTGGGAGCCAGTGGAGTGGAGATCGTTGGAGGATTGCGAAATGGCAATAGCGAATGGCGAATGGTGGATGGGTGATGATGATGCTTAGTCGGCATGTAGGTAGGTTTAGACTGGCAGGGGACAGCGAGGCTGGAAATTTGATGATGGATGTACGTTGGGACGAACACCAGTCTTGAATTTCGCAATCATAAAACCCGTTGGAATAAGTTCATAAACTGTCAAGTTACTACACTGATCTAGACGCAGAGAATCGCCAGTTCCTGAGAGCTGGCAACTGAACCATTCCCCTCAAATCCGGGCGAGTTCTTGCACTCCTCCCTGACGATCTCCTGGACGTTGACGAACCCCTTACGAAGTTAGCTTCCGAGCTGACGATAGATACTGTGGCTGGAGCGTGGCTCGTGCGTCGCGAAACGCACGCGCTTAGTCGCGTCACCCTACCTGGGGCTGGTTTTCCCTCACCCGCTATCTGACATGAGGGGGAAATGGGTGCGAATTGAGGCGCCTGATTGGAGGGGCTGGCTAAACCCAAGGCCAAGATCAAGGCAGGATGACGATGCGGATGAGGAGATGGGGCGATAGGCGGGCGGCACAGATGGTATTGTTTATTTCCCCATCGTTTCGTTTCCCTTCCAGGTTCACTTCGTTCTGTCCCCAATCCGACTGCCTCTTCTGGCGCGTGTGGGTTCGGCTTCTGCTTCTGCTTCTGCCTCTGCCCAACCAATGGTGCGGGAGCTGGGATGGCTATTTCCAAGATTCGGGGACGCCATCCATGTGCTGTGCATGTGCGTGCTTTCTTGGTCTTGCCCACATGAACGATGGTCGGCTGGCAATGGGGTCACAAATGGGGCATTGTGCGTTTGTTGCGTTCCTTGATCTCGGGGCTTGGGATCTCGTATCATTCTCGTCTCGGCGGCGGTTTGGCCAAGGCTGCTGGAGAGCCTGCAGGATGGATGGACCTTAAGTCGGAGCTATATGAAGGTGTCTCACACTTAATGACCGGATATAGTATACGCACGAGCAGATTGGTCGGGTGGAGAGGAGCCGCGCGAAGACTAAACTCCTGTCACAACACATTAGCTGCTTCGCCTGTGCTCATTTCACTTGGGAGTAACCTCCATCGTGCAAAAGCTAGTACGGGATACGGTACGTAGAGCAAGTCGAAGTTTAAGTCTTCCACGTGGGTTCACAGCACACGTAGACGGCGTGTTGATCTTGGCACGTAGGTTATTTGCAGGCCGTGTTTTGTCTCTGAGCACTGAGATATTACTGATATGGTGGAACGAGGAGGAGATCTGGATCAGAGATCAGATGTCGTGGCTATTACTGTACCGTCCGTAGGTAGCATTGGGCTTGCAGTCCATGCCAGATAAGCTTCGTCTTGTTCTGATTGCACAGGACGGCCATGAACGCGGTCTGGCTGTGGGACAAAATGCGGGGTAAATAGAAAGTGCCTGGGGAGGGTGAAGCGACTGAGATGGCATGGCCATATGCGTATCGCCCTTCAATGTTCAGCTTTTTCTGCACAGATGGACGTTGGAGCACATGCAAGTCCCAGCCTTCCATCCTCACGTCCCATCCTCTCCCACAGCTTGCCTGCTTGCTTGGTTCCAAGAAAATCCTATTCCATACCATCCCATACCGGCAAAAGCTCCAAATCCCAGCTGGCCCAATTCCGGGCCCTCCGCACACGTCTCCATTCCGTTGGCCACGAGTCCGAGACGACCCATCTGCCACCCCAGCCACCCGCCATCCGCGCACACCACACTGCGAAACGTAGCCATCAATCATCCCGAAGCACTGGGTATTTTGCAACCATCACGACGCGGTGCTCACGCGTTCGGTGCCCACAACAAGAGGAGGTCTCTTCCTGGGATTGGCACTCCCGTCTGCACGGTGCGGAAATAAGATGCGCCACCATCACATCACCACGAGCTCGCATGGAGGAGCAGGAGCAGGAGCAGGAGGGTGTCGCCGGCCCGAGACGAGGTGTGTGCCACGGAATCGCATCCCTTGCCTCGGGATCTCAGGGCCTAACCATTTAATCTTCGGTCGGCGTCTTCTGTAGGTCTGGTGAGCCAATTATTTTGTTTGTTTCGTCTGTGGAGTATTGGTCGAAGGGGAATGTTGGTGGATAGATGAGATAAGATGAGATGAGCTGAGCTGTAAGTGAGGTCGTGATTTCAGAATTACCCGAGGAGAACAGAACGATTGACAAGGCAGAGAAGCAAGGGACACATCGCTGAAGAAAAAAAGAAAATTAAAAAATCGTATCAAACCTCCACCCAAGAATTACCTACATACCCCCGGATTGATTGGATGATAGTCACCGGCTCGGATTTAGCAATGCTATATCAGACGTCCAAATCCGAGATATACCTACCTGACTTACCTTCCCTTCCGTACAGTAGGTGCTCCTACAAGCAATCAATAAAGGGCAGTCAGGGTTTCGGACACCCCTTCGCAATGGAGCAAGGAGCTGGGGAGCCACGGGGCCTGGCTCCCCAGAACAACCGCCGCCGCCACGCCGGCCTTGGTGGCGTGACGAGCTCCTGTTCTGGGACGGCCTTCCGGACGTGAGCTTGTTTGAGAGGATGGAGTAGTCCTAGTATACGGCGGTACTCGGTCTTGTATGGCGGAGGAGATGGTCGACTCGAGACGATTGACTCGGACCCGATGGATGGCGAGTGGATGAGTGTGCAGGATGGAAGAAAGAAGGACGCAGAAGGGAAGGAGGAAGGAAGGAAGGAAGGAAGAAAGCACATGAGCACAGAAAAAGACACACGAGCATTAGTAAGGGCAGAATTTTCTCCGTACATCTTCACCGTCTCCTTGGTTCCGGTCTGCAACTTTCTACTCGCACATCCGGGTACAGTACACGACGACAACGCATCATGATGACTCTTGCTCTCTTTTTCCCCCTCCCCTCCGACGTGCTCCTTCGAATCGGCGCTCAGTCGCAAGGACGATCACCATCCGCAGCGGAACCCACCGGGCTGAGATTTGCGCCTCGCCCCCAAGCTTCCTCGTGCTTTTGCGAAATTGCAGGACGGCGATTGGGCACGGGAGACGCGAGGTTGGAAGGGCGACGGGACGGGGGATGGGATGAGGCTGAGATGACGCGCGCAGGGGTCTGTGCAGGTCGCGTAGTGGACAGTACTTACAGTGCAGTACAGTGCCATCGTACACTAAGTGGCGTTCGCGCTCTCCACAATGGCTCCAGTATTGTTCTGTGCTGTGCTATACTGTGGCGGTGGTTGGCCAGTCCAGTGTTGCAGATGACCGAGGGGGCACGGGGTGGGGATATATTTAGAGTTTTTTCTTCTCTTCTCCTCCTCCTTGGGCGGAGATGCATGCAATGCAGAGAAGGTCTTCACGGAGGCAGGAGATGGTTTCTCCTGCTGGCTCTGTAAGTGGGAGACGTGACCACGGTATGTGTCAATATATGGAGATTGTGGGGGAGAAGATGCCGAGCAGGAGCAGGTAGGTAGGGAAAAATTAAAGCGTTGGCCGGGAGTTTGACGCGCGAGGTGAGTGCGCGCAGGTCGGTAGGCAGGTGGGTTACGACCGACGAGCGGAGCGGGGTGGAGGGACGCGAGAGGAGGAAGTATGAAAAGTCTCTCCTCTACAGTACTCCATAGGTAGAGAAGCAGCAGAGTCTGTTAGTGGGTGCAGATTCAAACATACATGACGCTGGGTAAAGCCCGACGATGGAGAAGCGGAAGCAGACGGACCCTCTCTGTGCAAAACTCCTCGCGCCGCACGAAACGCTATGGATGCGATTGGGTGTCACGGTTGGTGTTGGTGGGGTGACTGACGGACAGAGGTATGTGCAGCAGGCAAAAAGTCAGTCGCGTGAGGTATTACTTACTTATTGTACCGGAAGTGCATGCGTTTCTATACGGTGTGCACGGTACATGCCTTGATGAAGGCATTCCGATATTCCGATATCCACCCTTCGATGTTGGAGCGTGGAAGGAACGCGTGTGTGGAGTAGTGAGTTGTAAGACAAAGTGAGAAGGAGAGACAACCGTGACGTGAATTGAGTAGATGCCTGCCTAAGGTAGGTAAGGAAGGATCCCGGACACTGCGTTCTTGTCTACTACGTATTACTATACTTGTCTGGTCTCGTGAGCTATATGCTAGATGCTGAATGCTGGATGCTGGTGCGTACGGTACATGCCTTCCTACCCAATACTCTTAGGTCACGCTTGTACTGAATCAAGTATCATATTATATTACATCATACCTCATAACCAATCCAGAGCGTAAAGTGGCAGACGGGCGAGCATGCGTAAGACCATCTTGACTTTGCACTCCAGAGCCTCATTCGTCCTGCGCTGTACCGGATCCAGTGGGTGGTAGTGGGGTCAATGGGAATTTTCTCTGACGTCTTCCGGAAACCCAACCAACGGCGGCGGATGGCGTACTCGCCAACCTAAGATACCTTAAGTGCCGCGGTATTTTTCGGTTGGCAGGTAGGTTCCGGGATTAATTGATTGATTTATTCATGAATTAATCTATTCGTTCATGACTTTACTTTCCATCATCGTGGGGCAGGCGGGCGGGCAGGTGGAGCGGGGCTTGGCTTCATTCATCAGAGCTCCATTAATGTGTAGGGTAGGTAGTCAGGGTAGTCAGGGCCGCAGTGTGCGGATTGTGATACGCACCATAAGGTAAGATCTTAGGTAGGTACTTACGCTTCGACGGCGCGGTATCGCGTTGACGAGGGGAGGTACCCGGATGCAAAGTACGCGTTCTGGTCAAGGACTCGCTCGGGTGTAAAGTACGCGTTTGACCAGTTCTCGGGCGACCATTGGACTGTCGGCGTCGATGGTTTCGCGATCTTTTAAACATCCTCAGTTTCGAACGTACAGTAACATCTGAGGAATGTTTCTTCTGTCTGTCTGTCCGTCTGTCTGCAATGACCAGAACCCTACCGCGGTAGAACTAAAAACTAAAACCAATTGTACCGTACCCGTACCGTTGTACCGTCATACCGTATCAGAATTAGATTTTATCGATTTCGAGTGGGTGACTGACTGGCTGACTGGCTGGCTGGCTGATTCGATTGATTCGATTGATGGGCACCGACCCATTCGCCAGGCTCCTCCTCGCTCGCCCTCGTCGATCGCGACAAGGTAAGATAGTCACTAGGATGTGATGTGATTCGGTTGGCGTTCCAACACCTGAAATCTTCAAACCTACCTACCTCACCCAGCATAGCAAGCAAGCCAAATGACTGGTGTGTGCTAGCTGGCTCTCTAGCTACCGACTGTACCGCCGCATCTACTTTACAATAAGGTATTTTTACCAAATACGTCTGATCGCCCGTCTCCTCTCCTCTCCTCTCCTCTCCACCAACCAATCTGCATCATCCGTCCGGTGCTGCCAGCGCTCTCCTAGTCAACTCAATCCTGTTGTTGCCCCTACCTCTAGCTACCCCTACCCTACCCTACCCGCAACGCAGCAGGAAGCGTTAGTTTCGAGACCGTTGCAACGACTAATGTATGTGCCTACCTACCTACCTACTACTGTACCAACGATGTACGTGCGTCTGCTTATTCCAGCTGCGCTGCGCACCCCTCTCTCACGTCCATCAATCAAGGTTCTGTAACTCTTACGAAGTTAGGTACATACTGTACCAACCTAACCCTAGCACGCCTGGGTACCTTACTGGTACTGGTACTGGTACACTGGTACAGACCAAACAGACCGAACAGACAGACAGACGTGCGACGCGATCGCCGCGCACCCAGCCAGCCATGATGTGATGAAGGTTTGAAGGAGCAAAACGCGCGACGCAGCAGCTAACGCGTAAAGTGGTTCTCGGACTGTCTGTCTGTCTCTGGCTGTTGCAGCTAAGGAGGGCGAAGAGGAGCGGGCACAGCGGGTTGGGTTGGGTTGGGTTGCGGTGGGGAAAAGCTAGGATGGGTTTTGGATTTGGGAGGAAGAAGAGGGGATGTGGATATGAATCTCGGCGCAGGCGGCCGGGAAGAGAAGAGAAGAGAACAGAGCTTTTTTTTTTCTTTCTTGTTGGCGTGGTGAGCGGGGAGGAGGAGGATGGGGTGGAGATAGAAAGGATCGAGTGGTGGGGGAGAGAGAGAGAGCGCACGAGAGCAAGAAAAAGAGCAAGTCGATACGAGTTGAGACATGATGGTGATGATGATGATGATGAGAGTGTCGTATTTCCCTCATCCTCATCCTCATCCTGATCCTTGGTGCACAAAGCCCTGTGCACTGTGCACTGTGCACAATTCATACAGTACAATTAAGGTTGGCGATGGTGGTCGATTTGTGCATGCTTCCATCTGGCCTTCTGGAAGCTCGCCTCGCCTCGTCGTACTGGTACCATCCATGACGTAAATCCACCAGCCAGCCAGGGGTGGGTGCAAAGGTGGCTGGGATGCATAAATAGTGCATCCACCCGCATAAAAGAATAGTGTGGTCTGCTCGCTTCTGCTCCCCCACTTTCTGAGCCTCACCCCTGGTCGAGGTCTCGTGCGCTCTCTTCTCTGGTGCTTGCTTGCCTTGGTACTCTGCAGGAACGTACTTAGGTAAGTAAAATGGAATAAACCCCTCCCCTCCCCTCCCCTGTTAGTCAATTGGTGATTTGGGACGAGATGAGGGATCTGGTGCAACAGCTGCTGGGTTCCGAGGGTTCGGGTAGAGACACTACTGTACAGGACGGATTTAGTGAGTTGCTGTGCTGAGCTGGGCATTGGAGGGACGGGCGTGCAGTTAGGAGGGAATGTTTGTGGGAGATGGGTAGGTTACAATAGGAGTTGGGAGTGTGTTTGCCTGCTGATTGCTTGCTTGGATGAAGCGATGTGACTCGTTGCTTTGAGAAAGGGGAGATGACATGAGATGAGATGAGATTGATTAATTGATGACCGGGAAGAGCAAAGGGAAACCAAGAAGGGAGGAAACTGACATCCATCCAACCATCCATTCAACGTCGATGCAAACCTAATGCTACAACACCACCACGTTTCCCCTCGGGAAAGCCAAATCATGCTGGGAAAAAGCAGATCAGGTTATGTCTCAAATGTCATCATCCGCGTTTACAGTACTCTGCTTGCTTGCTTTGTTGCGTGTGCTTCCTTTGTCTACCTACCGATCTACCGAGAGGAAGATAGACGCTGAATCCCGCCCTGGCCTTGCAGGGCAAATTGCTCTTGCGGGACTTTGCAACCAGTCGACGTACAGAACAGGAGAAGGTCTCAAATGACGACTGAATGCGCAATAGATAGGCGATGGAGACCGCGAGGCGAGTAGATGAACCTTGGAACGGGTCGTGAATTGGTCCCAGGTGGTCGCGGAGTCGTAGGCCAGAGGTATCTATGTTTTGCTTTATTACCGTTGAATGTGGGTGGGTGGGTGGATTGGCTCAGGGCCTACGACCGAGGTGACGATCATGAAAGCGACCTGCGGTACAGTAACTACCTGCAGTGCTGGAGAGTGAAGTACAGTGCACAGCACGACGAACGCATCGAATTGTGCAAGGCTGCGTGTGCTGTGTGAGACACTCCACCGCAAGGCGACCCATGAAACGGGTCAGAAGAGAGAGGAGAGAAGACCTTGCGATTGGTCAGGCATCCCAGTCCATCAAATCAACCTGGGCCTGAAGGAGAGGCCGAGCTGACGGAGCGCAGGCGAGCGAGGGGCAGAGCAGGGCATTGGAGAAATTGCGGTGGTTGGATGAGGAGTGCTGTCCTTGACGCGGGGACGGCTCGCAAAGGAGAAAGTCGCCTCTCTGTACCAAGTATTTCCTGCTGATCGAGTGATTCCAATCCAGTCAATCAGTTCAGTCAATCCGTGAATCGTTCACGATTGAACGGTGAGATGGACAGTGAGCGGGGGTCAGGTCCAGAAAAGGGGGTTTGCAGATGTTGGATTGGAGTGATCCATTTCGCGAAATGTCCCGCTTGGGGAATTTCGTTATTGTACCTGCTGCAGAGGAGATGAGGGTTTCTTAGCACTTGCATGATATACCTTCGCAGCAAATCTGAGCGTCCATCAGCGTTCCGTCTCTCCTGCACCGCGCTGCTGCATGTCTGCATGTCTGGCAATAGTCCGTCAGGTAATTTCTGGATCTGGAAATGGACGGATCCAATTTCGGATTTTCAGATCCGGTAAGACGGATGGGATGTGATGTGATGCGACTGAAGGGAGGGGTTCTTTTTCTTCTGGAAACTGTGAGGGTTTGGGAATGGGTTGATTGCTTCTATATTCAAATCTCGCAGTGCATGAAGCGATCCATATCGGACGGAGATCACCCTGAGTCGGAGTCTGAGTGTGTCTGAGTCGGGGTGGCAGGGTGGTTCCCTCCCTAGGGTACAGTAGGGTTCTGGGGCACTGTCAGGGAAGGAGGT
This sequence comes from Articulospora tetracladia, assembly GCA_003415645.1. Taxonomy (NCBI): domain Eukaryota; kingdom Fungi; phylum Ascomycota; class Leotiomycetes; order Helotiales; family Discinellaceae; genus Articulospora; species Articulospora tetracladia. Next base: position 6,900,799 of record PYIV01000001.1, on the reverse strand, counting down.
ACCCGGACTCTAGCCCGTACTGTACCATCCCGTACGGTCCTTCAGCGGGGAGGGGGAAGGGTCACAGCCTTGTGCGCGTGTGCGCAACGCAATCAGGACAATCGAGATTCGACCCTTGCTTGTTGCACGTTACCAAGATTTCAGGTTGATGAAAGAGAGCCACCGTCGCCTTCATTGTGTGAATGGGATTGTCTCTGGCGCGTGCGGATTGCCGATGTTTGTTTGCTCGTCTGGCGGGTGGCCAGGCTCGGTTGGTCAGATCAGGTCCCAAGTCAAGTCCATGGTCGCTTTCGATTCGGCCTGTCGGACGCGTGCGTGCGTGCTGATGGATGGTATGGTGATGCTTGCTTGCTTGCCTGCTTGCTTGGTGGTGACGGCGTGCGTGCATGAGGCGTGATTGCTGATGCACGCACTTCTCCTCTAGCTGCAGTGCACACTGCTACTGCACGGTGGGAACAGAACAAGAAACAATGTGACCGTGGCGGTATCAGACGCCTCGCGGGTTTCCCTGGCTCCTTCACCTTACCTTGCCTTGCCTTCCGGAGCTCTGAATGGGGGCACGTTGTGGGCAAGTGGGCCACGGGTATGTCATGAACCGGCAACACACGCCAGACAAAGGGATCCAGGGCGTGCATATTGCTCGGCGTGCGTGCGTACGGGCAGGTGAGATGAGGAGAAGAGAGGTGAGGAAAGGTGAGATAGGTTCCGGGAACGATGCATTCAGTAGTCAGTAGTCAGTTGGCAGGAGTCAGTAGGCACTCGTTGGCCGATAGCCGTCAATGGCAGACCAGAGAAAGGGTAGGTGAGTAGCTGCACCAGTGAGCAAGTATAGCCAGCCAGCCAGCCCGCGTGGAATGAAGCTCCTCGGAATATCTAGATATACAGACACCCCCTGTGCCATCCAATAGGACCGGGCAGAGCGTGGAAGAATTAAGGAACACCATTCAGCTCAACCTTGTTCCTGGCGTGTTTTTGTCCATGTCGTCGCTGTGGATTGGACGCTGCCAAGTGCGTGCAGGTTGCTCCAGCCAACGAGGGTGCTTGGACGGCCGGCAGCACGCCTCGCACGTCGCGTTTGTGGTGGTCCTGGCAGGCGTCGGTCGACGCGGGTGGTGCTGGTGGAGGAGGGAGGAGCGTGACGGAGCGTGTCGTGGTTCGTGTCTCTTTTACATTTTCCGATCGGTCCTGAGCCAGTCAAAGAGTTGAAACGCGCTTTTGGGGGAGCTACGGTTGATGACTTTCCCCTTCCCGTTACGCAGCAGCAGCAGGCGACAGGCGAACCAAGGCTGGCTGGAGAGGCCGGCCTTGGGTGACCCCCGCCTGCTCCAGCTTGATCCCAGCGCTGAGATGCAGCTGCTGGACCCGACGTGAGAAGGGAGTGAGTGGATGAGAGGTGAGGAGGGCAAAGTGGGAAGAGGGGGGGGGTTGGGCAGGACGATGCATGATGATGGTCTGACGATGGGACAGACAGACAGACGGATGGATGGAGGTCGCAGAAGAGTCGCCATGGATAATGACAGCACTATGCGATCCAGAGACAATCCGGTAGGCCCAGAATTCATTCGCATGTGGTATGCGGTATGCGGTATCCGGTATCTGGTGTTTGGTCTCTGGTCTCTGGTATCTGATATCGCGTATCCAGCATGCATGGCAGTCCTGTATCTAGACCGACCCTTTTCGCGGCCAGTGTCATGGCAGTCGACACGTCCCTCGTGGAGGTGAGTGGCTACGATGTCCTGTCTCCTGGCACGCACCAGCACCAGTACCACTAACCAGTACCAGCACTGGGAGCAACACCAACACCAACACCAACACCAACACCTCACTCACCCACGGCCCCTGTCGCAGGTCTCTCGCGAATTTGCGTAGGAGAGTCGCAAGTGGGGTGGATGATGAAAGTCGAGGCGATGATTGGCTCGGAGGGGGCTTGGCTCCACTCCACAGCCGGGCCTAGAGACTGAAAATGAGTACAGGAGCTACAGGAACCTGCTCTACTCCCTCCATGGAGAGCATCTAGTTGCCGTGGCAGTTCCAGTTCTGGTTCTCTACTCAACCAGCGGACGGATGTCTCTCCTCCATGCCCACCACCTCCTCCCAAACTCTCCAGCTATCTCTTCATCCATCTACCCATCCATCCATCCGCCAACCAGCCAGTCAGGATCCATCCACCTCCCAGCCCAGACGAGACTAGGTGCCTTGCTCCTAGACATCTTATCCTGGTCGACACCCGCACCCACCACCCAGGACCCACGACCACCGACCAGCACGACCACGACCACCACCACCACCACTCCACCACACGCCAGCCCAGAAAGCCAAAACTGGGCCCTCTTCCTCCTCCTCCCTGGCCCCCCCCCCTCCCCTGGCTCCCTGGCTCCCTCCCTGGCTCCTGGCTCATCGCGCCCTCCCCCAGTCCAGCCCCAGTCCGGCCTAGCGCCCCCTCACCCTGCACCTTCACCTTCCACCTTGCTCATCCTCATCTTCACTCCTGCGGCTGCGCTGCTCACGGTAATCGCCCAGTCCGGCCTAGTCCACACCTCCGCTGGCCCCATATCGACCAGCGACCATCCACACCCAATGTGTCGTTTCTGACCTGACTTGACTTGAACTTTCCCTCTCACTACACTCTCTTCCTTTATCCTCTCCTCCCTCCCTCTCCCTTTCTCCCCCCGAATCCCCTCGATCAATCATCATCAGAGGGCATCACGGAGGACTCCCACAGAAAGGCACATCCATCCCATCCAAAACCACCCACCCACCCGGACACCTGTTCCCTCGAAATCTCACGAAGCGTGGAGGTGATGCTCGATTGCAACACCAGCTTCAACAGTCTCGTCGGTCCGTACCTGTCCGCCCAGTCCTGAATCCGAATTCACGAGGGGAATTCATTCAATCGACCCATCCGCCGACCGAAATCAATTGTCTCCCTCCCCCGATTCTTGGACCGCCAGATTCGCCTCGACACTCTTTCCCGACCTCCAGATAGATTTTATCTTCTTTTCGTCCACCCAACCCTCTCTCTCTCCCTCAAACGTGTGTACTCTTTCCATCTCTCTCCCCTCTCGCAGCGTCAATTCGACCCTCTCATGCAATTCGCCATCAGTGGATGCATAGCAATCGTCTGTTAAGAATCCCTCGTTAATTGGTCGTGCAGCCTGTCAAGGTCTCTCCTGGGCTCGGCATCAAAAATCCATCAAATTTAAGATTACGATCCACCATCACCACACCACGACCCAAATACTTGGATACCTATAAAGGTGAGCAGCTGCCGGAACTCCTGCACCTCTCACCGTCGTGCTCCCATCAGAGGCAAAAGGCTAATTGATTTCTCCCCTGCGTAGTATTTACATGCCAATCGTGGGATCCCTCGCATAGGCCTACCCCGTCCCGACACCATCGGCACGAACACTATCCCTCACATAATTCACGAGCAAAGGCTGGAGACGTTTACTCGTTTATCCGCCCTTCTCGTCAGCTTCAAGTTCTCAAGGGATCCACTCTCGTCCAAAAACGGAAAGGCATCAATCTCCGCAATCTCCTCCCGGTATGTCCTCGACGGTCACTTCCTCCACGAGCATTACCACCACCACCGGGTGTCTTGATTCGTGTGGGAAAATAAGCAGCGGCGTGCACCTCTGCTGCCTTCGATGACCGAGCACTCAGCTAATCTGTATGTGTCGTTAGATCTATTGACCAGTGATTTTCGACCCGCCTCCTCGGTCCTTCACATTGGATACCTTGATCACAACCGGCAGTCTCGACTAGCCAATTCACTCATTATAATACTGACCTCCAGACGTTCTTTAATCTTCTAATCTCTCGACCTCTGTCGAGTATTGTTCTTCTGAACCCCACACACTCTTTCACCACACACCTCAGTCTCCCTCTCGGAAGACTCTCGATCGAAGCTCCTGGCGAATTTCAGTCCGTTCTTTACAAGACCACTTCTCAGCTTTGAAGACCCTTCCTGCAAAGCTTCGTTCAATATGGCGTACCAACAGAACCAAACGTGCGATACATATTTTGTCGAGGACGCCTACAAACCCGCACGCACCCACCAACGTGACTATGTCAAGGAGATGGGTCGTCGACGACAACAAGCAATGGCGGATGAGTTATCAAGGCAGGCCTGTGATACGTACATGGAGGATATCGTCGCCCACATGAGCAATATGGAGGTCAACACACCTCGATGTGCCCCTTTCCCTTGCATTTAGCTGACTCCCTATAGAACGAGACCTTGGCCGACGTAGCCTCCATTGACATTCAACAAGAGATTCAGTGGTTCATGAGACCCTACCTGGTCGATTTCCTGATCGAAGCTCACGCCGCCTTCCAGCTGCTCCCCGAAACGCTCTTCCTCGCCGTCAACCTTCTCGATCGCTACTGCTCAAAACGAGTCGTCTATAAGCGTCACTACCAATTGGTTGGGTGTGCTGCTCTGCTGATCGCTGCTAAGTATGGAGACAGAAAGGAGAGGGTCCCCATGATCCGGGAACTGAAGTCGATGTGTTGCTCACTCTATGACGAGGACATGTTCACGCAAATGGAATGGCACGTCCTTAACACGTTGGAGTGGATCATTGGTCACCCCACCGTCGACACATGGTTGCAAATCATCATGAAGGATAGCCCTAGCTTGGAGGATATCGAGGTGGAGCACATGTCGTGGTATCTGTGTGAGATTGCCCTCTACCACAAGGAGTTCGTCTCGAAAAAACCTTCGATCATGGCCCAAGCTTCCCTGGCCTTGGCTCGAGGTATCCTAGGCCGTCCGGATGGGTTGGATGGACACGACATCGAGGTCAACAAGGTGCTCCTTGAGCTCTCCCAGAAGCTCGATCGCCCATCGCAAGTTCTCTTCCGAAAGTACGCCTCGCCCGTGATGTCGAGCGTATCAACCACCCTCGATATCTTCCTCCGCCAACAAGAAGCGCTCAGCCGAAGAGCGGCTCCCCCAACTCCTCCTTGTGAGCCCACTCTACAGAAGCCAGTCCACCAGGAGATGTACCCCGGTACACCCGTCAAGAACTATGGTAATGGCTCCGTGATGAACAATGGATGCATCACACCGCCCATCACCCCCGAAGGCGACTGCTTCATTAATGGAAATGAGAACAGAGGGTTTCATCAAGCACCGCGGTGCCCGGTTACACCCACCCCCTCGGGACACTACAACAATTACATGCCGCCGCAACAACAACACTACCAGCATCAGCAATATCATCATGATCTGACCGTGCATCACTGATGTCAAGCCGCGCCGCCGGTCCGAACATATCTACTTCTTAGTCACTTAATTTGGAGATTCACATCGAATCTCCGTCCCCTATGTACTACAATGTACCGATTGTGCTCGGATTTCTCATCTTCGGAACACGGAAACAAAATCGTCCAAAAGAATTCATCATCTGTGGCATCAGCGTTTCCTTGGTTCTCCTGGTCATCATCGGCATTAGCGATTTGCTTTTCAACCGTTCCAAGTCATCACGGTCGTGTTTGTCGTGTAGTTTTGTTTAGCGTTTTCTTTTACTCCGCTTCTCACTTTTCACCTTTTCTTCGACGCCTCCGCCCTTAATCCCCTACAATGGGAAGGGCGGGATCGCGTCCGATTTGAGCGAATGACGATACCATTCCTGCACAGCACAATTCACTTTTTGCGCAAAGGATATTTTGAAGGGAGGAAGCAAAAAGTTGCACGAGGGCAAGGGAGGAGGAGCAAAATTTTATGGAAAGGGGTGGAAAGGGTGGTTGGGATTAGATTGATACTACTATTGCATCTCTTACTTCATTAATCGAGGTGGGGTGCACGAGTGGAGAGGATAGGTGGACTGAGTGCAGGTGAAAGAGGAATCTAGCTTGGCTAGATAAAGGGAGGATGGATGGTTTACATCATAAATGGATGGATAGTGGTGAACTGAAATTCAGGTGGTGGATGATACCCACTTTACTACTACCTCTGTCTACCTGCGTGTCTGTGTTGTACGTGACTTTCATTTGTTGAGCACGTGCATGCCGAGCTGGATTGTATGAGGTAGTTGGACAAAGGAAGTCGCCGCCCGTCTCTAGAGTAATTAATGCCAAATAAAATCTGTTGCTCATCCATCATCTATCTTTATTTTGTCTTCTGTTACCTTTCGGTCTTGCATTTTGTGATTTTGTGATTGTGTGGGAGCGGCGTGTGTGTGTGTGTGTGATATTGTGATATTGTGATGTCCATTCGCCTCTCCATATGTGCAAACAGCTTCCCCCCTCCCACAGCTGCACTTCCCAATCTGCGCGGTCGATGCTGGAGGTCGGGATCAAATTCGTTGGCTCCAAATAGAGAGACGGGGGATGAATCTGTGACATGCTTCGAAAGGTTCAGTCTCTGCTCTGTCTCAGTCGGACTTTCTTCCTTAGATACCTAGGTTATACATTTCACTTTCTCCTTTGGTTTGAAAACATCCGCCATCTGCCATCCTCCCTCCCCACCTCCCCTGCTCGATGACCACCGGTTCCCTGAACCCTGCGTACGTCTTATTCAGCAAATTCTCCATCTCCATCTCTTCTTTCTTCCTGTTCTTCTTCCTGTTCTTCTTCTTCTTTTGCTGTTGCTGCTGCAGTTCTCTTCTAGCCCTGGCGATCCCCTCACTTCCAGAGCGAACACCGCCCAAGACTCTGATCTCGCCATTCTTCTCTATGCCCCTTGCATTCGCTGCGTTGCGCTCTGCTTCCTCTAGTGATAGTTCTGCCAACGCGCGTGCGGTGAGGATCTTGTCTGATGCGGGTTTTGAGATTGTGTTTTTGGTCGTGATCGGTGTCGAAGGCTGCTGCTTTTGTTGGTGTGTGGAGAGGCTGGGGAGGAGGGTGTGAGAGCGCTTTTGCCGTTGGTGGTAGTGGTGGTGGGTGAGATCTAGCTCGGGAGGGGGGTGGATGAGAGATTTTAGGGTTGTGGCTTGGGGGTTTATGGAGGCCATGGGTGAGATTGTGGGGTAACTCTTGCGTGAGAGTCTTTTGTTGTTGGATTCTAACCGTTTGAATGATGTAGTTAATGCTCTCTACGTTCTTGGGTTGCTTCTGATGTGTATAAGGCCCAGTACTGACTAATTTGATATTATGGGGAAACGCTCAGCTCTTGAATGAGATTTCGACCTCGGGTGCGTACGTCTACCTCATCGCAGTTTTAAATAGAGGTTAAAAGAATGAAGTTAGTCAAAACTGAAAACATTCTCCGTGTTGCTATACTGTTGCGGTGGAAGTCTGCTGAAGAGATATCATCGCTTTGTCTTTCGAAAAAGCTCAGCTTTGTACTTAATTTGATACTCAAAGCAGTTGACATTGAATGCGTGGGAACGTCAGTAGCTCATGGATCTATTGTTTTCGGAAGCTGAGATTCCTCGAATTCTGCGTTACATTCCTGCTGTGTTTCCAATCCGTATGCGGAGAAAGTTTGAAAGGAGGAATGCATCAATAAGGTGAAGCTACTCCTTCGATCGACAAAGCTCCCCGATTAATTATTTTCAATCCATTGAATTCACTAGCTATACATAAAATTAATACCATCTTCGTCACTGTTTCTCCAGTCATCCTACAGTCTGATTCCAATGACGAGATGTTAGTGTCTAGGTTGAGATTTCACTTCAACAAAGGTAGCCTAACAGGGGCTTGGATCGTTATTGAAAAATCGAGATAAGATGGCAAAGCTTGAGTGAGACTTTCAAAATTCATACTTAGGTGTAATCTTAATATTTTTCTGACTTCCATAGGGCACCTTCAAATGAGTTGGGAGCCCCAACTGCAGCGGAAGGACACGAGTACCTTGGCTACAAGCAGCCTCCTGTGAATCAACGTCTTTTACAATGCAAGAACTTTCTTTCAGATGAAGATCCAGATCGCTATCTTCATTTCAAGGACAAGTTCCGTGAGATTGAAGACTACATCATTTTCCTCGAAACTGCAACACCTCAGCTCTTACACGATGCCAAACTCCTCGCAGAAGTCAAGATCATGGTTGCTGCCCATCGAGACTGGCAAACTCGGCAGAAAGAATATGCTGGTCCAATTTTGACTAATTGTTCGGATCTCGATATGCCCACCATTCATCCTTACTCAACTCGTCTCGTGAATGTGGAAACGGTGCGGATGTTAGAGAACGAAAGACCAAAAGTAGGCCTAGGGGGACAGAATAGAGAAGACAGCAATGTGTTTAGCTATTCAAGTACGCCTGACCATGATGAGTTTTTGAAGCGGATGCGAGAGGGGACCGCCCAAGATCCGGCAGAACTCAATACCGAAGGAACTCTGGGGTGTATAGAAAGCCGAGCTTACGAATGGGCTTTGCACGATCCGGCGCTCATTAGTCATTGGATGCATCCTACGAAAGGAATCCCAAATAAGCCATTGAGTCTGCTTGACAACACTCGTTGGTACAAAGACGAGAAACGAGCTATTTCAATCACTGCAAGAAAGAGACCTGCTCGGACTTGGCTACCGGACTATCTTATTGCCCGGGAAAAGAGAATTAATGAGCTGCTAGGTATATCTCGCTATACTACGGGAGAGTGGGAGGAGCTTGAACTGTTGCTGTGCCCTCACGAGCCTCGGGGTTTAAACGAGAGGCATTTGAAATATATAAACATGGAGCGTCGTCGCGAGTGGGGCTATTCAATATCTGAGGAAGTGTTACAAAAACTCAGTGGAAGTTTCGTGCAAGACTTTACAAATTGGATCGCAATATTTCGAGCCGATGGAGTGCAGTTGATGGTTCGACATCAAAATGATGATGTCGTGGAGTCTAAAGAGCCGGGCGTCTTTTATGTCGACGATGGGTCGTTATCGAATGATGTTCACAACCGCGCTGCAATTCTTCAAGAAGCAAACTGGCTACTTTCCCGATATAGGTCGCCCGAGGAAGGAAGTCTGACTGCGTTTGAACATAGAGATTTGGAAATCTACTTGGAGAGATCGAACCCTCTCGACATCTTGAAGTTGCAGATGGAAAGAGACGCTCTAGTTCATAATGATAATGTCACTGAGCAGAATTCGGTGCGAGGAGTACCCCGGAACTCTAGATGGCAAGTATTGAACATAAAAATTGCGGAATCAAAACGCCTGCGGAAGGAAGCTCTCAAGACAAGTTCCGGGAAATTTCACTATATCCGGCCAGGTGAGATGTTTGATCCTGAGACAGACGACCTTTACTTGGACTGGGGGATGACTTGTTTTGCATCTGATATTTCTCCATCATCTCAATCAACCATCGAACTCACCGCAGACGCAGCACAACTCGAACGTCTTATCAACCAAGCTTTGAGGGCAGGAATAGCACCAGATTTGGAAACTGGAAATGTGACCCTTGCGCTGTTGCTCCAGCAAGTTGCCTATCCTGAACTCCGTGCACTTTTAATTCCATATCTAGCCTTGCGGCTGAGAAATGCTGAAGCAACCGTTACGAACCAAGAAGTGACTCTGTTCCAAATACTGCGTCCAATTGTAACGAGACTCTGGAACAGCTGGATTGCTGGGTTCGAAGTCAAACCAGGCGTCAGCACGGTACGAGTCTTGATGACGCGGGAGACACAGCGACCTGAGCGGCCTAATGTTTTCTATTGTCGTTCACAAGATCCAAATCACAAAAGCACTATTTGCAAGCGGGATTTAGTGAAAATTAATCGTCTTCTCAAAATAGATACGAACGCGTTTGATTCTGGAGCATGCGACAGCCATTTTCATCAGCTGGAAACTCTCATTCCTCGAGAGCATTTCTATCCAGCTTTGCTCCGGAGTCGGGACGCAGATTCCTCGACTATTGGCAGTTTGAATAATAAATTCCGCTTTAAACAGTGGCTGGAAAGTAAAGCTCATCAAGAAATGATCATCCAAACGCGAGACGACAACCTAGATCCAGATGATGATCCGACAATTGTTTACTTTCTTGGGCCTCTACCAACGCTGGACAATCTCAAAGCCGTTATGCCAGCCGAAATTTTATACTTGATTAGAAACAGCATACCACAACAGACTGATATCGAAATTGCCGATCATGCTTTCAAGTTGCTTTCTGGCACCAATACTGGAGACGACTATCGTCCACACCTACACCCTATACTTCAGGATTATTTGCGCTATGCTGGTCCAGACCACAATGAGCGCCCATCTGCCGCTGTTTGCGCCTTGACGTGCTGGTTTTTCCATGCGATCCAAAACACTTACACTCCTCGAGCAGTTGATGCCCTTGATACGCTAAGCCGATCTGATGCATTACAGTATGTAGACGAAGTTGATAAGGACTTCTTGGTAGTAGACGAATCCATCCAAAAACAATCCAGATTAGAGCGTGCTGCTATTTTAGCTGCCCAACAGAAGAAATTGCAAAGCAGCCAACCTCAGATGTCGCGACAAGGACGACGAATCCAGCGAAAAAGAGTTTTCGATAGTGATCGGGTCTTGTACGTAGCCAAAATCAACGAAAATCACACGCCGCTGGCAAATTTGGTTTCAGTAGGTAAACTTGCAAAAACGATCGAGATAGAGCTCAATCGCGTATTGCAAATTCTGTCCGATTCGGAGTGTACTGCCAGTGTCAAGGCTTTACAGAACACGACTTTTGACCAAGCTCGAGCAAGAATGTACCTACTGTTACCACAATTCATGCCAACTCGGATTTTTGAGAAGTGGTCTCGCTATCGCCGATCAGCTGCCATTGATGGTAATGATAATAATACTCCCGCCCTCGATGTGCTGGAAGAAGAATATAGCAGTGAGTTGGTGCCTTGGGTGAGAGGTCTGGGAGCTGCAGGCGTCTCCGTTCTTCTGCCTGGTGAAACGGCAGTTGCATCTAGACGCTCTCAAGGCCGCGCGAACTTCTATTGTGGCGATCATGAAGCGACCGAGCTCTACTTCCAAGAACGAAGCTTCCGATTTGCGGGCACACGAGACGAGGTTTTAAATATTACCGCCCCGAATGTCGATCAAGAATTCTATGATGCCGAGGATCAGATACAAAAGAGCGAAATTTTGAAATTTACGCTTTCCAAGTTTGAACAACCTCTGTCTGGTAGAAACTTATCAGCCAAAGTACTCAGGCCTTCTCGAGCCGTGACTGCCACTGAGGAAACGATCAATGAACTCTTATCACGTAGGCACGCGCTAACATGGGACGAAAGTGAGCGCCTTATCACTTTGTTACGCCCAATCATGCCAATTGATCTTGTTCGACAGGATGAGGAGCTGCTCACCCTCGACAACACATCAAGAACTGCATCAAAATTTACCGTGGAACAGACTGGGAAGTTCTGGGACCTCTGGGAGAAATGGCGAGTTGACTATAGTGCTTGGCTTGCTACTGTACCCGATGAGATACACATTAACCAGAACATTCAAGCAGACAACAACTATAGCGCGGACCAACGCTTCAATGCGAACAATCTCACTTCGGATCAGCTTCGACGAAACATTCGCTTACGCTCTCTCCCAGAACCCGTGGTGAAGATAACGAACAACATCAAAACCTTGTTGCAAGATCCTGAGAATATCACGTCCAAAAATTTGTCTACCGAGCTCTGGCACTTTTTAAAGGCTGCCCTTGGTCCACTCTATCGTCCAAATGCCAACGAAATTCGCAGAATTCTGAAGCTTAAAATCAAAAACAATTTTTGCGACGAGGATGCCAGATATGAGTTTCTTGATCCTGAGGATACAGTTTTGATCGATGTAGTTGTCGACATCGCCTATGTGAATTTCCTGTTCCATTTAAGTGCCTTATCAACACCCACCAAACCGATAATAGAAATGATAGAGCCTGTGCCCGGCCTTTTTGAGCTCCGTTATATTGGCAAAGAATCAATGACAGACATATCCGCTGAGGAGATCGTGGAAATATTATTTATGGAACATGTCCACCCCGATACAGGTCTAACACAGCACAAGAAACGCTTTCACGACATCGCCCGCCATATCAGAAGAGACGAACCTCTCACCCCCGCCGAGACTCTGTTTGTTCAACAGCAGCTTCGACTGCTAGATACCTCAGAGCAGTTAGAGATCATGCTAAAATTTCAAAAACTGGTGGCTACTGCGTTTCTTCAGGAAGACCTGCCTCCTAAAGAGCACCTCAAATACGTCACAATGGAGACGGCTCTCTTTTGGTCTCGCTGGCTTCATGACTTTCCAGATTTGGCTGACAAAGTTGGCACGAGACAGCGTTTCGTAGATCCAGCAGATGACCTCTTGTCTCGAAATTTAGGGGACAGTCGACGATATCTACCCGGACCGCCTATTATTGCCACCCCCGGAGCTATCGAGGCATCTGAAGTCGAAATTGAACTGAACAATCTTTTAAACAAGGAAAGAAAGGGCACTGCAGGTCCCAAAGAAATCCAGGCGCTCAATTACTTCCTAATCGGCCTCACTCCACAAGATTTGCGAGTGTATAAAGATACTGTCGACTTTCAAGAGCAGAAGTATATCACCCAAGGGGGGTTGGATGTTAAAGAAACAGTAGAGTTTCTTAGTAGAGAAGAAGGTTTCAAGTATCTGTTTGCCAAGTTTAAGGCCAGGCTCCCCAAGCATGGTATACGTCTAAACACGACTTGGTTTTCGCGTCTACAAATTGGTGAGACGTGCTCGCGCGCCCGGCATTGGAAAAAGCATACTAAAAATTCTGATGGCACTTACAACTATCCACTGACTAGCAACTTCATTGAAGATTTTGCGCTTCGTACGTGGCGCAACCACCTGCTGTTGCTGGAGAAGATGGTGGATCGTGCGTGGACAGCCGCTAGCGGGCTACAAGCTATATTTCTCTGGAAATTCTTGCCAGGAGAACTCCGGAACCTCAAGCAATACCTTGAAAATCCATCATCAAAATCTTTCAGTGACGAGTTTAGCAAGACCACTGACCCTGTTGTGAGAAAGAGAGACTTTGTACATCAATACATGTGCTGGCTTTGTGGATTTTCTGTGGGCCATTCCTGTCTCTGCTATGAAATATTGCTAACTATTAGTCTAGCCCAACGAAATAGAAGATATGATGCAGAAAGTGGGTGCCTCCGATGTTCACCATGATTTTACACCCAAAGCAGAGAGGCGTGGTGTGAAGCGTGCTTGTATTGAGCTTGCCTTGAATCACCTCGCCACCAATCAAGAACAACATCGTCCAGACGATCGTTTCCGGGTAGTAGACATTGATGGACAGCCTCTCTACAAGCCCGAGAAGGGAGTACGGATTTCTCTGCCACTCGAGCCTTGGAAACGCCCGTTGGAGCAAGATCCACTCGAATATACCAAGAAGATGGCAATTTATCGGCAGTGGAGGGATTCAGATTACGCATTTGCTCGTGAACGAATTAAGGAGAAGCAGATTTCTATCATTCAGACACCCGCCAACTATCTTGGCCCGTTCGCATTGGCTGATGGGGATACATACAAAGAGGGTTCGAGGAAGTTGCAGGCTCGTCTGGCTGGGATTGCTCTTATGATGCAAGAAGCTCAATCGAATGCCCCCCGGCCGCTAATGCAGCAATTGCTATCTCGTTTCTCAGAAGGTCTCAATCCAGTAAACCACAGGAAAAATGGGGGAATTCATCCTCTAGATGACGACGTTCCGTTGACAGATGAAGGGTTAGATCTTCTTGTCTCCATATCTGGGGAGTCGTGGGATGAATCGGGACAGGATTTCCCTGAAACCAATCTCTCATCTTTGACACAATTAAAGAGAGCGCAGTTTGAAGAGTTTGTAAGAGATATTGAAGCTCTCTGGGGCTTGATTCCAGAGTGGATATCTCCCCAATCTACTTCCAGGAATGACGAGAATCAACACATCCAACGGCACCATGATCCCAGTTTCCAATCGCACCAGCAAGGAATATCAATGAAAAAGTTAATGGTAATGCTCAATGAAAAGCGCCAGAGCCACAACCCTCCGCTATATCCGTGGACCAGTGAGGGGATGTCTCGTAACCTTTGGATAATGCACCTTGCTTCGCGTCTATAGTAAGCCAATTTGCGCATTGTTTTGTTGCTGCTAACAATGTTTAGCTGCTATGGTTATCCGCCAGATGGAGATGTGCATTTACCAGAAGTCGATTGGCGTGTTTGGAGAATACCTCTCACAGGCCATCCGGAGAATAGATATGTTACAACCCCAACAATTCATCCTCAACACATGCCTGCAGGAGTTAGACTATCAGATCCGAGTAGTACAGCCCCAAGTCAGGCTGTTGTGACATATGATGCGAATGCTAACGAGGGTGCACCGATTTGGCAACCTTCCAAGATTAAGTATCTGCAACAATTAGCATATAGACTTGGTCGGGATAGCCGAAACTGCTTGGACACTGCAACGGGCGATTACCTACCTACGACTGACTGTCTTGTGAAACAAGTAGCGCCTTTATACGACACCCTCAAGGCCATGGAAGATATCACACAGGAAGATCGTGCTGAACTAAATCCTGGTGCCATAATTTATGACCCAGAAATTTACACACTTAAGCAGTTAGCTCTTGATTTACACAAAATCGCGCCAGATCTAGCTCGAGAGGCCGAAATGGTCTTCCCAAATGGTGACTCAAATCAAATGAGGGAGACACAGGCAGCCCAGATCATTCAGATGCAAATCATTGAGGAAGTTAGCAACAACTGGGAGCTGCGTTTTCCTGAGAACGAACACGTCTGGAATTTCGCTGACCAAAGAATCCGAGAGGCTAAGCAAAATACTGGAGAACGTATCGTCAAGACCAAACCCCGCAAAATTCAGTTTTTCTCCCTACGACGCTTCCCTTTGTGTTGCCAAAGTGACAATCTTAAATCACTAATTATGAACTCTGGACCCGTCGTTCAAGAGAAACCTGTGCCGGAGGAGTCATCAAGGGAACTAACAAGGACTGAGCTACAGACAGATGATGATGAAGACTCGAAGCCGCCGCCGAAGACCGACCGACACATTCGTGGTCAGAGACCTATGTTCCCATTCGGCGAAACTCCCTATCAAGCTGCTTATCAAAGTTTCAGAATGGAACAGGATTTGAAGGATGGTAAGTAAGAACTTCAAGATTTCCGAGAAATCTCTAACGTAAAGCAGTGCCTGAATTCCAAATTCCAAAGAAGAAAATGAGCCTTATTCCATCGATTTTCCGCAAAAAGAACCCTGACGACGATATACCCTACTCCAAGATCTTTGGTCTCCCAGATCTTCCAGAATACTGGGAACCGGGAAGTATTTCTATCGCAGCCAAAAAGGCGCAGATGATCGAGATTGCCAAACGCACGCCTGGTATGCCAGACTCCAGCATTCCGGAACATTATCACAATCAGCGCGAGATCGAAGTTTTGCACCGCCAGGAGGCATGGGACACTCATGTACAGCGTGTGGCTGTTGCGAACCAAGCAATCGCAAATCTGACTGGTAAAGAGGTCAAGAAACTGACAGCTAAGGAATTAAATCAAGCGCGAATGGAACTAGGCATTGATTTGACCATGGGCACAATGAGAGATGTACCTCCCTCAGCTACGGCACATGGTTTGGCGCCAACAACAGAACTTGGGGTAAGGGGTATTTTACCTCCTGGGCGCCCTGCAGGGCATTGTTATATTCAAGATCGCGCACATGCAGCCTTATCTACACCTTTGACCGCGATACCGACTCAAGTTAAGAGGACCCAAACATCTTACAACGAATCGTCATTTGGAACAACATTTTCCCATCAAGCCAGTAATGCTCTCGCTACGGTGGGCAGAGAAGCGGTAGGATCCGACAGCATCCTGGAGAGTATGACGAGTGGTCGGGCGGTGAAGAGCTCGATGAAGAGGGGCATTGACGAGAATAGTAAGGGACAGGGAAAGGGAAAGAGAGCTAAGACTGTGGGGTTTGATTTCATTTGAGATGATATATGAGATTTGGAGCGTTCAAGGTGCGACGGGCCTGCTATTCGGGCGTGGGAAAATATTGGCTGAGATGAGAAATACCTGTTAATTTTTGAGTGTTTTGATCTGAGATCTCTAGATAGTTTAATGTTAAGTTTAGAATCGTTAACATACAGCATCATTGTATCTGAAGCCACAAGTGGTTGGTCAAGCTAGGAAAGGGGGCGGGGTGTCGGGTCACATGATCTAGACGAGCCCCTTTTGGGGGACGCCTACTTAGAGTCAGCATGATGAATCAAGGACTCTGTCCCATAATATAACATTAGATTATGGCTAATTTTTGGTCCAGGAGCAGCTGATCTGCGATGTTCGTTCTACTTGTTGAGTTTGGCTTTTGAGAATAAAACCCCCAGCTGTGCTATTAAACGGGCCCAGAAAGCCCAAAGGAGTAATACGCCTAACGTGAGTGGAACTCCAATTATCCAGTACAGGTTGAATCCGTCTCTTACTGTCATAGAACCAGTCTCCCAGGAGAAAAATGGCATGGCGAAAAATGCCTGGATCTCATTAGTTGGGGCTAGATCAGTGTAGAATGTTGACGGATTTGGGGTTTGTCTTCCAACAAGATTGCATTGAGATATCAGGGGAGGGGACGTACAGCGAGAAAGGTTCCGGGGAGAAACAGCATAGTCAAGATTGCGATAGCTTTCATCGCTGCGCTGTCCTGTTTGGATGATTCCGCTATACTCGTGGAGATTTCCGCGAGTCGGATGTTTAGCTTCGAGTCTTTTTGGGCCATATATTGGTAGACCTGCTCTAGTTAGATGGGGAATATTCATCAGATAATATGTGGAGGACGAACAACAGCGACCTGGCTATCGGTTCTCTTCTCTTCAGACTCAGCTCTCAAGATCAGATTCTGGCAAAAGTTTCGCTGGCACGAAATCATATCCTCGACCTGCTGCGACCTGCTCTCTGCATCCAGCATCTTCCTCTCCTCGCTCATGAAATCGAAGCTCATAAGAAGCGAACTTAGTCTCATCTTTTCCACCTGCAATACCCTGCCTACAACACTTAGCTGCCGCGTTGTTTCTACGAAGTCGATCTCGAGGGGGTCGCCCATTGGCCGGTTGATGTATACATGCTGGCCCATGGACTCCTCGAGCAAGTTAAGCATATTGTCTTGGGTTTGAATCCGCGTGTCTGCCGAGGAAGTTACGAGTTTGGAGATTAATGTGGGCAGGAGGAACGGGTCGTGGGTTAGGTTTGTGAGGGCCAAGAGGGAGGAGACCAGTGTGTTGAAGGCATGGTCGGATGTCTTGGATATGAGGAGCGCGGTGGTGGTGCGGGATGGTGGATGATAATTCAAGGCTAGCTGGTAATAAGAGGGTTGGTAGATGGAGAATTTAAAGATGTAGCCTAGTAGGTAGATCGTTAGGAGTTCTGGTCAGGAAGACACATCACGTGATATATACTTGCATGTTGAAGGGGCGCACGAGGCCCTGAAAGCTCTCGAGCAGCGCTGGCGCATTACTGTATCAAATTCCTCGGGGAGACAGAGCTTTGCTTTCAAAAGCTGCATGGCAGGTTTCGAAAATGGGAGAACGTTGCTTTCAGCTGCAGCGTTGTAGGTACATGATCCCATACTATGATACATTTAGCACTTACTTAACCGTGCGACCATAAAACTCTTACAGGAGTCGTAAGCCAGTCGATGTATCGTTCGTCTTGTTTAGAAAATCTGCAACCGAGGCCTCCTGTAGGAAACCAGTTATATGTTCCGTACGGGTGACGGTGCCTGGAGCCTTTGTCTGGAGAATCTCCAGAGAAGTGCAGTTGGTTTCGGCTGCCAGCTTGACGGAGTTGTCTAGGGCGGGGTATCCGTATTCTGGATCTCGTCTTGGATTTGCCATCTTTTATCACGGAAATTATACGGAATGAGAGTTGAAGTCAGTGGGAGATGGTAAAGTAGCTTTTTATGTGCTTCGCCTCACTTACTGACAAGGGTCTGCCTTATCCAACGTTCGGAGGATTCAGAAGCCTGTAGTAGCACAAGGCTCAATCCTCAGCCTTATGGAAGCTGGAAGTTCCACAAGACTCTTCTATACAGTCGCCTCTTATTACACTATCATGGTATTCCCATTAACCTATACACCATACCCAAACGCCGTATCCAATACATGCCACCTTGACCCCATGCACCCAATCCAGTTTTAGTACATGTTCACGAAGCCCAAAACTTGCTCATCCACGAACAATTAGACACATCCTTTGCGCACCAAGATTGCTCGCTGCGCAACTGTGGCAGACGTGTTATTCACAGTCTGCGCATCCGTGACTCGTTTCGTCCATGTCTATATCCATTGAATCGCTACTCATGTCCGCTCCGTTCAATGATGCCTCCCAATCTTCGCAATTGGTCGAGTTGAAGAAAGGGTTTTGAGATGGCGTAGAAGATGGCGAATTTGATGGGGTAGAAGAATTGCTTGTAGGGAGGGAGATGAAGGAGTTTGGAAGCTGGAAGGACTGTCGCAGCGGTTTCTGTTGTGCAGAGAATACAAGTGATAATGAGTGTTCTAAAGGAGCTATTAATTCCTGATTGTTACAGCAAGAGTGGGCTGTGCTTACGACTGACTTCGGCTTCCGGGGTACGATCACCGCGGTGACGTTTTGGTGTGCGCGAATAGAATAAAGACTGTGACGATTGAGAGGCAGCTGATATGATAGAGCTTGATTGTGAGACCTCGGAATCGGATCGCTTTCGTTTGGGGACCATGCTTATGGTAAACCTAGACGTAGATGATTCGATAAAGCCATCCGGTAAGTAGTTGAGTGGTTTGCGATTGAAGTCTATTGGAAGCATTTTAGTGATTGCTGGGTGAGGTCGAGGTATTGTTGTGAAGTGTTTGGGTGTACGGTGGATTAAAGTACAGTAGATGAATGGATGGAGAGCTGAATGGACGCGCTTGAGACCGCGAAGCACTTTAAAAAGAAAACGCGCTAGTGATCTCGTGTATAGCCCAGCCACTCTATTTCGACCTTCTCCTCAAACCACTTACAAGCCATCAGCATAGTTCATAGTTCGTAGATTAACCTTTTATCCCTTCCTGTTATTTGGTTTTCTCAAATTTATACGCGTATTTCACAGTTGATCAGCACTCAGTTGCCCGTCCAAGATTACCAGACGTGAAGTTTAAGAAGTCGCCATTCTCAAGGTGATTGGAGGGATGTTACTTTTCCTTCGTCGAGGTTAGGTTTATGCAGATAACAGGATCATAATTATTTCCTATTATTCTCTCAGATTATGATTGGTCGTTAAATTGTGGAAGGTAGAGTGAAACGTTGAAGAAGCGTCTTTTGAAAAATCGCAGCAGAACCTGCCTTGGATTGGTAGAGGGAAGGGGTCTTGGCCATGTGGAGATTGCCCAACGCCTAGCATTTATTGTCAACTGAGAATTTATGCTGAATGAGAGGAAAACGAAAACAGTTGGTCACAGGACGACGGGTGGGCCACTTTGACTCATGATGTGAACTGAGTGTGTATAGAGATGAAGCACACACCTCAGATTGATGGAGCCGTGAATATTAAGTAGGTACTATCGGGGTATCATAAATCCAACCAACCGCTCAATCCTATCCTACACACATAATTGTTACTTTCCAGTCCTGCTATCCTACACGCCTCTCCTCACTATCAAAGCCAAAACAGCCACTTTAGGCCACCCACCACACCCTTTCCAATACCCAGTATAATCCTGACCAACATGACCAAGAACCACACTCCCCACATGACACCTACAAGCACCCACTCAACCATTACCCATCCTCCACGCCTAACCCATCTAAATCTCCTCCTCCGTCTGCGCATCATCTTGTCCATCTTGTCAGAAATAATTTTAACCTTCAACGTCTGGCTCGTCACTAAATCCTTGGATACCTCATCCGCTTCGTCGGCTGCAGAGCGAGTCATTGGTGTCAAATTTTCCACGAGACGAGATTGCATGCCTCCTATGCGCGTAAGAAGTGCTGCGACAGTAGTATGACTAAACGCCTCAGCCGAGGTCTGGCAGGCGCGAGCAGAGTATTGAATATCCTCGGAGAGAATGCGTGCCGCGAGTCTGTGCTCCTGGCTTTTTGGTACTGGTTTGATGTCTTGCTCTGTTAACGCAACAATCTCACGGTACGGTGACTCTTTGTCAGCTCTTAGATCATGTAGCTCAGCAGCTCGTCGAGAGATTTCTTTAGCCTTAATACCAGACGACAAAAGTAGGGCCTTAACACGAGCGATCTCACGTTTGCTCATAGGAGCACGGCGATCATTGACACTGACATCGGAGATTGACCATTGGCGATGATCCTCTGAAGTGGAAGATCGCCTGTTCGTTGCTTCAAGTCGAGAAAGACCAGTAACAGGTAATGCATTGCGCCGTCCCCCTGGGATCCCTAAAATAGAGTTGAGTCGCGCATCGGCGTACTGGACGCCCTGATGGTAACTCCCGATTTCCGATACAGAAGAGTCTCGATGGAAGCGATCGATAGGTCCAGTATCAGGTGAGGTGTTTGGAGAAGCGTTGTGTACATCTATGCGTGGCGCTTCTTGTAATTTGGCGCGTGAAGAGGCTTTGTGATCCTCCTCTGCTTGTTCCCGTCGAGTCATCAAACTACGTGATACTAAGTCTCCTTTGCTCGTTTGCGTCGCGCGACCACGGCGTTCAAATGGCGAGGTAAAGCTGGGCATATCTGCAAGACGCGAGGGAATTCCGATGAAATCGGCTGTTTCATCCATTTCATCCGGTAAGAGCCTAATGGAGCCTTCTCTCGATCCAGGCTTCTCCTGCTTGACTTTCTTCACATCTTCAATATCGGATTCGTCAGTTGAAAACCCAGAGGCCATTCCTGTTCCAGTTGAAGAATCTTTCTTCCAAAGATAGTCACTAACTTTCGAAACTGTGTTTCGAGGACCTTTGAACAATCCCCGGATGCCGGAATCTTCCCCTTCCCCTTCCGAATGCTGCCTGCATTACTAATCGACTTTTGGTTATTTTCCATTGCTTTAGATGGTGTCTTCTTAGTAGGACTTGATGAACGTTCTCGTTTTGAGCTTTCCGGTGTGTCGGGAGTTTGTTCCTTGGAAGCTGGGAACACGAAGACACTCTCATCGTCAAGCTCAGGATGACGACCATTTCGATGATAAAGTGGCCGAATTTTTGAGCCTACTCGGGACAGGGGTGTCCTCGTAGGTGAAGTTGGTCTGCTCCTGGATGGCGATCTATCTCTCCCAAGGATGGCATCGGCAAATTTATTTGCCCTAGATAAAGAAGAGCTTCGACGATGACTGTCATAACCGTCCAAAGAGCCCCTAGGATTAGACCCAGGTACCTCGAGACTCGCCCGACCAGAAGACCCGTTGTTCTCGGAGTCCTTCTTGATTCTAGCAACAAGAGATCCCGATCGGCTGTGACTGCCAGCAGCCTCTTTTGGTCGACCCACCTCTCGTCGAAGCTCAGGCTCATGCTTTTCGGCCGAATCTAGTATTTTTGAACTTTGATGGTCAATTCCACCTTGTTGAGCTTCTCTAGCTTCTTTGGCAAGCATTTCCATCATTTGCTTCTCGAGAATGTCCGTACCACGATCATGGCTATCAGCTGTGCCGCTACGCCTGCGTCTTGCAGGCCGAATCACATCACTATCTGAAGAATCCGAATCGGATCTGCTCCTAGAACGAAAGCGATGCCGGCTATGAGAAGAACCGCTGTGTCCATGATGTATGTGAGCGACGTTGCGCAACTTTTGCTTAGCCTTGTTTGCTGCCCAATCTGACAGCTTTTCCGAGTCGGATTTAGCCGACTTGAACTCTGGAAGCTGGGTATCTAATTTCAAGTCTAGTCCCAGCTGTTCCATTTTCTTCGCTGGTGTCGGGGGCTTCTTTGAGTCGGGATCGTCATCAATTTTGCGTGAGATGGGCTTCTTTAGCTCCATGTGAGCAGGAAATATGGGATGACCTGAGCGATCTTCCAAAAGCTTCTTATTGTCGTCCTGCTCTGCCCAAAAGATATCGGCAATCATGTCAGCTGGATTGGTAATCCAATCGATTCTGGGCCTTTTTGCTTTCATCTGAGCGGCTTGACTCCTGCTACTAGATGACTGAGGAGATCCAAAAGGCGATGTCGCATCATCAGCCAGTTTGGAGAACTTAGGTATCATTGCACAGTCCGCCCTTTGATATTCTTCTGTCGTCGACTCTTGTGCCACTGTATCAATCCAGCACGATACTTTCTCGAGGTCTCCAAAGCCTTGTGCTTCTCCGTCAATTGTTTTGGAAGTACGAGATCGGACTTTACGATTCCTTATGTACTGGAGAGGATTGTAAGGCCGACCGAGCTGACGCAGAACAGGTGCATTTAGAGACGGTGACCGTGAGTGGCGGAGGACAGAAGATGATGGAGATTCAATAGGAGCTCCAGCTTCACTCGAGGCTCCTGTCCTTTCAATAGGCTGGGGTTTTAACGGCGGCACGTAGTGTAGTAATCTTCGATATTGAGCCATAAGCTCGATCGTATGTCTGGCCTTCTCTGCCCGGGCCAAGGTAGATGCGGAGAAGTAATATTCGTACTGACTACTTTCCTGTGTATCAAAAACTGACTGCAAAGGACTGTTAACCACTGCAGGGGGCACTCTTGCGGATGGGGCCATGGACCGGTCACCCCTGTCTGGCTTCGGTGAAATATTTCGTGATGCGCGCCTTTGTTGCTGCAAGTGTTGTCGCAGACTGCCACCGGCAGTACTTTCTACCAAGGCGCCCGATGCCTGTGGTAGAGGCGTGGATACAAATCGCCTCGATGCATTTCGCCTGCTTTCGCTGAGGTTAAGGGCGAGATTGACAATCTGCGCAGAATCTACATCAAGACTCCCAGCCGTAGCTTTTGGGATAATGTTGCTATCTCCATACCCCGATCTGGCATGGAGAGCCTCACGAGTGACCGTTTTGTCAACATCTTTTCCGTTGCTATTCGTAGCACTTGAAATATGTGTAGCCAAAGGGCTTGCCCCAATTCCTGAGCCGCCATTCGATTGTCTCTTGGTGTGTTTCTTCTCCGAGCTTCGCAGTACTGTTCTTCCCTTTGGTTCCGAGCCTGATAATCGATGGTTTGACCCAGCCTGGATAGCTAGGCCGGTCTGCGTAGATGGGACGGAGAGGGCAGTCGAAAGCAAGAAGCCACCACTCGCTCTATTCCTATGGCTCCTGAAATTGCCTTTGCCGTCCCTTAGAGGCAGCTCGGTTTCTACAGACGCGTTTATCCTTGATTCTGCAGTTCTCTCCGTTGTGCCATTCGCCATGTCGCTGTTTCGCTTGCTTGGCGGGGCGCTGGATTCCCCAGTCTCGTTGCTTGCGATACTTAATCTATTGTTCGAACTCGCGACAGTGCTCGAGGTCCTCCTACGGTTGAGGAGGGAGCTTGTAGGCGCATCCTTGGTTCGTATGCCGTCATTGAAGCCGCTGGCATTCGATGTCATTGTTCGGTGCTTCGGAGCAGTGTGCCACATGCACGCCTTGATGGTTATGATTCATTAGAGGTTTTCCATGTTAGGCGCGATGAAGATGTGTTTATCCTGGGGAAATGAAAGCGATAACGCAGCAGGTTTGACGTTGTTGTTGGGCAAGGTAGTTTACATGTTTCGTTCCACGCGAAGAAAGTTGCTCGCAAATGATGTCCAGTTGCGTGGTGAGAATGACATCCTTGTCCGGGGAACAGGGTACCGGGCGCGACAGAGCACCAAGCCAGGGGTCTAAGAGGTTAACACTTCCAACGGAACTACCAACAAAGACCACCAAAAGAACTTCAAAACTTCAATAATGCATTTACGTGACATATTAGTCATATATAGCGTCACAACTAACAAAGCTATTCATTCCAGCCCATGATAGCCTCCAAACGAGCCCCCATCTCCTTCGTCAGCCCGCTGTACGGCCCAGTCTGCGCTTTCATCTCACGCACCATATCTTGCAGATTAGTTGCTACAAGCACAGTGGTCAAACCACTCATCGTATACACTCTCTGCGAAAGGTACTCCGCTATCGTGGCATTGTGCGCTTCATGGTGATATTCTTCCCATGGGATGTGCTTCTTGGCTTGGTTAACAACTCGCGGAATGCGGTATATGTTGCGGTGGTCTCCAACGTAGGTGGCAAGTTGGAAGTATTCCCCGAGAGAAACATTCAGCATAGACGTGGTTGTAATCATAGGTGGGTGCTCGAAGAGGAGCGCGACGAAGTGTTGAACTTCAAAAAAGTGGTCTTTTTCGGCGGGTGAGGAAGCAGCGGGGACGAGCTCGTTGAAGTTTGACGCTGCATTATAGATCAGCGAGGAATTCTTGATGGGATTTCTGACTACATGGGCTGGCTCAATCTTACAAGAGGTATAGGAACGTAGCACTGCGTTAAGAATCGCTGCGTCGCCCATCTTGCAATACAAATCGGACTGCGTCTGTCGTCAGGTCACTGTTGGGGAGAATAGAGAAGATGAGCTTCACATATTATCATATCACGATTGTCTCATTTATCGTCAATTTATACAAATGATCAATTCTTAGGTCCGCTAAAGGTAGCATTCAGCTGCTGACGGGCTATCAATGTGGAGCTAGCATCCTTGAACGCTGCCAAACAGTGAGGGGGTGAAGCATGAGGGCTGAAAATCCTTGTGGGTGGTAGACTTTTTCTATTGGAAGATAACCTTACAGAAACATTCAAGCTGTCAAGCCTGTTGGAATTTGCCGCCACACAATACAAAGTCAGAGACACCAAACTCCAGGTCTTTCCCGTCCCAACGCCACACTTTTACCATCCATTAGACTCTCGGAACTACTTTCCCAGCCTTTTCAAGCTTTCTCCTCTTGCTTCTCAACACCTCAGCCTCGCCATCTTTCTTCTTATTGCTGTACACCATTTTCTCTAATATTTTCCTCTTCTTTCTGCTCATCATCATCTTCGCTCTCTCAAGCTCTTCCTCATCTTCCTTTGTCTTCTTAGCAGCCTTCTTTCTTGCATCTGCCTTAGCCTTCGCTCGTGGATCGACAGTCTTCTCCTCGAGTTGCACACCATTCAACTCTGCCTCAAGCTCGCGCTGCCTTTGGAGGGCAGCGGATGTGGTATCGTCTTCCTCGTCCTCTTCTGCTTCAGAAAAGCCACCAAAAGAATCATTGTCGGGTACGCCCTCATCGTCAGACTCGTCATCATCGGTTCCTGCAATATCCATACCCTCAGCAGTGACATCAATCTCATCATCTAGAACAATCCTTGGCTTCTGAACTGCCATATCATCTTCTGATTCGTCGACCTCCTCATCCATATCACTGTCGGCCTCTAGTTCCTCGCCCTCGCGCTCTTGCTCGTTGAGCGGTGCGCTTGGATCATATTGGCCTTGAACCTTCTTCACGAAAGGACTCAGATGGGCCGGTAGAGATGCGCCCGGAACGTATAGATCTGGGCGTTTCAATTCCTCATCATTGACACTGTCCCAGATCCACTGTGGTTGAACATAAGTTCGGCCTGGAACGCGCGATCCTGGCTTTAGACGTTGTGCGGTTTGGTTGTCTTCTACTTGTTCTTCTTCCTCTGGATCGACTTGGATCGGTGGTCTATCAACAACCTGATGAGTTATCGAAGGATCAAGCTCGTTGTGTGTGAATGCTCCCTCGCCAAGGACTGCGTCCCAGCCAATACGCTTGCATCCAAATGCTCTGAGAATGAACTCAAGTGGCTGTCTAGGTGTTTCACGGGACAGGAAAAATGTGAAGTTTGAGAATAGTGTAGATGGGTCAGTTGCCGAGTATGAAGGCTGTAGGAGGATATCCCCACCAGGAGCTGCAGGCTCAAACTTGTCGATAGTATCAGTGGGCTGATCTTCATCATTGTCGTCATCTAGATTTTTCTCCATGGAAGGTTCCTTCTCTGGTTCATTCAATTGTGACATGAGCTTGTCGATTTCTGCTTGAAGCTTGGGATCAGGCTTTGAGTCGTTTGCAATCGGCTTAGGCTGCTCAATTGGTCCAATTCCATTTCCTTCCAACGAAAATGCTCCCAACTCAGCACCCTGGTCGTCCCTCTCTTTGTCAAATTTTGGAGGATATACCAAGCCAATTGAGGTGTAAAGACGGAAGTTGACGAATCCTAGTAGAGTTTGATAGAACTCGACAAATGTTCCCATGATTCTGAAATCAACATCCCCAGTAACACGCTGATTGAATCTGTATGGGACCAACCACAAAATATCCTGGCCTTGAATGGTTGCTTGATAATAGATTCCTTTGATAGAAAGGAATGATTTTCGCAAGCTGTGAGACACAATCAAGTAATGTTCGAACTCGAGGCATAGACGTTCACATCTTGCGATCATCTTTGCTGGCACAGTTGGTGTGGCAGGAAGATTTGCGAAGAGGAAAAGCATGGATAGACAATCATCAAGGTCCCGTAGCGCATCGATGAAAGTTGGGTATCTTTCGCGGATGACATGATCGAGAGTATATTTGGTCTTTCCGGATTTCTCTGGTCGATTTGCATTGCGTTCCAATCTTGAAGCATCATGGGCGTCTCCTCGACCCAATGCCTTGGAAATCTTCTTCTCAAGCGCCTTCTGCTCCCTGAACTTCTTCAGAAGCGGTTCGTGGAGGAGGTATTGAATATCCTTGGTGTAGTAGAAAGTTGTTGATGCGCTGGACGATTTTGAAGCCTTCTTCTTGTTTCGTGGTTCTCGAGGATAAATTCCTTTCCAGATGCAGAGTTTCCGAAAGTCGGGAAGGCTGATTTGAAGTTTGCGCACTGCTTGAGTTCTTGTGATGAAGTTCTTGGCCTGGCCAGTGACTCCCTTCTTCTTAATTCTTCCCATTGTTGCGGATTGACTGGTGCAAATTGTGGTGGGGGAGTTGCTGAGTTGAAGGTCTTCGCGAAAAAAAAGTTGGATTGATGCGGTATCGACTTTTGGTCGGCCGCATATGCCGCACGGCCAATCAGCCCAAGGAGTCGCCGAGCAAGGACACTTTCAAACCCCGAGGCTGACTGTTGACGGAGTATTTTGATCATTGTTCGACACAGTTGAGCTGCACTCATTTGCTCTCTTTTGCGCTACTTCCTGAGATGAACATGGATAGGAGGAAAGCAGGCCTATTTGGTGCAGCGGCAGCTGTGCGACTTCTCCTCTTTACTTCCTTCCCTGGTTTACCAGATTTATTGACTGGGCGCGTGGAAATATCTACTCCAGTGACGAGCTTTAAGAGATGTAAGGTCTAGGTCAGCGTCATAGCAAAGAATTTCATACTAACTTTTACCAGTACAGGAAGGCTTATACTTGTATAACCACAACGTCTCGCCCTACGATGGTGGCGTCTACCACCAAGCTCCTCTGCTGCTTCCCCTGTTCTCTCTTCTCCCGAGCTCCGCCACATATCCAATCTTCACATACCTTTTGTACATCTTGGTGGATCTCTTGAGCGCGGATGCTCTTATGAAAATTGCGGAGTCTGGAGAGGCAGGATCCTCCAAACACTACACATCACCGCGAAAGGCAAAGAGGTGGAGCAGTCTTGCGATCGCAACGGCGTGAGTTCCCCTGGGCCCCATAGGAATTGCTTCACCGATGCTGACCTTTGCCAGCTTCTTATTCAACCCTTTCACGATTGCGACATGCATTGGTAGACCTACGAGTGTTTTCACTACATGCGCAATACTCAATGCAATCGCAAAGGCTGTTGTTGGTAACTCATTTACCTCGATGTTCGCTTTGTCATTCGCCTCATACTTATCAATGTATCCGATCCTACTGTTTCCACCTCTTGTTCTATTGTGCTATGACAGGAGGCGGCCGACCAAGACACCGGAAAGCATATATAGCTTCGTTATTGGGAATGCTGTAGCTCTCGGGGGGTCGCTATACTCCCTCCTCCACATGTCGTCAATCGTCACTGGGTCATGGGAGTTCTTATTATCCACGTATGGAGTACAACTTTTGCTTCCCGATTTGACGCCAAATGTCGGGCTTTGGTGGTACTTCTTCATTGAGATGTTCGACTCTTTCAGGAACTTCTTCCTAGGGGTTTTTTGGATCCATCTCTCCTCCTATGTGGGGGGATTAACTATCCGACTTCGAAGACAGCCATTATTTGTGCTTACAATTCTGCTGGGAATATTTGCTATATTCATACCATACCCATCCATCTCCGATACGTCTCTTTTCCTCGCCCTGCTACCTCTCTACAGACATGTATTTCCATTGATGAGATACTCATTTCTGGCAGTCTCAACGGTCCTCTATGCTACGCTTCTCGGACCAGCGTTTTACTACTTGTGGATCTATGCGGGAAGTGGAAATGCGAACTTTTTCTACGCCATTACATTGGTTTGGTCTTTAGGCTTAAGTATAATGGTCGCTGACGCACTATTTGCCGTTCTGAGAGATGAATGGGAAGTTGAGAGACCAGAAATGAAGGGCAAGGAGATTCGTCAAATTTAAGAAGACAGGCATCGAATGAGCCCTTCGCAGCTATTCAAAACTATTCCAATATTGAAATTTCCTGAATTTTGTAAACTCAGTGATCAAGTATATTGGCAACCTACTGCTCATCACGTTCGGGCAAGCACGTAGAGTTCAGTACATCGTGTTCATTATGGAATCTCGCTACTCTGGGGGCCTAACATTCCCTCCCTCCTTAGACAGATGCATGAGCACCTATGTTCACACTTTCGGTAGCTTTGCAGTGGAATTTGTGGTTGAATAGGTATCAAACCCAGCCCCATGGCTAAACGTCGTTAAAGTCGGTCCTAACTGCCGGCAGCATGCCTTCACCACCACCCTGGGAAAATTCCCATGCCTCCCAACCTCCGATCGTTTCGTCCATTTGATAGCCAACTCTGTTACTTCTTCCTCTCTGAGCCCTCTCCAATCTCATCTCCAGAATGCGGCGACGTTGATCTTCTACCACTCTCTTCTCTTCCTTAGTAAGCCACATTTGAATTTTGTCCGGCCGCTTCTCCATTGCCCTATTTTTCCTTGCCTTTGTCAGAAGCAGATCAGATTTAGCTTGTGCCTCGTGAAACTCCCCAAGTCTCTTAGACTCTTTCTTTTCCTTTCCCGATTCCCCTTTTTGCTTCAAATGGTCTTTCAAACGCCCTACCCAGCCACCTGCACTCGGCTTCGCTTTTGGGAAAACAAACCGCTCCTCGATGGTTGAAGACATTTGTTGATAATCCGAGCCAAACGCCGATCCATATGACATCGGGGTAAGAGCAGGAGTTTTCTGCAACATGTGGGTCTCTGGAGGGCAAGAGTCTCGGGAGAGACTTTTACTTGACTTTACGGTTGGAGTAGTATGCCTGTATGATTTCGCATAGTCAACATCAATGGCAGAGTCTGCGGTTGAATCAAAGGAGGTTTTCTGTCGCGATGAAAGCTTGGGTGCCTCGGGTCGGTTCTTCGTCAACCTCGCAGAGGGTTTGCGTTGGATCGCTGAGAGCTTAAGAAGAATATCGTCATCTTCATCTGCTAGTATCGGACCTTGACTATAGCGAAAACCTGGGATGGTCGCCTTCACTGGCCCCGTACTGTAGCGATACCCTGGAATGGGATTCATTTTGGATGTTTACTCCGCGACCGGCGAAGGACACAGCAATCATCATATGAGGTTTCAGCAGTGCAATGCATTACAGCGTTTGAGGGTCGTGTGACATATATGCTCTAAGAAATCATGAAAAGGCTAAAAGATCAACAACAAACTACGTGTGACTTTTTGGATCAATTCATTAGCCGGTTCGTGACAGATGTCCTCTGCCAGGCCTGGACCGCTCTAGATATTCGAAAATGATGTTTGTTCCTTCACATATCGTCATTATGAGTCTCGATCGGAAATCGAGGTTGAAGACTCTATGAATATATTGTGGCGTCTAGGATGATAGTTGAGAGCTCTAGTAGAAACTTCATGCAATGCTCCCAGAACGTGACGGCCCCGAGGAATTGAAGTGGAGCGGCGGCGTCGATTGGCAGAAGGCTCAACCTTTCCCCGCCAAACAAGCTTTCAGCCTTGCGATCGTCGAAAAATAAAATAAACAATGACATACAATGTCCGCTGCCAGCCACGACAGTGACTCTGCATCCGAATACCAGGAGTCCGAATCGCCTGAGCTTGAGCGGCGCAATCGGTGGAAAGGTCTGCCATCAACATGGCAAAGATTGACAGCTCAAGATCGTGGGGTCGCCACGAGTTTAGAACTGGAACGAGATGCAAATCTGAGTATACACTTGTATAATGCCCATGCATTGAAGCAGCGCGCGAGAATTCTGTCTGAAGACCCTGAGGTAATCCAGACTACTTAGATGAGAAAGAAGCGTGCTGATGTAAATTTGGATCAGAATGCGTTGAAAAACGAATACCCCGCGATCCCAGTCGAAGAGCAGATTTTTAGACCACCAAAAACATGGACTGCGTGGCCAATGCCGCAAGATGAGGTACCAAGGGTTGGTGAATCTAATGATCCAGACGATAAATACACATATAAGAGAGGTTGTACAAGGTTTCCAAGCACAGAACTGGAAGATGTCCTGATCGGTGTGACGTTGAAATATGCTCGGGAGAGGTTTGAGGGACGAGACTCTGCAGTTCCAGATAAAGAAAAGAAAATTGACGCAGCCATTGACTTGATCGAGGAGGAGGAGGAGGATACAGTGTCGTCGGTGGATGGACTAAGCATGCTCAAGGACGAAAAACCAAAACCAGTACCACGCAAGCAGAGTCTCGAGCCCGTGGTCTCTGCCGACGACGAGCAATCCCGATTGCTGCTGCGACCATCAATTAGGCATACACTCTCCAAGCTCGACGAGATTTTAATCGCGCTCCACCACGCACGGAAGACGTGCCGTCGATATTCGCTGTCTGAAGTCGATACGGATGATGAAACTGGAAGCATGGCAGGGTCAATCTCCACCACAAGAAGGCCACAGGGGAGGCCCCGGAAATTTGCAGATCTTCCGGACAGGTCTGTCATATCTGGAATCGAACACCAAGACCCAGACGATCCGGATTTATTTCGCAGTAAGAAATCACATCGCGGTCGGCCACAAAAAACGTATGATCGACTGCCAGGCGAGAATCAACAAGAATACTTAATTCGAATCGCACGCATTCAGAAAAAACCGCTCCCTTCGTTTGCACCACCTCTGGAAGTCAAGGAAGAACCTAGCTCTTCTCCAGAGAGGACAGAATGGTCTCCAAGAAAGAGAGCTACTGGTAATGAGCAGCATGCTAGGGAGAAGAGAATTGTTGGTCTGAGAGACTGGAGTGAAGTCCTTGGCTCAGCAGCTTTGGTAGGCATACCAGAGGATGTAATCGTGAGATCCACGCAGAGGTGTGTAAACCTATTTGGTGAGGGTATGGTCATGAGGAGCATGGTAGAAAGGCCGTATGGAGATGAAGATGCCTACATCGAGAAGACTTACCTACCAGAGGCCATTCCACAATTCGAAGAAAGCGCTTCTGAGGATTCTGATGAGGAAAGCGGGGCAAGTTCAGATGATTCGAAAACGTCAACAACTTTGAAGCCAGGAACGCGAACCATTGGGGCTAGGGCAAACAACGTATTCTGTCCAATAAATAGCTGTCCCAGGAAGAGAAATGGATTTCGTCACAATACAGCTCTCAAGAAACACCTTCAAACCAGGCATGAGGTACCAGAACACCAACTTGACGAGTATATCATACCTAGTGACGACGAAATGGATGGCGCTGTGCACATTGATGGATTTTTGAGATCTGTAAAGGACTTTCGCAAACCGAATCGAAAACTCAAGATCGCGATCAAGGAAGAGCTTGTGACTGAAATGGGTAGCGGGCTTGAGGATAACCAGGCCAAAGCGGTCGGCGATGGGGAGGAGACTGACGACGAATCTTTATCAGAGTCGCCTCCAATTCCACATAGGGATTGATGAGCTTCAAGTTGAGCAGGGAATAGAGAAGACACTCTTCAACAATCCAATCCTAGTTCTTGAAAGTATTCGGTCAGAGATTCTTGTAAACGTCATTGTGAAGGAAGTACCATACTGCTAGCAGTTGAGCTTCTTGACGTGTGATATTCGGGATTTACAATTAATTAAGAAAGAAAATCGTAAGTGGACGTGTTGTACCTCGATTCGAATCGGCTACAGACAATTTCCCCTCAACAAAGGGCGGTTCTTATATAGCTGCGATGTACTTCACCACTTCCCCACTTCATCGCTCAACATAACATATCTAACCAATGCTCTCAATCCGCCATGAGACGCCCCCTCCTCATCCTTAGTGTCATCGTCAGGCCTCGTTGTTATCGCTGCATTTTCTGCAAAGCTTTACACCAGAATGGCTTCTAGAGTCCCTTGTGTCCACCTCTCTAACGAAAAAGCGGTCTCATTTCAGAGCCAAGGCTGCTCCTGTTGTCAGGGTTTGATCCGACTTAAGTCATATTCTGTCCACGATGTATCTCATTGCGTTGACAGCTGTGGTATCAAGACAATTTGTTCATACGGTGCATGTGTGTAAATTTCTCGCCGGTATATCTTCATTACCATTCCTTGTCAAATCATCTACCCATCCATCTGTCTTCTAATTAAGAGTATCCCAGACACCACGCAAACTTAGTGTAAGCTTTCACTCCTTAGCGATCAGCAGGACCGTGATATACACCTTCCTCTGCATCAGTAGGAATTAAACACGGATATGTCGAATCAAATAGCCCAGTCAACGTCTCGAAGATCTCCTTCGCTGCCATTTTCTTCTTCTCATCAAGACTGCTCCACCATTCATCCAGGTTCTCGATGTTTGGGACACGCTCATAACGGACAGGGCCGATAGCGATGAATGGAGGCATGGGTTGATTTGGCAAATCCTTGTCTGGACTTGGCAAAGACTTGATTGAGTTCAGGCTACTCCTCAATTTGAGTCTGAGTCTAAGAGGACTTTGTGTTGACAAAGTGTTTGAAAGATTGGCTGCAGAGGCTACTCGAGCTGGTGAGTAGTCGATAAATTGTGGCGATTGTGCCTGAAGATGACGAGGCACTTCGGGACTTTCTCCATCAATATTTTTCGTAAAAATTGCCGCACTCGGAGCAGGAGAACAAGCCAATGCTTCTTCGATCGTCAAGATCTCATTCT
The DNA here is from genome assembly GCA_003415645.1 of Articulospora tetracladia. Lineage (NCBI taxonomy): Eukaryota > Fungi > Ascomycota > Leotiomycetes > Helotiales > Discinellaceae > Articulospora > Articulospora tetracladia. Next base: position 6,867,787 of record PYIV01000001.1, on the reverse strand, counting down.
TTGCCATTTGTTCATCCATCAACGCCCGCTCCTCGGGTCTAGGTGGACGAATTGGCGGGTTTTTGCTCCTGGAAATACCTGGCTTAGACTCAGATACTTCATTCATGCTTTCCATGCGCTTGCCCCGATTTTCCGGCATGGAATTGCTTCTCTCCGCTGACTTAGTAAGTCGTCGTATTCCACGTCTTCCTACGGTAAAGCTACGCTCATCAGGAGTAGCTCGTCCTCGGTCTCGGGTTTTTTCGAATCTCAAGGTAGTCGGCGAGGGAGAGGCCGAGAAGAAAGGATTACTTGCTGCTTCTGGGTCATTGGAAAAGAAAGGCGTCGCTGCGCGCTGAATGACATATTCCGGGCCTGCGAGGAGAGATTTTTGGTTTTCAGAGAAAGCGTGAGTGTGACCGTGATTGTGGATGTGATCTTGGCCATTGGACTGCGTGCTTGGAAGTGTTTGATCTGCACGTGAAGCAGGACGTCGTAAGTTAAACAGTTGCCGCTGGGCGTGTGGGAAGTCTGGAGAGGTGGCGGCGCTTTCATTGTCTCCGTAGTCAGTTGTGTACCGCAGGTGGCGCGGGGTCATGGAGCGCACGCTGAACTGGCCGAGTATGTCCTTAACGGAATCCATGTTTGAGAGTGTACAGCGTTGTCAGGGAGTAACTAGAGAGTAACAAAGGTGTGTCAAGTAGAGGAAAATGCAAAGAGGCCAAAATGGTTCGAGCTTAACAGGATATGTAAGATTGTAGACGTCCCAGTGATGATTCTGTGTGTGGTCTTGATGGAGAAGATTTTATCCACTTAGAAAATGTATCAGTAAAAAATCATTTTGTATCAAAATTAATGACGCGAACTTTAAGCTGGAAGCCGAATTCATGAGTTCTCTATCACAGGGTTTGTTTTGCGGACTGTGTATGCCGAGCCAAATCATAAAAAGGGCTGATCTTTAGAGATTCCAGTGAGCTTTTGGTTGTTTGAGTAACTGCGACAGATTTTGACTTCGAGAGGCAGTGATTTCTGGTCGAGTACTATATATTTCTTGCTCGTGGTTTTCGTGAAGCGCATAATCTAGTTATTCCCCTTGGGACTTCAGGACTTGAACTCGTCTTTCACAGAAGAAACCCCGAGAATATTGGGCGACTAAATTATTTCTCATCGAAACTTCCATCATAAGTTGAACTCGGGTTCCTATGCCACCTTTTATTTTTGTTGGCTCTCGCAAGTTTTGCTGCAGACGGCTGCTAGACAGATCTCTTCTCTGTGCTTGATGCTGTATTTCTTTTGATTATCTCTGAGGGTCATCGCATAGCATATGTCCCGTCTACATTTACATTGTTCTCCAGCGAAATCATCACGTGACAAAACATAACCCTTCCATTTTGGTGTATCCAAAACGTAATATGTTGATAAGGCTATTGATTGGTTATTTTTGATCTCATCCTAGACAGGCACCTTGACTTTATCAATGACAGGTTGAGCCTCCAGCGATATTGTAGCCTAGTCAAATATGGCCTGATTCGGAGCTTTGCAGGGTCCGAAGCGAAATCACTTCCAGAATAAGGTCGGGGACGGGACGCAAGGCTCTGAAATATATGCTTATCTATTTTTAGTAGCAACAACAATTTGCTCGCTGTCTGCTCAGCGAGGATCCAGATGCTCGTGGCGATGTCGTCTTCCAATTTACAATAATTACAAGTTATCTCAAACACTAGCAGAAGGCTCTTGCTTGTCTGAACACGCTCAAGTGAGTTTCATTTTGTCTGAGATGGTGGGATGGTTGGGCAGAAAGAGCCTCATAGCACTGCAGCATCCACAAGAACGCCTACCCGCAGGCAGACTTTACGCCCGTGTCCCGCCATTGGCGGTACTCAGACGATGGTATTGGGTGGTTTGCGAAAGCCTCACCGTGTCACTTGGCGAAATGAGGACATTGTGCAATTGTGGATGAAAAGTGGCGCTCTATCGGGGTATTTATTGGCTTGGTGAAATTTCTGTCTCAGCCGCACGGGAGGACTTCATGTCCCCTTTCGGCTCAAATTGACATAAAGGGATAGTGTTGCTTGGCGTTCTAAGGCTGAGATGGGGACTGTGACACTTATATATTTGTTACTTAACAGACTTCCCCGCCCGTTCGACTTTCGGGGTTGCAGTATAACTTTTATAGACAGACAGGCACCTTGATCGACTTCGCAGTGTAATTACAGCAAAATGGAGGACCACCCAGAAGAATCTAAAGGGCGAACACCCATCTGGGTTCCAATCGTGCTTGGCTTTCAATTGTTCCTCGCCCTCATTATTTTTGGACTTTCAGCATATCTTATCCACGGCAAATACTTCGACTCTCTTGGCTTTGTCATTTTCCTCGTACGTCCCCATCTTCCATGCCACAATTAGTCGCCAAAACTAATGTACTTAGTGTCTCTTAACATGGATTCTTGTCATCTACCACTTCGTAACGCTCTACGTCTCTTCCCTGAATAAATTCCGCTTCCCATACGTTGGGCTAGCATCCAATGCCGTGATGGTGATCTTCTGGCTCTCTGCCATGGGCGCTGCAGCTGCGTTGAGAGCATCGTTCAAGTATAGTGTCACCATTGAGGGCTGCTATAACAACGGACAAACTATCAATTCGTCGACGTGCATTGTTGAGAAGAGAGGAGGAGTGGAGCGAAGAGCAGCAGTTGCCACAGCTAGAGGACTCTCAATGATGAGTGCTATCGCTGGCCTGTCAGCTTTGGTTCTGTAAGTTTACCTGTCTCCTTCATTTTGTCCACGTGCTAATAGCTACAGAATAACATATATTGCTTGCCTTGTCATCGAAATCATGGCATGGAACAAAACACGCCAGCGCACATCTACTGGAGCCCCAGTACCACAAAAGCAAGGCGAGGCTGGGTATGAAGGATACCGCATGGAGGCCCCCAGCAGCCAGCTGGAAATGCTCCGATGATGCAACAACAGCAGCCATACGATCCCCAGCAGCAATATGTGCAGCAGCCTTACCAGGGTGCACCACAACCGGGGATGCAGCAGCCACAACAGCCTTATGTTCAGCAACAGCACGTTCAGCAACCACCAGTGCAGCAAGGACAAGTCCAACAGCCATACGTCCAACAACCATCACCTGGACCACAATCACCTGTCCAACAGCCATATCAACCATCTCCCCAACATCAGGTCCAGCAACCATACGTCCAACAACCATCACCAGCCCCACAGTCACCCGTCCAACAGGCATATGAGATGCCTCCCCAGCATAACCAACAATCACCTGTCCATGAGCTGCCTCCCCAGCACTCTCAGCAGTCTCCCACTCACCCTCCCACTCAGCCATACAGCAGCGGATACCAGTAGACGCTGTTTGCTTGCGTGAGAGTGTTTGTTATGGAGATCAAATGGTGGTGGTTTTCCCCCCGGAAGTAATTCGGAATAATTGTGTCAATTGTACTGTCAAGCGTTAGCATGGTCTCTATACCCAGCATCGTCTATCATGGAAGGTGCAACAACATGAGAATTTAGTCTGCTTAGCTGCAGAGGAGGAGTTGATGATTAATGAAGAAGTAATTTGATGTCCACTATTTGCTCAACTTCTATTGTTTTCCCGTCCTGTCATTGCAAATGTGATTCTGTTATTACTTACCTCTTCCCTCCAAATCATGTGTAACCTCTTTTTACAACTTCATTAATACTGTGCAGGCCCTCATACAGCCCCAGAACCTCAAAATTTGAATGCGATGGTCCGGGGTCTGGCTATGAAGAACATATCAGATATTGCTCGACACAAAACGACATGTAAATTAACAAACATTAGCTCTTGGCTTTGGCTTCATTTTCATAGATCTCTTGGCGTGACATTCTTGCTCTAGATTTTTTCGAGTGCTCTGGCTTTGATGTGTCTTTAGTTTCGTCTTGACTTATTTCCTCATCTTTATATCCAGCCCCGCTCGTAGGCTTCGCAGCGTTTTCTGCTTCGAAGCTCGGGGTATTTTTGCAGTCGCCCGAATCACTCAGCTCTTTCGCACCATACTCCACAGCGTAGTCGTAAACTTGGAAAGGGGCAGTGTTGAGTGTGCTTTCGAAAAGAAAATCGAGCTCATCTATGGCGATGTTGTCAATTTCTTCCAAGGTGAGGCTAGCGAGAAGAATTGGTGATAGAGTCGGTGATGGAGCTGGCGAGCTGGAGCCGCTGGCAGACATGGTTTCGTGTGCGATGTGGTGGAATGTGACTTGTCTGATTGTAGGTCGGTTTCAAGCTGAGTCCACGTTGATATGTGGAAGTTTCGACGAAATTACGATGACATAGAGTTTGGACTCCGCAAATACATCAAGTATTTAAATTTGGTAGCAATTTAGATTAGTTTCGGAACATAGTACTCAAAGAAATTGAATGTGAATACTTCGCTGAAAGCGTGAACAGTTCATTTTGAGTGACGAAAGCTTCTCTCCTAATCCTCACATTCACCTTGGACATGCACCGCAGTTTTCATAGCGAGTTGGAAAACAAAAAAACAAGGCAGGCGTCTTTGCTCGAATTTTTAGTGATTGTCTCTTGTTTCTAACAACAATCACAGGTTAGGACTCTTCGAATTTTGGTAGAGTCTTGCACCTATGTGCAGCTCAGGCCAGCATTTCAAAGCCCGTTTCATCTTGTTGATGCTTTGATGCCGTTCCTTATTCCCCAATTTCCAAAGCGAATTGTTTATCAAGAGCGAAGACATTACCAAATTCAAGAAAGAATCTTCTGGCAGACACATATGCCATACTTATGAAACCCGCCGGGTTGCTTTACACAGATAGGCTCAATGGAGATTTCAAGACAACCTAAAAATACAAATACAGCATTGTGCAAACCCCCGCATAGCACGCTCCTTAAGATCCCAGATACTCTAATTCAAGGATCCAATCAAGATCAGAAAACAAGTCAATCCTCATCAAAAGCATTTTGATGTCTTTAAATTAGCCTACTTCTCCAACCACATATAGGCAACGCAGCGGCCGGTTCTGAAAACTTCCTATCCGCCGGGCTAGAATAAGCACACAGAACAAGCAACATTCGTCCCTTTCAGAACATCTACCGCACCTATAATCTGTAAACTGTTTCCAACGAAGAGGATAAGAATTTTTGCTATGAAATAGGATCATTTGCTCAGTTGAGATTCAGGCAAGGTGGTTGAGAGCTCTAGGCATCGAAGTGACATCGAAGCAGGTTGGGCAGAGATCGACCGGATATGCAACGGAGTATCCGAAATGTAAAGTCAAAAGTTGCAATTTTGATTCAAAAGTGAGAAATTGTTCAAAGACATCGCGTGGAGACATTCTCTTCAGGTGTGTGTCAGTGTCGCATGTGAATGATGTCTCGCTAAGGTACCTGACCTATCCGACCCACGTCAAGAAGGGGGTTTCTCGCTTCCTTGGCTAGCGTAAAAAGCAGCTGACTACGACGTCCCCCTGATCGAGATCTGGGGTGTGGATGTTTCTTATTTTCTTATTCCTTTCTTTCAACAGTTCACGCTACAACAAACCGTTACGTTGTTGTTATGCACGACCAGCTTGGAGATATGATTAATCAGATAGCTCTACCTCTCGGATCACGACACTGGACGAAGCCAGCAACTTCAATTTCGTATTGAGAGCTTGATGTATATGCGCGAATACAAGATCATCAGGTTTCCCCCTCCCACATTGTCACTGCACATCTTTGGGCTGTATGGTGAGTTTCTCTACGATTTCTCTGCTGGAGGTTTCTGCGAAATTGCCGAGAAAGAGGTCTTGGATATGCATCTTGTGATCCTTCCGTATAACGATTGATCACCTTCGTTCGACTGCGCCGTAATTTCTAGAGTGCTACAGCTTTGCAAGGCGAAGCATAATCTCGTCAAGTTCCAACGATCTAAAAACACAATTCTAAAGCTGCTCAGCGCTTCAAGCGAATCCTCGATTATATAGTTTGGCACTACTGAAGACTCATTTTGTTCCTGAAATTTCATCCATGTCACTCGCTCTGGATTATTGGTGGTTCTCCTCGGTCATTAGGATCAGCTAACCGCGAGACATCCTGCAAGGAACAAACCCGCGATAGATCAGTGCCCCACGCCGCGATCTGACTGAGAAAACGATGCCGCTAATATGTCTGGACGCCTCCCAGGCCCTACAATCACATTTTGTACCACTATTTACTTCTTCCCTCAAAACCCCAAAAATAACCGAGAGCATCAGTTGGTAATCTCTCCCATCGAGCTCCAATGTGGCACGTGTGAAAAGCTTGTCCGAACCTTGTGTTTTGTTTCTTTGTACTTAAGCAAGCCTTGCCTCCCCCAGGTATTTCCCGGTCTACGGATCACATCTCGCGTTTACTCCCGTTATCTTTACACCCACTGTCTTTTCAATTACTTGCACTCTCACTATGGGCTTTTCCAAGGCTCTCACCCTGGCACTCTTGCCACTTATTGCTGTATGTATTTATGAAAGCAACCCCGCATCGAACGCTGCTGACTGGACTAGAACGCTGCCATCGTAGCCACCCCAGCTTTGAGCGCCATCGCCGCACCAGCAGCTGTCACCCCTCCTGCCCTACTACCAGATCCTATCGTAGTAACAAATCCTACCGAAACAGCAGATCCTGTTTTTGTTGCTGTTGCTGCACCGGGGGCCGCAGTAGCCCCGAGCTCGCCAGATAGTGTGGGAGCTTTCAACTACCTGGGATGCTATGTCGATCTGAACAACCAGAAAAGATCATTGAGCGATGGAGCCACTTATGATACAGCCATGACACTCGAGCTATGCGCAAAGAACTGTGTTGGCTTTGAATATTTCGGCACTGAATACAACGCGGAGTGCTATTGTGGATACACTCGTAAGTAGCGAACAAAACATTAGCGATCGTTTAGCTGACGTCCAATAGTGTCTGCTTCGCTCAAGGCTCCAGAGACTGATTGCTCCAATGCTTGTGGTGGAAACCCATCTCAACTCTGCGGAAACAGTGAGTTTCCATGTTCCTAGTGCAGAAATTAGAAATTAACAGTCCCAGATGACCGTCTTTCCGTTTATAAGAGCAAAGTCCATGTTCCTCCACCACCACCTCCCGTCCACGCCCAACGTGTCAATGGCTTTGCTTGGCAATCTTGCTACACCGAAGCACTACAGACCGGTACTGAGCGGACGTTGAAAGACAAGACCTACGTTGGAAGCGGCATGACTGTCGAATCTTGCACCAGCTTCTGTGCAGGCAGTACGTACGCTGGATTGGAGTATGGCAGCGAGTGTATGTCCCTATGATATCCGTTTAGATCCATTCACTGACCCGATACAGGTTATTGTGGAAGTGTTATTTCAAGCGATGCGTATGTCTTCTCTAATTCCAAACTTCAGCAGAGAAACTAACAGATTGTAGCGCCCCCGCCCCCGTTGAAGACTGCTACCAACGCTGCGCTGGCAACTCGACCGAGTTCTGCGGTGGACCCAATCGCCTCGATCTCTACAAGACTCTGGCTCCTCCTGCCTATAACATGGTTGGCTGTTATCTCGAGCCCAAAGGAGCACACGCCATGCCACTCCTCGTCTCCAACAAGTCCGTCACGCCAGAACTGTGCCTGGCCGTCGTCAAATCGCTTGCAGCAAAGCCCGTACCAACTGTGTATCCGTATTTCGGCGTCGAGAACAAAAAGGAGTGCTACGGTGCCTCGTCGTTGAACTTTGGCGGAAGCCCGATCACGAGCGTGGCGGGCAAGAAGGCGTGCACCAAGACCTGCATTGGAAGCGCGAAGGGTAGCCCCACCGATTCGGCCAAGTGTGGTGGTAGCAAGATGTTCAATTTGTATGTGAAGAATGGAGCGGCGCTCCCTTCTGCTGCTGTGACGAAGTCTACGTAAATGGTTGACTGTTGGAAATAAATTCATGGTTCAGAAGATGTGCTGTGCCTTGGGATTGCTTGTTGGTGATATACCATGTTTTAAATCTATGAACATAGAATCATTAGAAATAATTTTCATTCTTTCCCTCGTAAATTTTGGACACATCAATTGACTCTCTTCGGTTTACTTGACTTCTTGTCTGGCTTTACTTCAACTTTGGAAAGCTCAGCGAAACTTTCACCTTCAAGTAATATAGGACGTGTGAAAGTCAACAAAGAGTCTATTCTCAAGAATTAGGCCAATGAGAAGCTTTACGGGAATAGCATAGATGAAAACATCAGTACTACATCAAAAAGAAACTCCACAATTTAGCTCACAGGCCCATCCCTACGCATTATCTTCCTCGCCGTGTGCCAAAACCAATAGCTAGATAGAAAGCAATCAGTTTATACCCACATCATAACTACGCTGGTAAACTCGACCTTCGACTTCGCCCAACACAGAAACACGTCAAATCCACTGCACAAATGATCAACCGTCAAAACTTCAGTCGCTTCACATGTTCCGTAGATAGTGACTGTAAGATTGAAAATAGAGTTGAAACTGGACACTTATAAAGCAGAGAAGCGTCCACACCACAACTCGGCATCAGGCTTGAAGAGAAATTAGAAGATGTGATGGCCGAGCTGCTGTGTCGGGACAAAAAGGGCCGATTTGAACTGCGCGGTTCATGAGAGCGAGTGAGCGACCGAGATTAACTGCATGCAGATACAGATACAAGTCGAAGTAGGCAAAGTCGAGAGCAAAAATGAAAAAATCCATTGAGCTTGACAGCGACCCTTCCAAATCGCGATTCGAAAATCCAAGATTTGACAACAACACTGATCGACAGGAAGCAGATCGAGCTACAAACCGCCATCTCCTTCCGCAAGCCGCCAAGCCCAGGGCAGGTAAGGGAGTCTCACTAAAGCACCGCAACAAGAACGAAGTTGAAAAAGAAAACCCCTGTCTGCATACCCGCTTGATCTGGTCATAAGCCAGAATACTCCTTGTCCGTTCTCTTCATCAGCGTCTGTGGGTGAGGGGACGGGGAAAGCGAGTTGGAAGTGGTGATGGGACGAGAAGCTTGAGGAGAATGTAGCTGGTATGGTGTATGTGGAAGGTATCAAAGTGACAGATGAGGGTGGAAGGAATTGTTGGAAGAGTATTAATGAACTCGAATTCTAAGGGAACTTCCCCTTAACACTTTCATTACAATCTAAACCAAGACCCAGACCTCAAAACCCCATCCCTCTAGTGACTGGCGGCGGCGGCGGTGGTGGTGGTGATGTTAGACAATCGTAAGACGAGATACGTGTTTCCGATACCGGAAAGCTACAAGATTTGAATCCTTCAAACTCTCCGTTGGATCAAGTGATGATGAGAATGGATGGACTTGGTTGGGGTAGAACTTCGTGTTCCTTCCTTGCTTGCATATGTGTTCGCAAAGCCAGGTTGGGATTTCGAAGTGTCTCGTTGCTTGGGAAGAATACTGGAAGGAAGGAAATTCTGGGGTTATGTTTTTTTTAGGCAAAATGATGTATCGAAAGAGCTTTAGTTGCATATCAAATGAAGCTTTAGATTCCTACAATGCTGTGTTTGCAATTTAGAAGGTACGACGAGGGTTGCGTCACATCGTCAAGGGTGAAGCTCATCTCGCGGACCAGCGTGACTTTGATTGCTAAACCACACCTCGGAATCAAAGCGTTACTCGAAGACTAGATACCTTAACTTATGCTAAGAAAAGCCCCACACAGTAGTATATCCAAGATGCACCTTCTCTACCTTACCTCCTCTTCTGAGAAGGAAGTTCACGCTACATCATGTGATCATGTACACAGCACTTCCCTCCCATCCGAATCGATCACGGCCTTGTTGCCTGCCCTGCCTGGGGTGTCTAAAACGGCCAGAATAGTTATGCGGAACAGGGCTCTGCGTCCGGCGGTGCACCTGCATGCTGTACCAGCAGCTGACAGGGCATGCATGGCAACAAACCAAGCTTTGAGGCTGCCGAGTTACCCGGACGCCATCCAATCCAGGTGATGCGCCTCTTCACCACATGAAGAATACTACTTTCGCATTTTAAGAGAAGAAATGGCAGCAAAGAGAGAAAGGAATGTCTTTCCACGTCCTGATTGAAATTCACACTATCAGTCAGTCAGTAGCAGGCCGATTTTCATCTCTAGCTGAAAGGCAACGATGATGCGCGTCGCGGGAACCGAGAGACGGCATCTCGGCGCCGCAATGGGCTGATCCTGACCTGTCTGTCTGTCTGTCTGCGTGTCTGCTAACCGTGGTCCCTGCGGCAGCAGGCACTGCACTCCATTCAACCGGGAGTCGTCGAACCCAAGCCACGACTGCTGCAGCTTCCCGTCTCCCTCTCGCTCCTTTGGCCCGGAGGGTGTGACGAGGGTTTGCGTGTCTTTCGGCACAGAATGCGAACGTGAACGTGAATGTGAACGTGGTGGCTGTCGACGCTTCGACGCTTGGCTGGCAGAGAGAGGCTGATTTCTCGCGTGGCAGATCGGAGGGCCAAGAGCGCGAGGCGTCGTGATGGCGTGGAAATGTCGTGCGGTGGGTTGGAATCAGCTGAGGGAGGTAGGGAAGGAAGAGTTCATTCACGCATTCGCCATGTTCACCACTTTTTTACGACATCCCCGGAATGGCCCCTTTCTTTCTCCAGTTGCGAGAGGATTACACCCCGGATAATGAAACCTCGTCCTAGGTTCCCCGCAACGAGTCTGTGGAGGTTAGGTTTGACTCCATTATTCGGCGCGTTGGAATCAGATGATTTATGGAATGTACGGCGTTCACCCTCCTCTGCTGTGATGGGTGCAGTGGTGTGTTCTAGGATTGGTTTAGGGTTTGGATGACAGCGGCCGAGTTTTTCAGCCGGGTCATCACTTGTTGGTGTTGTGTTTTGAAGACTTGGGATGATACCACTCACATCGGAGAGTATTGAGAAATTGATGTCAGAGGCATCGCACGGAAGCCGGCATCCGTCTCCCAGTATCTCCAATAACAGAGACAGCCACCCCCTTGCTTCTTGATATTATTGCATTTAGATTAATTCCTGAAGACTCAATGACAAATTACTCTCACTAGGCACGAATCAATGAAGAAGTCGTATGGTTGGCTGGAAGTACCTTCGTCTTTTCACAAGGAAGCGCATTCCCACACCAGGATGTCGAACGTGATGCAGTGGCTTTCACCCGCGTTTTGTGGGTTCGGAGATGCAGGAACCGTATCGTATCAATACGGGCGGTCAGACGTCTACTATAGTTCCGCAAGTGAGATATAACGTCTTCGCGATTCTGTCGCACGTCGAGGTCTCAGAACACTTTAGACGGCGCAGGGATCGCAGCGCCAAAACATCTGCCGCCCAAGCCACCAAAGCAAGGGTGGACCTCGGTGCCCAGGGATTGTCATGTCAGTGCAGGATTTTAGGATGCCGAGCGATGATTGTTTGATTTTTGAACTGTGCGATGGATGGAGCTATGAATGTTCAATTCGGACCTCTTCTGGGAGGGCTTTTGGAGCCTGTGATAACCTCCTGGGCAAGCAATTCACTTGGCTTCGCTGATCTCGCGCCAAGGTCGTCTCGGATCGTCCGGGTGTCATCACCAGGTCGCGCAGCAACTCCCGAGTGACCTTCTCATTTGCGAGTTTGGAGCTCCGGGTTGCCGCAGAGTCAGCAATGGACATATCTCATGCCCGTGGTATATATCCTTCAATGTTCGTGCATCAATGTGCCGAGTTGCTGGAGAAAAGGTTAGATTTTCCGACCTGGTGCCTCCTTTAGGGCTAGCCAAGGGATCTTCGAATTTTCCGCCACGTTTCGTCACCTTCGTCATTGGAAAGCAACAAGCTTTGCCAAGGACCAGCCAGGGCACTTTAGCCAACGCCAATGGGACGTCGTGGTCACGTCGGCGTGGTGGCCACGATGGGGACTGCGTGCTTGATGATACTGTACCTCAAACCAGAAGCACCGAGGGCAGCGGGCAGGAAGAAAAAGGACATCTCTTTAGACTTTAGACTTTCGAAAAAAAATCATCGTACGTTGATTTCTGGCAAAGTCTAAATGTGCCGCCGTCGACCTCGGGTATAATGCGGGACACCGGAAGCACCCCGGGAGGCAAGGAGAGATGGAGAGAAGGCGAGAAGGCGAGGAGGGTGAGAGAGAGAACGAGGGACGGCAATAGGGCGAGAACGAGGGCGAAGCAGAAAAAGGAGATTGGGATTTGTAAAACACTTTGCCCTCGGTCCACCATTTGTTCCCCAGACGAACGACATGGCGGCAATCAAGTTGCGGTGGGCCCACGCCGACACCATCCATGGCATGACCAGCCCGCGGATCGGCAGCAGATTGGTTGAAGCCATCGCCAGGCCCGGGGTGCTGGCCTGACTCTGGCCGAGATTGTTGAGATTGTCGAGATGGTCATGGTCTTCCTCGTCCGCATCATCGAATTTTCTGCGCCGCCGTGCGGAGAGGAGAGCGGCGCCAGAGGACATCCTTCCTCTTCAATGCTAGCCTGCTCCACTCCCCTCGACCCCCTCGACTCGATGCAACGCTCTGCAAAGCTCTGCGGATGAGTTCGTATCCACACAATCACAACATCCACATCCACATCCACCCCACCCCAACTCCATAGCGCCGAACGCTGCTCTGACCCCAGACTGCTACCCCATCATCCGGACAGCTTGGGTTATGCTATATATTCCCTCCCCGTCGTCACCATGACGATCGGCACTCCTCTTCTTATATCAACCTCCCTCTCTTCTCCTCGCCCTCTGTCGAGACAGCAGCATCTTGTTCCACGCCGCAACTAATCTAACATAAAACTCCCTACCCACCCACAAGCATCACCATGGCCGACCACGCCGCCGTCTACAACAAGGACTCGGAGTCCACGGATCACGCTGCCACCAATGGCTACACCAACGGCCACACCAATGGCCATACCAATGGTGCCGCACCTGCTCAGCGCGTGCCCTACGATTACGGTGGAAATCCACTCGCGCACATGAACACCGGCGACTCTGCTCGATTCCCAGCTTTCGGTGGTGAATTCCAGCCAGGTCTGTACCGCCCAACCACTGAGCGCAAGTTCGCCAACCCAGCTCCTCTCGGCCTGAGCGCCTTTGCTCTCACCACGTTCGTCTTGTCGCTGGTCAACATTGGCGTGCGCGGTGTTGCAGAGCCCAACATTGTTGTCGCGCTGGCTTATGGTTATGGAGGTCTTGTTCAACTGCTTGCAGGCATGTGGTAAGTTGCCTTCAACTTCTCTACTCTAGTTTGTCTTTCATACTCACACGCGCAACAGGGAAATGGCAGTTGGAAACACCTTTGGTGCCACCGCTCTGTCATCCTACGGAGGTTTCTGGCTCTCTCTTGCTATTGTACTGACACCAGGTGGATTCGGCATTACCGCCGCCTACGAGACTGAGACTGCCGGCGTCAACGACTTCAACAACGCATTCGGCTTCTTCCTGATGGGTTGGTTCATCTTCACCACCATCCTGCTGCTGTGCACACTCCGCTCCACCGTCGCCTTCTTCATGCTCTTCTTCACCCTTGATCTCGCCTTCCTCTGCCTGAGTCTCGGTCACCTATACGCCGATGCTGCGGGCGCAGGCAACACCGCTCTGCTCAAGGCTGGTGGCTACTTTGGCATCTTCGCTGCGTTCTTGGCGTGGTACAACGCGTTTGCTGGTATCGCTGATGACGGGTACGTTTTCATTCTTCACCTAGTATTTCTCTCATACTGAAGCATACTAACTCTGCGCAGAAACTCATTCTTCGTCATTCCCGTACTGCACTTCCCATGGTCCGTCAAGGGCCGCGAGCGCAGAGCTGCCAAGAGCGAGCGCAACGAGGCATAAGAACTTGAATTATAGTTTTTGCCGTTTGTTATTTTTCTTGAGTGTGTGATGTAGACAGCGTTGGGGATTGCAATATACCATGGGAGGATTTGAGTTAAGCTGAACAGAGCTGCGATGAGGGATTTGATTATTAGCTGGATACTTAATGATGGTGGGATGGGCTAAAAATCTACGTTGTCTTCAATGCAATTGTTAAACCTGTGTCTTTATCTTAACTACTGTGCCTTCCCATATCAGGCTTGACTAGAGCAGTACCCTCACGACTACGTACTCAAGCTCTTCCCCAGCTCCCCAGCTCCCCAGCCGTCGTCCCCATATTTCAGTCCCCATATCCCATACTCCAGACTCCAGACCCAACCACTCGGTCATCTCTCGGCATCTCACGTCGCCACCATCTGATCCCATCTCATCTCATCCCATCTCAAAACAACCTTTCGCCTCTCCTCCCCTGCCTTCCGTTCCCCATCCCCATCCCCACATTACATCATCCTCCCGTCCTTGGGACCACGCTGCAGATCTGCTGAGATGCACTAGGCATGCGCGGTGCGGTGCGGTGCACTCCACACACACTCAAAGATCAGCAGGTGCTGTGCTGTGCAGTAGAGTCCCAGTAGGATATCCCAGTCGTATAGTATGGAAACGTAGCAGCTAGCGACGGATTTGAATGAGCAGCCTGCAAGTATGCTCGTTCCATGCTGGGTGAGTCGATGATGAAACGGTAGATTGAGGTGCTCTACGCAATCTGGGTAGAGTACCTACCTGCTTCATTATGCCCTGTCGTCTGTCTGTTGATGACAATGACCTGGCCCTCAACCTCACTCCCACCCATCTCACATACCAACCAACGCACAACTCACAATACCTACGCACCTCGAACAAAACAGTAGAGCAGCCTCTCCTCGTCGCATCTCACCAAAATCCTTCTAGCTCGCGTCTCTAAAACCAACACAACCGGTACCAACCCAATCCGCTGCGAACCTCAAGTAAATCACACAAGCTTCAAATGAAATCAAATCAAATCAACTCAAATCATTCAGATCAGTCAAGTCAGTCAAGCCAAACCAAATCAAATCATGACAAACCACGACATGCAGGCACGCATCGAAATCATGACCCAGCATCATGACGTTGACGACCGTCGACCAAGCCTCGACCCGAGCGAGCGCCCGCCGTGGCGATCATCCGCGTCTTGGCACCGTTGGTGGTGTTGGTGGCGTTTTGATGTTCTAATGTTCCGGTGCTTGCTTGATCGCCAAGAATTTCTATGCTGCTGGATGAATTGCCTGCCGCTTGGCTGCATCGCAATTCGAGTGCCATTATATTATATTTTCTCGCTACCTTGTTGCTCCTTGTAGTTTAACTCGTAAGCTTGATTCGTTAGTGTCGCCGCTGCAAAATCAGTTCCTATATATTTTATAACTGGTCTTGCTCTAACGTTTGACTGAGATTTTATCTCGGCTTTGAATTGGTACCTCTTTTATGCGTCAACATTGTGTCGTTTTGTGCGAACACTTTTTGGCTTTCGATTGGGGTGATTAGGGCTCTGTCGAGATCAAGAGCGCGGCTTTCTGGACAACTGCCCGATGCTAAATCTGAGAATGGGTTCTCCTCAGAACTTGCGACGTTTTGCCCACGTTGCGAGTATAGAATATATAAGTTGATCTTATATTCACGTTGACATGTCTTTGATGAAGATAAGCGCCTACGGTGTTTCTTCTTCGAATCAATTTTTAGATGTCTCTCTAGGTTGGACGTTGCATCCTATACATTTGTCTCTGTCCAATTGTTTTGGTCGTCTATCTTTGATATGACTACGTCCCTCTAGTCTACACCACCAAAATCATCGCACTAAACTCACCTAGAAAATTTCAATGCAAAAGAATCAAACCGGTCTTCATCTGCGTCTCGCAAACGCACTATCAATCCAAGTATCCATCCCAAGGGTCTTGTTTTGGAGTCGCGTACGCTGAGATGATTTTGCCACGGTGAACGGGTTCTCAGGCGTGCCTAACTGTGGCTGGTGGAATATGAAATGAGCAATATAGCACATGGTCGAGTTCCCAACCACTGAGACGACTGGCGGGGTGTACATGTAGTCGAAGGTCTGTGCCGGATCAAGTCGTGAAGGACCCCTAATAACTGTTAGCCACGTCTCCCTAGTTACTCGCCAAGAATACATACTTGAGGCACCACTCTTTATCTGTGGTATCTGCTTCAATCAAGATGTTGGTCCACTGGATGTCGCCGAAATTCCAAGTTCCGAGCTCTTGAAGTTCGATCGTGAGAAGGGCGAGCTGGTATGGTCCTGTGACGTTTGCTATTCATTGAATCATTAGCTGTTTGTTTCATACATTTGGGCATGGAGGAGGATTGACTCACGATCTACGGAAGGGTCAAAAATAAGACCGCCTCCGAATGGGAGTGCTTTGGCATCGTTGCCACGTGGGCCGGGTGTGACGACCCAGTTCATGAACCATTTCCCGGACAGGGTATCCAAGGATAGGACGTTCTTCACAGTGTCTTCTGGGTAAACTAAATCAAGTCAGCTCATATGCTTCTCCATTCAGACACCACGAATCACTTACCTCTCATTTGTTGTGCAAGCCCGCCGGCGGGACTATTTCAACTGTTAGCAATCCAATCCTATCTGTTTCAACGAGAGATCCACATACTGGCAACAATAAAACGGCAACAAATACCAATCCCCAGCCTGGCCTCCTTGATTCGTGACCACAGGTTGCAGGACGCTGCGCCCATCTTTGTCTTCTAGCCCAGGCCAGAACGCCTGGACATCGTGGCTAACGTCCTTGTCAGGAGTGGGTGGCGGAATGATGATCGTGCTTTCGAACTGTGATGTGTTAGTATATGATTTTCAGGATTGGGAGGTCAATTTACTCTCGTAATCGAGGCGCTTGAGACAGCGGTAGTGAAATAGACGCCGAAGAATCGGAGGTTTTCGATCGCGCAGGCGAGGTCGAGTAAGGCCAAAATCGGCATCATGTTGAGGAATCGCATCTTGTTCTGCTATTCAGTCTTTTTATTCTTCCCAAATATTTTGGTTTGATTTACCAGATCGTTGATCTGGATGGTGTTCTTAAGTAGTATTTTATTTTGCCGAAGAGATGCTCAAGCTAGATTTAGGATAAGCTAAAACAATGATCAAGGACGGTTAACGGAGAACAGTCCTCTTTGATGTTCTGAGCAACATATCGATTCTTCTAGCATTGTGTAGGCCACAATAAGAAGTTGAAGTTCAATGGCATTGTTCCTATTACCTGCAGGCGAGATGTTGCTGCTCCGTTCTGTGAGTGGCCCCCTTTGTTTTAAGCGAGTGGTATTTATAGAATGCACCCAGTAAGAATGATTGTGCTACTGTTTTGATGGCCTCTGAAAGAGAAATCATTATGACTGTTCTCAGATTCTTAACCAGCCGAAGACTTCGCTTCTTCGACTGGTCCAAATTAGCTATTCACTTTCGATTCTGGGTTTATTTTTCAACAATCCAGAGATATTGTCACAGCGATCGGCATTTAAAAGCTAGACCAGATCTCACTCTTCATGTTCTCGCGAGCTTTGGTTGCAACCGTTTTATTTTGGCAATCTCAAAAATGACTGAACAGTGCGAACCAGCGCAATCCAGCCCAAGCATTTCAGCCTATCCTTCTTTACACCCCCTTATACCCTTTTCATCCCTACGCATCTCAACAGCCTCCTCTCTCAGCAACCCCAAATATCCACAGCCTCTCATCTCAGCAGCTTGGCAGGCTTTGGCCTTACAACTTTGAGACGAGGAATGCCGCAGCCGCAGCTGCGTTTGCACCATAAGTCAGGTGAGCAGCAGTGATGATGAGCGTACCACTGCAGACAAGGTCGCCAGTAGCACAGTAGACCTTGGTCTGGCTCGCTGGGTAATTTGGGATCTTTCCGCCATCTTGAAGGTTACGGGTGAAGCCAAAGAGGACGACGCCCTTGACCTTGGCTTTGAGTGCAGTGGGAAGGGCTTGGATGGATCCATCCATGACTGCGGTGCCTTGACTATCAAGCAAAGGACGTTAGAATTATTCTTCCTAAATATGAGTAAGCAAAAGAGCTTACCTGTAACCTCCGGCTACAATCTTGGCGTCGGGGCACTTTGTGTTGACCAAGTTGAACATGGTAGTGGCAGCCCCGATTGCCGCTGGGCTGGTGTTTTGAGTCAAGAAGTTGTCTGCAAGAGTGGCCTCGTATGGTGACCCTACACCTTGGCAACCAACTACGCTGGAGCCAAGGGTGGATTTCAGACCAGAACAAACTTGAGGACCAACAACTGTTCCCTAGTACAGTCAGTATGGAGCGCTGTTGAATCATTCAGTCTAGAAGCTCACCATGTTGCCTGACTCGGTAGAGCCACGGGCAAAGATGAAGTAAACACTCTTGCAAGCGCCATTTACAAGCTCGTCGGAAGTGGAACTTTGGCGGGCTTCAAGAGTGTTGACATCCTCGATGGGGACGCTGAGAACTGGAGTCGCCGCAATAGCCAAGAACAAGGCACTGATGGTTGCTGATTGAAACTTCATTTTGTCTGAATGCTGAAGTGCAAAAGATATGACTGAGTAGCAAGTGAATAGCTGGAAGGTGATTGAAGTGAAGATGCTTGGCTTGAGGCAAAATGCTTTGGCTGTTTATCTCTGCTGAACAGTCTCGTCTTCTGAGAGAAACTCTTGCCATAGATATAGACATTTCCAAACAGATGAGGCCGAGGCAGAAAGTTTTCTCCCCTCCTTTCTTGTCTTTCCTAAGACGCATGATCCCTATACCTGAGACGGTTCAGAATGTGGAGAGAAGGTGTAAATTTGCTTCTGACCCGATTTCCTGACCATTCTATGGTCTGGAAAGCGAGATCAATTACACCAAGTGCAACTTGCCTCGGCGATTTGAAGATTGATACCACCATCTCGAAATGAAACCTATACCTTCCTGCAGGAGCTGTACATCTCATACGAGGGCAAAAGAAAAGCTGCATGCGTAGCGCGAGGCCCCGCAACTGCACCCCGCAAAGATCACCCCCTTTCGCACTCATGGCTTGTCTGTTCCGCATCTCTGGAGACTTTCCACAATTCGAAACTTGGTCAGCCTCCAGTATGCCTCGGTAGGTAGTATATATTACCATGCAGCTGGCCTAATTAGGACCAAGCCTCCTTCGCTTCTTGGCACCAAGAGAAACCAAGTGATTGGGTCGTCCATCTTCTCTCGGCACAGCCCGTTACACGAGTCTGGGGTAAATTGCGGGGGCATATCGGTACATGAAAACCGGTAGCAAGGCTACCGGTAGGGAAGACAGACGGGATGGAATATCGTGATGCGATTGATTGAAGTTGAGGCAAAATAGCGACGGTCAGATATAGGATTCATCGATCGCATTCCGACACACAACACAAAGCCCCTCACACATACAACCAAAATACCTCGGCTTTTCAACTATACAGCCACAAACAAGCTGCAAAGAGTTTATGCGAAAAATTAAAAGCTGAGTTCTTTTGCCATGGGGTCATGAGTCTTGGGTGAGGGGAGACTTGGCAAGCCATGGACCTTCTACTTCTGGTCACCAAGACACGGAATGGATAAATTCTATACCCACGTGTTATCGGCACTTGACACACAGATTCGTTAGGTTTTTATCTCTTGGGTTGTGTGCTCGATAGTCGGTGTCTGTATGCGATGGTAGCGACTTGTGGCAGGGGAACTCATACTACCCACCTAAGTTTTCGTTGACCTCTGCTTGAAGTCACGTCTTGAGTGCATGTCCCTTCACTACCTAAGTTTTGGGTCTAAGTTGTAGATACTCTTCGCTAAATTCACTTTCCCTCTTAGGCTATCATTCCTCTACCTAAAGTAAGATTTGATATCTGCTGTCTTTCCGAGTTTCTATCTGTGATTCAGTACCTGGTAGAATGGCGACTGGTGGAAACGAAAATGAAAAGCAGTGTCGCCGTCACTAAGACGCTGTTCCCAAAAAAAGTTCAACTGCGATTATGAGAGTTCTATAATCGTGAAGGATGGAGAAGGAACTTGCTCGAAATGATTACTGAACAAGTTGCCTGATCTAGGACTCGTTCCAGAGCTCTAAATATCCCCACAGATGAAGCGCCATCAAATATTAAGTAAGTGGTCATGTATTTATGGTCAACATAAAAATGAAATTGTTTTCATCAAATATTGATAGTGGTAGACTGATCCGGGTGCGCAGGAGTTTATACAGAGACATTTCTTCCTTATTCACAAGAAATCTAATCATCCAATAGTATTATAGATTCCATTCCCAGTACCTGAAATTTGCACATCCGGTTCCTGCATTCGGCATATCTATTCAGTGTAACACAATGTTATGATGCCAGTTCCGAGTTCCCCATTAGGAGCTGCCGAGATGTCAGCTGGGTTTGACTGCCATACGAATACGAAAAAGCCCGCCACACTCTAAATAAGATTCGCGAATCTGTTAATGGAAGACCCGGAGATAAGGTAAGGACGGGGAAGGAAGGAACAGCTTCAATGCTTGGAGGTATTGGCCTCGCTTTGTGTTTCTCTTTCCCCCTGTGCATGGCCTCGATTAGAAGCCATCCCTTGTGATTGGTAGTGTCAAAGCTAATTTTCAGTGAATTCTTTTGGTTTGACAGCTTTCACAAAAACTTCTTTGAGATCAGAACCTAATTGCCGCTATGAATAGTTGATTTGATGTATATTGTCTTCCAGCTATTCATTGCTCGAAGTCTGCTGATTAGGGTAAATGCCAGTTGACGAGGGGCAGAACACAAGACTGGAGACTACGCGCTATGTGGCTGCAGATAGCATCCTCTCACCTGTAGTTAGCCAATATTGGTAACTCCTTTGTTTTGTGTTAGCCTTCATGCACGGAACCAAGAACGAAAGGGATCAGAGCAAAAGAGGAAATCGGCATGTACCGAATGATCAGTTATCAATTTTAAAGCGACGTTTAGGACATGAATTACTTCTTTATTCGACCTTATTGAGTTTACTTGGCGCTTTCACTGAAGGATTTTTGCAGCTTTATGTAGGGCTTTGCTACTTATAAATTAAATCAACTCCATCCAACATATAGTCTCGACTCTATCTTGCTTCCAACACATCCTCTTTGAATACGGCACAAACCATCCGGATAATTCGACAGATAAATATGCTATTTATAGCTTTTGTTGCACTTTACAGTTAACAGTAGTTAATGTCGCTGCGTCATCGAGGTGAGTGGCCTAAATGGAGGCTATTTGCAAACAAGTTGATAGCAGCATCACTGCGAAATTCCACTATAACCTCGAAACCCCCCGTTCGCTTCATCAAAGATATCAAACATTCGATGACCGCTTCAGCTCATACATTTAGCTGTGTTTTTAAAGTCGGAACCATTCAGGATGCGTCAAGGTTCTACAGATAGCGCACCTCAATGTACGGTCGAGTCAGAGGCATGCTTTGAATTCCGAATACTCCAGCACAGGTGTTTTTATTTTGCTCGTGAAAATGAAGCAGATCGTTCTCCCTTCAAATAACGCCGTTGAAACGGGCTTGGAAATTCAAGTATTCAGGAAGTATCTACTCAGATGCGCGATTATTCTGATCTGCTTCTACTGGGGCATAATTGTAAGGAGCAACCAATGCTGCGTGAAGCGCAAAATCTAAGCAAAGTGTGATCCAAAAGGCGCCATGAAACTGGAGTTTTCAACCCCGAGAAGAAGAAAACAAGCAATGAGTGGCCCTTCCACGCCACTTGCGAAATGATGATGCTGATGATGGTGGTTTTTCACAATTGGATCTGCTTTTCTGAAATATAAAATCTTACCTTACTTCCCTGTTTACATTTGTCCCGAATACTTCATAGAGTTGATGTTGGTTCATGAAACACAAACATCACCTTATCTCCTAATAAGGCCTAAGGAGGTGAATTGCTTCAGCGCAAACTGCCCCGCAGTTAGTAAGTAACCAAAGAATCTCGCAACGTTCCGAACAAATTCGGCGAGAAGGGATGTCTCAGTTAAGCAAAACTTTAAAATGCCCCTGAGATTCTATTCTGAGCTCGCCTAACCCGGGCTGAGGCTTGAAAAATATTTCGGCGTCGGTCCATCATCCCATCCTTGTCTCAACCTATGAAGATTTCAAGCTTCGAGAACTACAACTTCAAACCTCCGAAAGAACTCAATATCTACGTCAATCAAATCGCAACTCAACGCTTTCATAAGGCCAAAAAGGAAACATATCCCTAAAACCAAGGTACGAGAAAAATACCCACATTAAATCCAAATCGGCCGCACTCTCAAAAACCCATCCTCTCACAGCTCCCCTGTAACATGAATCCCTGCAGCCACACAGGATGCCTGTCCTTACCCACCAATGCAATGCGGCTCACCCGGAAAGGAGTCAAAAATGCGCTTGGTGTCGTGCTGACCTGATCATCTCGAGTACAAATGGAGACGCGTGAACGACGTCGTCGCTCGCCGCGTTATACAACTATCTAGCCCATGGCGCGCGAGAGCATCTATCAGGTTGCAATCCTCTGGTTAGTGTCTCCTCTAATACCCGCAGCCCCTAGTGCGACACACACGCAATGGATCGAGTCAGGAGAGAAGGCTGACGAACGCCCAGCAATCTTGTCGTGAGCACCATCTGGATCACATCGAAAGTCGAGACGACAGCGGCAATCAGTGCGTAGACCCATTCCCATATGCGCTCCGGCATCTACGGTCGTGAGGCTAATTGAGACGGACGTTTAGGACGTCCATTCCACCTGGCAATTGGGACGTTATTCATATGCAGCATAATATGGTTCGTGTTTGATCGATTTACAAGGAGGAAGCCAAAAGGTGGAAGCAGTCCGCTGAGTAGGAAGGATGATTCATACTCCGTCCTCGAATCCGAAGGACAAAGTCCTAAACAATCCGGAAGATGGTCGCGCTTTTGCAGTATAGGAGGCGGATCGATTGGCAGTGTGGTTTTGCACATTGTGCTGAGGGTGATTATGGTCCGATGGATCAGGGAGAGTGTGCAATGCTCGTGGGATGGAGTTGAGGTAAGGCAAACTACTCGCCGTACCAACCGCGCAAGCGCAACCGCTAACGAGTTGGATTGTAGTTGTTCCTACCTCTGTGGCTCTTGTTTTTAGATCCTTTCAATGGGACTGAGAGAGACAATCTCAATAAACTCGAAATTGCCTCAAAGCTCAAGGAAACCAACTTCTCGCGATACTTTTACCTTCTGATAGCCTGGATACTCTCAGCACTTGCGATAATCTCATTGAGTGCACACAATTCGACATATATCTGCCCAGTTGGAGACAAATGGCGATACTACACCCGCTTCATCCAATGTATAGGAATGGGGCTGGATGCTGGAATTATCTTGGAGGTTTCGAAGATCGCGCAAGGACTCGGGAAAGCAAATGGAAATTCTTGGGGATCGTTTAGCAAGATTTCTCTGCTGTCAGGCATAGCCCTGGCGCTGTTGAGCACTGCTTTTCTGAGGAAGAATCCGGAACAGATTCCCTGGTCTCTCCATATGGATCAGGCGACAAAGATTCAACTGGTTGTTGCAAGCTTATTATGCGCCAATTGGGTGGGATCTGTAGTATACCTGCTACATGAGGTGCGGCCTGTTACAATATTTTCTATTGTGTGCTGTGTGTCTCTTTGCACGTACCAGATCTCTATCTGGCCATATCAATTCTCTGATGTCGCTGGGTTTCGCTCAATTTTCCTCGTGGTGGTGTGCATATCAGGATTCGGGTCCATGTTCGGATTGGTTCGCGCTGAACGAGACGTCTCTAGATCTCAGAAGCACTTATCCTTGCACAGATATTCAGTCAGAATATTGACGGGCCTTATGTTCCTCATAGGCTCCGCGCTCCTTGGCTCAGCTTTCATTTTGCAATTCCGCTCGAGAACATGGCCAATGCACCCGATCGATCTGCTCATATTGGAGGCAAAGGCGTGGTCAGGCGCTTGGACAACACAGGCTGGAGCGAGCAAGACATTAGCAGAGGCAGTGGTGGCCTACCAGACCCGGTATGGGATTTACCCACCACCAAACTTCGATAAGTGGTATAACTTCGCAGTCGAGCGAAATTCACTTGTCATTGACAATTTCGATCAGATACACCAAGACCTCTTACCATTCTGGGGCATGGAGCCAGCTGAAATTCGACTACTGACTGGGCATATGCTCGAAAGACCTTGGACCGAAGTAGCTGGAGTACGAATATCTAACAAGACAGCGAGTATTGGGCCACACATGCCCCCAACACATCGCTGGATGGTGGAGGGAGCTGTCGAGATGATAAACAAATTTATTGAACATTTACCGGATATGGATCTAGCATTCAACATCAACGACGAGAGCCGCGTAGCTGTTCCATGGAAAGAGATGGAGAAATACAAGTTGAATGCTGTGGCTGCAAGGCTGGAGCTCAACAAAACCAAAATGAAGATGAGACCTTCATTCTTTCCTCACGTCATCGACGTGTGGGAAGGGGGTTTCATGAACCCAGAGCCACCGAATGGGCCCGAGGTGGCATCGGAGTTCTTTGAAGGTGCCTCGTTCAGATCTTCTTTCGAGCACTACGGAACTGTAGGCTGTCCCCCTGAATCCCTTGCCCGGCAGCAGCAATGGTCAGACAAAAAGTCATATTGCCGTGGGTGCAATGCACAACATACTCTAGGCTCATTCATACGGAACTGGACTCTGTCCGGCTCTCTATGCCATCAGCCCGATCTCGCCAACCTGCATGGCTTCCATTTATCACCTTCGGCGTTTAAGTCTACCAACAAACTCTTCCCAATCTTCTCACAGTCTAAGGTCCCAACCTTCAATGACATAATCTTCCCTTCACCTTGGAATTACTGGGACAAAGTAACTCATGACGACAAAAAGGACATGCCGTTTCTCGAGAAAGAGGACGCTGTCTTTTGGCGCGGAGCAACATCCGAAGGATTCTCTCTTGGTGGCACATGGCAAGGCATGCAGCGCCAACGTTTTGTCCATCTTGTCAATAACACTTCCAACAGCACAGCTGTCAATTTAGTCCTCCCGGAGTCGGAAAGAAAGTTTACACAGAAGAGTGTATCGCTATCAGACATAAAGTCTACAACCTCGTTGAACGTCTCATTCGTCGGTAGCCCCACACGTTGCGATAATTTAGATTGCGCAGCCCAGAACAGAGAATTTGCTTTTGGGGCTTCAGTCGAGTTCCAGGACCACTGGCGGTATAAATATCTCTTTGACTTAGACGGCGCCGGATTTAGCGGGCGTTTCCTGCCATTTCTACAGAGTCATAGTTTAGTCTTCCGAGCCGCAACATTCCGGCAGTGGTTTGATGAGCGCTTAGTGGCCTGGAAGCACTTTGTACCAGTAGATGGGAGGATGAACGACGTCTGGGGCTTATTGGCATATTTTGGTGGCGTCAGAAATAAGGCGCAGACGTCGCATCAAGCTGAAGCTGAGCGCATCTCTGAAGATGGCAGAAATTGGGCTGGGCAAGTTTTGAGAAAGGAGGATATGGAGATCTACATGTTCCGATTGCTTTTAGAGTGGGGTAGGATTGTGGACGATCGCAGGACCCAGATGGGGTTTGTAATAACGAATGTACCGTAAAGTAGCACCTAGACGATTTGTATGAATTGATTATAAGTAAGAGAGATGTTTCTATTCCTAGCTCTCAATTATTTGTAGCGATGTACCTGCAGTGCTAGACATTGATGCTGACCTCCGTCACGTGGCCACAAGTACGAGTCAGAAATTAAAAGAACGGGAGATGTGATCTTCAATCTTTCAATCTAAACTGCGACTCCAAATTTATACATTAATACTATGCTCCCTCTCTATATACCTTCCCATCAAAAGAGTTCCAGAAGATCTCTAAGCAAAACGCGCAGATAGGAAACCTCAATCAAATCTGCAACAGACATCAATGCGACCCAAAAGCGAAACAAAGGAAACATAGTCTAACATTCCATCCCTTTCCATCGGAAATCCCAGCCCTTGGAGTCTTTAAATACCCAAAGCTATAGCAGCACCCATAAGCATCCCGATGCCGCCTCCAGCCTTGGCCAGCCTGCCAGCATCACTTTTAGGAGTTGCACTGGCAGCTGCAGTCCCGGCTGCCGTGGTGGTAGCAGCATTTACTGCAGGTGTAGAAGCTGCAGTAGTCGTCTTTGCAGCAGTCGTCTTCACAGAAGCGGTCTTGGCGGAGACCGGATAGTTAGCTTTGGCGCAGAAGTCCACACCCCAATTGACAGCACCTGTAAGTTCGCTTCATGTCAGAATTTTACTTAGATTGGAGAGGAGATGGAGAGGAGATGGAAAAATCATACTGGCTGCGTCTTCTGGGCTGCAAGCTATCCCAACTGAAGTCTGATAGGATTGCCAAAGGGCAGGGGCCTTGCAGATACAAGTGAAGTCGGTCCGTTCACATCCTCCAGTAACCGAGAACACCAAACTAGTTTGCTACGCGAGGAGGGAAAGTATTAGCTGTGATATTTCTTTGAGGTTGGAGTTTAGGTGAAAGAGCTTACAGCACAGTCCGGAAGGGCGGGAATATAGACTGTAACAGCCATGGTAGTGGTCGACAGAGCCACGGCGAGAAGGGTAGAGAAATGCATTTCTTTAATTAAAAAAATGAAACACAAAGATGGAGATTTGAAATGAATTGGGTTTTCAAGGTTGTGCTGTAGTGATTGGGCTGCTTTCGTAGGATATAGAGAAAATGTGTGAGGAAGATGTGGTTTATGATGAAAGTGAGCTGTGGAATGAAGATCAAAGCAGAGGGAAAATGCATCAACTTATACCTGCAAGTTCTGAGCTTCATGGATGGTTCTCACATTAGAATCCTACAGCATAGCCCTGCGGTCATGAGAAGTCTCCTCTCTCGTGCTCGTCAGCCTCGCATGAGGCAAGACGGTCTCATGTTTACTCGACACACAGGCACAGCTATCTCAACTGGCTCAAAGAAGCAGTTCCGATCCTTCCATTTCTTGAGACTGTGTCTTGGTACCTGCTGCGAGGCTACGGGGCAAATGAGACAGCAGCCAAAGCGATTGGAGATGGTGGCATCAGTTGAGTGTATGTCTAACTACTTGGGAGTAGAACGCACCTTATTCATCCTATGGAAGGCGGGCGCAGCCAGAATATTGAGATCTCGGGGCTGAAGTGAGAGACATGAAGTGCGTCTTTGCGGGGACGTCGAACTCAAAAGTCGCAGCCGAATTCAATCATGTATCTTGGCACGACCTGCGCGCAACGCGGCTAAAAACAGATAAAAAAACCAGGAGCCTAGTACTTTCACTTTGGAGGCGCTCTCTGTGCTCTCACTTTGCAAAATCCGCAAGGCTATGATGGGTGACATACATGTCTCGCGCGAGTACGTTAACTTCACGATCTTTGAACACACATAAACTAATGCACATCATCGGCTGCTGTCTTTTACAAAGGATCACAAGCCCTCTTCGCCCCAGTCTATTTGGAGAAGGACGTAATCGTTTCTGCGACACATCATTCCCCTTCTCCCACTTGCTCACCTCCTAACTCCGCATTTACTTAAGACTCGACCGCGTAAAAACAGTGTGTCAACCTCGCTTTCAAAGTTCTATAGCCAGAGCAGTAACGGCCATATGCCTGTAATAGGCAGTTAGTATAGTGGTGAAGTTGTGGGCGGTATTATTTCTAATGGATGAACAGTGATAGCTAATAGTTTCTCTACATAAAGATGGGGCACAGAACAGCGCACTTTTAAATCGCCAGCCTTGAGACTGTATGTAGTTGGTTTAGCAGTGGGCCAAAGATTAAGACAGTCTCTACTTGAGACAGTTGAAGGAACAAACAGGCAAATAAGACAGATGTTATCGCATCTACGAATTTGGATGAGTTCAAGAATATATCCCTAGAAACCTTAGACTGAGCTGAATAGAAGTTTCAGTTTTACGACAACCGAGTTGAAATGACATTGCCCTCGGAGAATATGAATAAAAGCGCAGCCTGATGTTTTAGCCGTGACCTGGTGTCTCTTCCGGGTATCTTATTTAACGACCCGGGTCCTCTCTATCTACACCATTTACACTCCTGATGCGTCCCCAAGAACTCTTACTCAAGAGAAGCATAGATATGCGCACCAATCGAAACCTGCAGATAACAAAGCATAGACAACGCTATCAGTGACCCTCAAGTGACAACGTAAGAACCTAGAATCACACTTCCAGTGCTTTGGAATTCGCCTACTCGGGGAGCCTAACACAGCCTCGCACTCCAGCCCCAGCCCAATGTCTCATATACTGCCTTTTCCAGTGACACCCCAAAGTAAGTACACCACTCATGTACCATATCGAACAAGCATCTCTGCAGGGCCAAGAGAATACCAAGTGTTCCACTGTTTAGAAAGCAGCAGGTTCATGCGGTGAGCCTCAATTCGTCGACTATGGCTGTGCAAAGGTCTCATAAGGGAGCTACGAGTAGACTGGATTGAGTCGGTGAACGGAAGCGATGTCTCGGCTCGCTCCGTTAGCGACCTACCTAATTCCCTGCCATAGCGCTCGTGACCTGCTTCCTCCAGTCTCGTAACGTCCGTAAGATACCTACTTGACTTTTCTTATACGTTTCAGTCATGCGTGCGTGCGTGCGTGCGTCCCAAGTGCCGAGGCCAACCGGGCATGCTACAATAGTGGGAGATTGCGTTTTTTAGGTGGTTGAACACAACATTTTCTTTCTCCGTCCGGGAGTTGGCTTGGTAAACTCGCTGCTGCTGCTCAGGCGCTAATCACCCAGCTCGCCTAAGCAGCTTGAGCAGTCCCTGGTGCCCCTGGGAAGCCCCTGAGAAGTACCTACCTCTCACTTGTGTATTTGATCTCTCATCAGGTCAGAAGTAGGCTAGGGCCGTCCTATTTTCTTTTCTCATACAACACTTTGTATCACATGTCACCTTGAGTCTCTTTATTTTAATATGCTCTTAGTATTGTATAATTATTAGGGGGAAACAAGAAGGAAAAGAATTACAAGACGTACTACATATCTAAGCTAAAAAGAATCCCTAGTTGGATCTTTTGAACTGCATTGTAAACTAATTTCTCTCCATGGGAAGATACAATATGAAAAATTGTTATACAACTGTCAGACTCCTAGCCAGACGAAAACAGGGCCGAGTCGCCTTGGCTGCTACTGGAGGAGCATGGCGGCGTCCTCACCCGGCTGGGAGAAGCACCGAGGCCTGTTCTGGTTGCAGAGTCAAAAGAAGACCCCGACTTCTGTCCCCTACATAATAATCGGACAGAAGAAGGATTCAATACCCTATCCAGCTGATTCAGCAAGTGGCTCACCAGTTGCAGTACCATGAGGAACTGCGCGGCGCAATGCAGCCTCTCGTCGCCGTGTAGTGTACGCTTCCAAGGAAGCTTCCCCACTGCTCGGTTCGATCAGGTCTCATGGAGCTGAGGCTCCAGCAGACAGAGCTCAGAAGGCGCTGGTGACAGGCGAGTATAAGGAAAATGAGGCCTAGGTCCTGGGTTAGTTCGGCGGCTGTTGGCTCGGATGCGCCCTCTGAGTTTAGGGAGGAGGCTACACGGAGGGCCTCGGAGATGATGTCGAGGATACGGAACAGGTGCTTGTTGCGTCAAAGACTTCCTCGACCTGCGGGGAAGAAACAGTCAAAGGTGTACTGCTACTAGAGAGGCCTAAGTGCTTTGCGGTCTGTGTTGTCCGTGTGGCCAGAGCGGCTAGTCCGGCAGTCCAGGCTTCCGGGGAGTCTTCGTCGTAGCTAGAGGATCGAGGAGCCTGAGCTCTGGGTGGCCCTTTCATGTTCGCGTGACAACTGGTGATGAGAGTCCCAAGCACCTTGTGTCATTGTGAAAGATGGATCGGGAGATATAATGCCTACGCCCCAGCCCGAGATATCGTCGGTGTTCAGCGGAGGGAGTTCTGTTTCGGGTTGGATAGGTGCAGACGAGGAGCGGAACATCTCCGGGTCACTAGAGTCCCGGGCCGTCCCGCCCTATTAGTAAGCTACATTGGCGACGAGGAAAGCACTCCTGTCGTAGATATCCCTACAGCTCCGCACCTTTGCACATCTGCACACCGCCTTTATTTGAGGATCAAAGCCACAGCTCTTTGCGATTGATGTATATAGCCAAATAAGTGACAAAGTATTTCTTCCGTACCCACAAGCGCAGGCTTCTCAATTGACCGAAGGAGATCCGTTTTGGTTGCTTGATCTCAACAATTTCCTTGTTATTATTTGCGATGGGTATTGGTCCGAAGGGAAACCAACACATGTCCAACGTTTGAGCCCCGGTCAATGGAGTCCCCCCTCCTTATAAATAGTTTTGGCACGAACATCCTTTTTCCATCGACATTCTTTCCTCTTATCATAGAAATCCACATCAATACAACTCAGTTTGCGTGAATTGGCCTTCTAGCCTTATATCCGCAGACTCAATCCAACCCTGCCGTGATAGAATCCTCTCGCAGCGGTATCCATCACCGCAACGTCGAAAAGACAGCTCACCACCTCTCAGCTCAAAGTCCACCATTTCAAGAGCCCCAACTTGATTCCGCAGCGTTCCTCAACCACCATTGTCATGTCTTCGCAGAAGCGCCAGGGTGAGGAGCTCGAGGGTGACATCACCTTCATCACGACTCCGGCACCTGTGACCTCAAAGTTCGGGACGGGCGAGGATTGTGGAGTCGAAATCACCAATGTAAGCGCTATTGAGCTCTTCGTACCGCGTCAGTTGGTATCACTCAAGCTGATGCCTATTGAAGTTTCCCACTATCCATAATGCTCCTCTACCCGCCGAAGGTTCCGGTTCTGAGTCCTTCTCAAACTACATTCTGGGGGCGCTGCTGTTGGGCATCCCGGCCTTCGTCGCCCGCAGCCTTGGCGGCGGCTTCAAGACGACTGTTTTTTTCTTTGTTGTCTTCCTCGTGCCGATTTTAGTCGCTGTTTGGACTGTCACCTCGACCTACTCGCCGCCCATCAACGACAAGGTCAAGCTCCCCGGCCGCCCAATCGAGCACTATATCACATTCAAGAAGGAAGAAGACCGCCAGCGATGGAGTGGTCGCAACAAGATCCCAATGAAGACCTTTTACGAGATGTACTTTGACGGTGACGTCGAGTTCAACGGCGACTGCCTCGAAATCATGGAGTACCGCCATGACTGGGCCAGCTTCGCCTTCACGTGGGCCGTCTTCCACTTCATCTTCTTCACCTTCGCCCCGGACGTGCTCTTTCACTCGCGCAAGCAGGATGAGGAGCAGATCCGCCCCAACTACGACCGCGGCAACGACCACTACTCGTGGTTTCTCGGCCCCGCATGGTCTATACGAGCGGCATCTTCTCCGACCCCACACGCGAGGAGACGCTCGAAGAAATGCAGGACAACAAGATGGCCATCGTGTGTGAGAAGCTCGCTCTCAAAAAGGGAGAGTCAATGTTGGACATCGGTTGCGGCTGGGGCACCCTCGCCAAGTTCGCCAGCGTCAATTACGGCGCTCACGTCACAGGCGCTACCCTCGCTCGAAACCAGGCCGCCTGGGGTAACGATGCCCTCCGCCGCGCGGGTATCCCGAGAGCCAAAGCAACCTCTTGTGTATGGACTACCGTGACATCCCGGCGAGAAAATTCAACAAGATTTCTCAGATCGAGATGGGTGAGCATGTGGGCATTCGCAGACTTACAACGTTCTTCCGTCAATGCTATGATATGCTCGAGGACGACGGCGCCATGTACGTCCAGCTATCTGGTTTGCGCAAGGCGTGGCAATACGAGGACTTCATCTGGGGGCTTTTCCTGAACAAGTACATCTTTCCCGGCGCTGACGCCTCCACCCCGCTTGCCAATTATGTTGGTTGCCTTGAAAGTGCCGGATGGGAGATCAAGAGGTGAGTCCAGAAGCCACAAGATGAAACTCGTCATGCTAACCCCGTCCCCAGCATCGACACGGTGGGCGTACACTACTCGGGCACCATTTGGCGCTGGTATCGCAACTGGCTCGGCAACGCCGAGACCATCAATGCTAAGTACGGCCAGCGTTGGTACCGCATCTGGGAACTCTTTCTGGCTTGGTCCACCATCGCCTCGCGCCAGGGCAGTGCTACCTGCTTCCAGATAGTCGTGGTCAAGAACCTCAATGCCACTCACCGCATTAACGGGTTTGCATCCCAGTTCAACCTCTTTGGCGCCCTTGCTGCGAGCCGAGCTGCCGGGAAGGCGACCTTTCCGAAGTAAATGATGTGCTGGCCACGAGAGTAGAGAGAAAGGGAAAAGACTCAAGAGGCGACTCCTTACTTCAGACATTACGATATAGCTTTGAGCTTTGTACTACGGCGAATATGTTATTGAAATAGTTATGAAGAGGTCATTCGTCCAATTTGATCTTGTTCTCTTGGTCATTCTAGCTGCAAACAATAGATGCCAGAACCTCGAATATTTGAGATTTTAACCTCTGATTTTCTCATCAAAGACAATAAATTTCTAGGACCTTTATTTGCATTCTTTTAGAGCAAAGATTGTCTCTTTAATTACTAAGCTATTACAATGAGAGAGGTTTGTTAGGGTACGTTATATAACAGGGATTATAGTGCCCAGGGCCCTATTTTTTGCCCTTTAAATGCTACCTAAATTTAGTTGTGTGCAGGGAAGGGTAGGAAAGGCATGCCTAGTTCTTGAATAGTACAACGACCCTTATATTATGTCAACATCGTTTTAGGCCTGGCGGCAGCCCTAACTGCCCAAGGAGACAGAGATGCGCTCTGCTCTACTTTAATTGCCTCCACCACTGATTCTGGCTGAACCGTTAATATCACGCGTAATTCTACTTTTTCTCTCCCTCTAAAAATCTTCATTATTGTGCGCCGTTACATATCGGGCACCTGCCTCGGATGATGTGGTCGTATAGATTAATTAGCTTACTCAAGGTTTTTCGCCTCGCTCGCTTTTTGCTTTGCAGCAATTCATCTTCGTCCCTTCAGGTCCGATTTGCCTCTTGAATTAAGAACCCAGATAGTCAAGGTTGCTGGCAAGTAGTAAGTATACCCTTATCTACGTGGCGCTTTTAACGAGTAATAAACTCTTTTATAATCTATTCTATTTATAACTATCTAACGCCGTCCCTTATAGGATGTGTTACCAAACTAGTCTACTATAGTTCCTTCCGTTATCGTCCCCGTCATGTGTTATAGCCTAATAGCTTTCGTGTCCCTAGCTGACATCTGTATTTGTTGGGCTGGGCTGCTCTCTTGACCGCTGTATCTACGGCTTTACCTCTCTTAATACCAACTAGTATGGGCTGGCACTTTTCTTATCTCGACTCGTATCGCTTGGTCTCTTTGATGTTTGTATATGGCTTGTATTATGTTAGTTGCAATATACACACTTGACCTACTAGTCGGGCTCTGAAATACCCTAATAGCTGCTTGGTTGTCGGCCGGTTGCGGGACTCTGATGTCAGTGATCGGCTGTGTCTGTGGCTCGCTGCCCCGGATCTGTGTGCTGCTGCAAAAGAGCATAGTCGAGGATTCGTCGCAATAGAATCCTATTGATACCCACCCATTCAGAACCTGTGGTTGAATCTGCACTGAAGACTCGCATTCGCGGTAGTCACACCAACATCCTCGACAGGTCCCAGGTCGACGCTAGGTCGACGCCAATGGCTGGCAATCCTATGCCATTTCTATAATTAGCGAAAGCGTCCTGGAACGCGTTACCGCCGGCTTAGTTGAATTGTCCCTTCTGGTCGACAAGGCTGGATACAGACGACAGTATAACAAAGGAGGTTACTGGCTGCTGGGTCTCGAAGTTCTATTTACTATGCACTTTGCAAGCGAGGGCTTCGGTGAATTTGGCGTGTTAAGGCAAAGGTACGGTCCTATATTCGTTAGCGTGGCACGGTATGAGAGCTAGGAGAAATGTTAACTCACTCTGAGGACTATTGGCCCCGGGATGATACCTCCAATTGGGACGCGCGGGTCTCGTTGAAACACTACTACACATCTTGGGCAATAGTTACATTACCCTGAAGCAAGTCGATATAGCATCCCAACGCACGAATGTTGCGAGCAACACTCTTAGACATGTCGTCCTGATATCCATTGTGTGATATGACAGCCAGATACACGCTTGGCTCCTTATCGTGCAAGATGAGCCGCTAGACTTCCACTTACCCCCCTCAACCTATTAGCAATTTAGATAGCGCGGTCTCGCTGTAGGAGAAAACCAGGATGGCGTTTGTGTGGCCGAACCTGAAGACTATTAGCACTCTGGCTTGGGAATTATATTTGCTGGTCAGGATTTGATGCTTGCATCCAAGCAACCAAGGAAGGGACCTCATACTATTCGCTTAATTATAACTCTCTAAAAGCTTTTTGAAAAATAGTGTTTCACGTATCGAATAGCATTCATTAACCATTATTCGTAAATCCCTAAGTACTCACTATTTCAATTTCCTAATTCACATTTATTATTCCTAATCCCTTTAGACACTATTTAATAGATAGGATGTACCCACTTTCCAACGACTAATCAAGCGTAAAACACAAGCAAGCAGAGCCAGATGCCTATGTATAGATCCTACTCTCCACCAACACTATTAGGATCACTACTAATATTACTACTAACATTACCCACCACCGACTGTCCCTAACTGCCTCCATCTAGGAATTCGTACTTCACAATTCACAATTCACAATCCACAATTCACAATTCATAGTCTAAATCACCCCGCACTAAATTATATATATCACTTACGCTATAAAAAAAAACCACCTTATCCACCTCTTCCTCTCTCTTTCCCTCTCCTCCTCTTCCCTCCCCTCCTAAGAAATAACTAAGCACATATAACTAAAATATAGAAAGCAAAAGCGACACTTTAGTCTATCTATCTATCTATCTATCTCCACCAACCCCAGCCTCGACCAACTTCCATCATCTACCTCGACAGCCTCCACCTACCCCAGACTCGACCAACCAACCAACCAACCTACCTTCACCAGCCTCTAGCAGAATAGCCCTGCTTAGCTCAGTCCAGTCCAACCCAGCCCAACCCAACCCAGCCTAATACAAGGTGCGTGAGACGAGCGGATTCAAAATTTGGATAGGAAGATATATAAGAAGATATACTAATATATGAAGAGGGGTGGGGAGAAGTGAGGAGGCGTGGGAAGTATATAAGTGAGTGAGTGATCTAAAGTTGAGGTGTCTGCTAATAGTTTGATTTTAGAGCTATACTATACTGTGCTATACTATACTGTGCTATACTATACTGGTCGCGATTTGATATATAAAGATAGAGGTATATAAAGACAGAGGTATACAAAGGCTTAGCAACGAAAAGCAAGATAAGGTAAGGTAAGGTAAGGTAATATATTGCTAACTTTCGACTCTAATCATAGCCAAGTCTTATAAACGAGCTCTGCTTCTCTGGCAGCGAGAGAGGGAGAGGGAGAGAGGGAGAGAGAGAGAGAGGGAGAGGAGAAGAGGAGGATAATTTCGTTCTAATTTAGAATAATACTAACACTCAATCTCCATTCTCTTCCTCCCTCTCCCTCCTTTTCCCCCTTCTTTCCCCTCGCTCCTTTCCCTCTTATTTCCCTCTCCCTCCTCTCCCTCCTCTCCCCCGAAACCCCTCTAATTTCGATTCCTCCCCCTCAAAATGCCACTCACTACAAAAGAAGAGGAGAGAATCAAAAATAAAATTAAAAATGAAAAAAAGGGTAGTCGTCTCCTCAATCTGACAGTCCAATCCAAGTCTGCCACATGACTCTGCAAACTCACCATCTGTTATAGAGGGGGAAAAAATAAAAATCTGTACCTGCGTGGCTGACATTGGCGGTTACAGGATGCAATAGAGGTGCGAGTCAAGAGTTCTTGTCAATCTACATGTCATTCTGCCTGTTATAACAAAATTTCATTCAGCTGCTAAAATAAATGTTGGGAGGTGACATCGTCCATACCTACCAGTATCACGAGTCAGAGCACCAGAATCGAGAGAAACACAGCGAGATGAATTCCTACCGGTACTAAACCGGGAGAATGTCACCCACCTTCCCCGAGACTTATTTTTCTTTCTTGCAAACTTTCTTTTCTTTTTTTGTCTCCTCCCTTTCATCCATAAGCACATGGTGTCATTTCAAAAGGCTGATACTGACGCTGAACTATCAAGCGCCACTGGGCGATCCCTTGGCGGTGCGTTCGAACGTCTCCTTGCTGAGGAGGCTCATCGGCGATGCAGTCGGCGGAGGACGGTAGCAGGCGTCACGCCACGCAGTTGTAGGCTCGCCCTGCTATTAGGAGAAGCCTAACTGATCCCTCAGCTTGAATTGCACTGGGAAGTCCGTTGCAGAAGTCGCCTATAGTTCCCCATATCCGACATCCGATATCCGGCGTGGACCAATCACGGCGAGAGCCCCGCTTTTTGCGTGCAAACCGGCGGTGAGTACCCGAAACATGCCTTATGCGAGATGTACGAAGGGTCTTATCTTCTGCAGCAAGCAACATACACAAGTTGTATAATTTTTGAAGAAAGACTATGATTTCAATTGAGCGGTGACATATCGGCAGCGGCGGTTAGTTTAGTCGTCAAGGTTGGGCGACGTTTGAATGCCTGGGATATTGTGGTGTGGTGGCAAAACATCAACGATGTAAGTTGTTAGAGGTTCTCTTTCAGATGGAAAGGTAAAATGCATGTCATCTGCAAGTGCGGGAGGGACGAACTAGGCGGGTGGGGCGGTGAAGACAGGAGGGTGGTGATGGTTAGACGCGGACGAGTGGCCCGCGTGCGCGTGACGGAGCGGTCAAGAAGATCATAGAAAGCAACACATGTAAAGGCGGTGTTGGCTAAGAGAGTAGAGAGGTGTGAGTGAAGACTACTTGGCGATTCTGCATAGCATATGCAACTGTGAGAAGTGAGTGGCGGAGAGTTGTAAGAGCGCGCGGTCTTCACTAGACTGGCAATGAGCAATTCCAATCAATCGGGAGCAAAATTGACAACACATAAACACCTAACAGAGTTCAGGATGATACTTCGACTCAGACGGGTCACTAGCATGATTGACATCTGAAAGCGGTGCTCGACATGAAGTCCAACAGTCTCAATGACAGTGAGAAGAGCGGTCTGTTCCAGCGGAACCCAATCGATCCTATAAGCTTAGCAACAGAGATGAACCGCAGACTCCAATGCAGAGAGGGTGTAAAAATCCATGCATGTCGGGCACTGGATGCAATGCGCAATGAACTGGCCTCTGACGATGGGATACAATTCTAAGAAAAGAGGAGATAAAGGGAAAACCACTCACTGCAACCGGTAGGACGAGTGTCTGTCAAGAACTAAAATGGGGTACGTCGAGAGGTTGAAGATGTGGCTGATAGGCTTCTGGAACGACCGTCGAAGCTCCTCACGCGGTGACCCCTGTAGCTTCTTGAAAGCGGAGGCATCAGCGGTTGAAGAACAAATCTTCCTACTTCCCAGGATCTGGTGCATGAGACCTAATCAACTCAAATATTGAAGCTCACAGCCAATTTGCCACATGTACGACAGTGGATAAGTAATTGGAGTGGCTTGCGTCGTCGCTCGGGATGAACACCGAACTGTAGCGTAAATATCGAGAGGCAGTTTTCCGGATCCGGATATCTGATACTTGCTCACGCAGGCACCGACCCACCACCTAGTTTCGGAAACTTCGGAAACGGAAAAGACTAGCGGTTTGAAAGATAACCTAAGGGACTTTAGTGTGCTGTGAATCGGAGGACTGCCGGCCGAAGTCGTGAAGGTGCGCATTGAAGGAAAGCTCATTGACTCTATGTAGCTCGGGTTCTTGTCTTGCGAACAGGCGAATGAAGAATTGTTTCGTTTCATTTGGTATGCACAGTCTCGTTGTAACGGCGTTGGTTATGAAACAACAGCCCTTCTGCGAGCTTGGCAAGCTTCTCCCAAGCCAGATTGCGGAGCAGAATCTGGGGTAAAGAATTTTGCCACTTCCCTATGTTTTGATTTTGGGACAGCGACGCTGCTGATCCAAGCGCGGATCATCCGTCTGCCCGTCCGCTTGGAATCGGAAGGACTAGGAACAAGTGGCTCGTCTCGAGCCTCACATCCATTCTTATGCGTTGAATCGAGTCACCTCTCATTAGCCATACAGATTTGCTCTTTGATCCTTTCGCAATAAAGGACGGACATCCCAGGCTTAGTTGAGCCTTAGGATAGACGAATTGGATCTGGGGAGAGGACCTGCACCTGCGTCTGCAACGCAGCAGATCTGCAGCCAAGATGCAGAAAGCTCAACAGACTTCATTTGACCTGCACGCCCGGACGTTAGGAGTAGACCTTCCAAGCCACACTCTCATCTGCACTGCGTTCCGTGGCTTTTTGGCACGTCACATTAGAGACTGGAAGAACTGTCGATCTTAGGCCGGCCCTTCGCTCCTTCACGGAGACTGGTCCTATGCGATAGGCATGGAGAATCTGAGCGGAACTGGTTGGCGCTCGTCTTCGGCAAGGGCGTTTCGAGTCGAGGGTTCCGCCTGAGCACCTTTTAGTGCAGAAGGCGGAATGAATGAGCTGAAAGCTTATCTTGTTTCCGTCTTTCTTCAAATCAGATTGTGCAATGCTGCACGGATGCTCGCTGCACGAGGCCACGATGGATAGACTTTACGAGCACATAGCATCGTTGCATCAGCCATCGGAAGATTGCCCTGGAAGATAGCGAACAACGCAACGGCAAACGATTTACCCATGCTAAACCATGAGCATTGTTCCGATGTCTTCCAGACGCCTTAATTCTCGCAATCCAGGGAGTTTGAGGCTCAAATGTCCACTATCCATCCACACGGCATTCGGCGTCCTCATCGAATCTCATGTATATAGTAGCTTCGGTCGCTTGCCTTTCCAAGTCACAGTGACCTCCTGTCAGAATTGCGTTCCTATTTGAGAAGCTTTTGACCCAACCCTATTTGCACGACACACGCAAGCTCCAAGAGTCTTGACCAGGTTTTGCCAAATGTGATGCTGTCCGTTGCATCACCAGCGTCACCAATCCTCAGAACAGGATTTCTTGCGCGTGCGGCGGCTAGCAGATATTGAGACACTCGCCGGTTGTCCGTCCTGTGTTACATTGTGGCGTTGGAATAGGAAGCGTAGGCTTCCACGCACCGTTTGGTTTGTCGAGGATACAGTACCTGTGAGCAATAGACTTTCGGAAAGACAGGCACCCTACTGCAGCGGCGGTGCATCGACGCCAAGTACCTTGCCGTCGGATATCGGAGGATGTCGAAACGGTTCGGCATTCTAGCGAGCTTGCAATCCATCTGCATAGGGCAAGTTGAGCGACGATCCAAAGCAGGATGAAATGAAGATTCCAATGAAGGCGAAGCCAAAAGACGGTGAACCGCACCGAGCAGGGACGAGGTGTGCCTGTTGCTAACCATGTTTTGTCTAGGGATTGTATCTGCAGCGTCGGAGATCGCTCGCAGACAACCGAAGCGTCGATGGACGTCCCAATGGCAGGGCAGGGTGCCGTCAAAACCCGTCCCGCGTCTCGGCCAACTCTGCAGGACATCAGCCTTGTGGACTGGTTGCTCATCGTCCCTTCACGCCGGGCCGGCTGGCATCTCGCATTGGGAAGTTGGAAGTTGGAAGTTGGCTGGGCTTGTCTGATATCAACGCACTACTGTATGGGTTTCGCCCGTCACCAGAATGCAATGGCACGAATGGCTCGCGGATCCCAAATTAGCATTCTCTATCCGCCTTTAGACGGGGAGGTTGTCGCGGCAGTCGTTTGACGTGCTGCACTCTATGCCGCGTTCACCTGTCTGTCGAGGGACATGCGCCCTTGACCTTGACTGGAATTAAAATTGGGGTTCAATAGAGTTTCCCTCCGATGCTTCTCGAAACAAGAGGACTGGTTGGCATCGATGTGCGGAGGCGACGTGGTGGCTCTGATTGGGCGACTGGGGGATTGGAGGGGATGGATGGTTTATGATGCCAATGGCATGGTCTAGTTGGCATAGTTGGCAATGGGGATTGCATGAGTGCCCAAGCGTGTCTGACGAGGGCGACATCACATCGAACAGGAGCGTCAGATTGTAAGATTGGTTTACCAGACACAAGACCTGCAGGAAAATGCGAGTGATGATTGTGGTGTGGTGGAGGAGGTGGAGGTGGGATTTCAGCAGGACGAATCCACTTCTGGCCCCATTGCTCGCCTCGGCTAGCCCTAGCGCGAACCTTATTTCTTGC
Source organism: Articulospora tetracladia (assembly GCA_003415645.1). Taxonomy (NCBI): domain Eukaryota; kingdom Fungi; phylum Ascomycota; class Leotiomycetes; order Helotiales; family Discinellaceae; genus Articulospora; species Articulospora tetracladia. The sequence goes on along the minus strand of PYIV01000001.1, from coordinate 6,827,775 downwards.
TCTCACTGGAGAAGTGAGCGAGGTGAGCTGATGCGAGACAGGATCTGGCTGGCTGGTGGGGACGGAATGACGCGATCGATGATGGAGGAAGCACGAAAAGATAAGATGCTTTTGGGGGAGAGTTGGGCGATGGAGTGGGGCGCAGGAGATGCCGGGAAAGGAAAGGCAGGGAGGGGGAGGGGAAGGTGAAGGAGACCGCAGAGGCAAAGAGACGAGATGTTAGCCTCGCATCAGGGAGGTGAGATGAGGTGCTGTCCGTGTGAAGGTCCGAGTGAAAATATGAAGGGGGAAGTAAATATGCCAATGCCGGGGCTTCTCCGGGCTCGGCGCTGGGTAGAGTCCGGTGGTGGGTGGCAGACGAGAATGAGGTTGAGGATGGGAAAAAGTGGACGTGGATCGAGGTGGTGGATGGAGTTGGTTGGATATGGATGGAGGGAGATGGGTGCGGATCGATCTGGTTGGATGTGAACGGGAAAACGGGTGGATCTACGTCCTCGTCGTGCATACCTCCGGACCGTTCTGTGCTGTCCAGTCCCATGCATGTAATATCATCGAAGGGACCTGCCGGGCCATGCAGTCTCGTCCCCTGCTCGGAGATGGGTGGAGTTGGGCGCTGGACGGGTCTGAAGTCGTGCCGTGCTGGACTGGACAGTACGTAAGAGGAGAAGCATCGACGAGGAGAATTCCAGTGACGCCCAGTTCCACCCGGAGAGTAAGTATTCTTGCTCTCGACGCTCACTCGTCCGAGCTGAAGTTGCATCTGCGCCGGCGTCTGCATTTGCATCTGGGTCTGCATAAAAATGGACCCGGTATCTGGAGCTCCGGGCGTGGACGGTGGCCGGGGCGTGCGACGTGACAGCGCCACAGCAGACGCCACACCTGACGCCACACCTTGAGTGACAAACCTTGGCTCTGCTTTGGTGTGAAGGGTCCTGTGGGTTCTTCGCGCTATTGTCCTTTGGGCTCCCCTTGTGCGTCCCCTGGTGCGGTGCTTCACGCAGTTCACCCAGAGAGTGCGGATCCACTCCCGCACCGCACCGCACCACGAAGAGCAACACTAACGCTCCCTACCTACCTTACCTGACCTTACTGTACGCTGCAGTCAGGACCGTCCGTCTCCAAGATCCAACTCTAAACCTGAGCACGGAGCCTGTCAGAGACACACTTCTCCTTTGGGCTACCCTGTCTCCCCCTCTCCCGGCAGGCGGTGCGTGAATCATGCGTCCATCGCCTGTGCTGTGGTATCGCGATGGATGGGAGCAGATCGAGGGAGGGAGGAGACTGAATGAATGGTGGCTGGTGGCGCGGCGGGGTTTGCTTTGGGACGATGATGCGAGCTGGACCTGGATCTGGAGGAGCTGGACCTGGAGGTGGAATGATCGAAGACACCAACGGACATGCCGGCGATCATGATGGATGGCGATGGCGATGGGGGATGGCGATGGGGGATGGCGATGTGGATGATGGCGATGTGAAGATGAGGATACAGTCTCATACAGCGTGCTCTGGATCAGACCGAGACTATCCCTCCATTCGCCGACACGATCCTCACCTCCCCTGCCTCTGCCGACCGTCACCACGCGACCCCTACCACCATCCCCAGCATATCCCGATCCCTACCTGGGCAGTCCGGTGCAGTGCCTTGCGCACTTCAACTGTACACTTGTATGATATTGGTACGCTATTGCAACCATCGATCGTGCATGCCGTGCAATATCTGAGGAAGAGTAATAGTAAATAGTAAACATACATCCACACACACATACACACACACACACCAACCCGTATTAGCCACATCCATCCACACGCACTTGGGCATACACCGCAACACTTTCCTTCTGTCCCTTCTCTCTCCTCTCCTCTCCTGTCCTGTCCTATCGCTCGCTCTCTCCTCTCGTCTCCCCTCTCTCTCTCCCTCTCCTGGACGCACATCTCCCCGTCTGCCAATCCCTCGCGCCCAATTCCACTCGCCAGCTCCACTCCGAGGCTTTTGCCCCACCGCGACTCCACTTCCACCTGGACCCTTGCGCCGCCAGGAGTGTCTTGGTCGTAGCCGGCAGAGACATACTCACCCTCACACTCACCCTCACATCCTCACTCTCACTCTATGTCCATGTCCATGTCCATGTCAAATGTTCCCATGTCTGACCCGCAGGTCTCACTCCTTCACGCTCTCCGCTCCGCTCCCTCCTGGCCTGGCCTGACTGGATGGGGCAGCACCTCTCTCAGCTGAACGAGAGAGAGAGAGGCTTCTGAGCTGCGAGATCTTGGCTGTTGGATGCTGAATGCTGGATGCGAGATGCTTCTGCTAGATGGAGATGCTTCTGCTAGATGGAGATGCTTCTGCTAGATGGAGATGCTTCTGCTGCTAGATGCTACTGCTTTTCCTCCTCGACCTGACGCTACCCTAACTCGGTAAGGTATGTGATCCCGCCCTTCGTCGTCGTCGTCGGCTTCTCGCACATTCCCTGCTCCCGGCAGTATCGCTATCCCTCCTCCCCCCCCCCTCCCCTCGCTCAGGGAGATGTGCCCGCCTCCGACCCTGAAGAGGGCGCGATGCGGGTGCTGATCCCGAAGATACACCACCACGCCAGCCGCCAATAATGGGCCTGCCTGCTGGGCTGCTGGGGGGCTGCTGGGGGGCTGTCCTTCGCCCAAACCTGAATCATGTCCCGACATGTGCAATGTGCAATGTGCGGTCGACGGCCACTAACTAACCTCCACCACCATTTACTACTACCACCACCACCATCTCCTCCTCCTCCTCCTCCTCCTCCTCCTCCACCACCACCGCCTTCCTTCCATCCACAGCTCCCTGCTGCTGCTGCTGCTGCTGCTGCTGCATGCGTGCTCCCCCTCCCCGACCCTGCCCTACCGTCCGTCAACCCCGTTGCCCATTGCAAAGAGGTCCAAGTGTGCGCCTGCACAAATCCAAGACATTCCCCAGTCCAGGAGGAGATATATACAGTACCCACCTCCTCAACATCTGAATCTCTTGCCCCGCAATCTCTTCTGAAAGGAATCATCGCCGACCACCTCTCACCCAGTACTCTTCCTCTCCTGTCCTATCCTATCCTATCCTATCCTGTACCACCTCACATCTCCATCACACGCGGGTAGAGGACCGCGCCCCATATTTCCGATCGCTCTCGCTGCACGTCCCGCACCACCCAGCTGGACTTGACGGCTGGCTGCCCCATTACGCGTAGCAAAACAAATCCTGCTGCCAGACCACCTCGACCTCGACGTCGACCTCGTTCCGTGCTCTTCCAGTGCCTCAGGAGCGGATCATACTCAAGGAGGACGACAACCACCACCATCACCACCATGTCCAGCACCGGATCCAACAGCCCCGTGGCCATGGACGTAGCGGAAGAACCTCGAAAGAAAGGTGGGTAGGCGCTGGGTCACATCCGCATCGCTCACGGCTACTGGCGCAACTGAACTGGTACTGACAATCTGCATAGGTGCCCGCGGGGGCAAGAGATCAGTCACGCATCTCAGCAAAGCTCAATTGGCCCGCAAACGGGCCAACGACCGCGAAGCCCAGCGAAATATCCGCCAGCGCACCAAGGAGCATATCGAGACGCTGGAGCGGAAGGTCAAGGAGTTGGAGCAGGGCAGCCGGTCGAGTAGCATGGAGAGAGTCTTGAAGAAGAACCGCGAGCTGGAGGAAGAGATCGACCGGCTCCGGGCTCAGGTGTGCGCGCAACGACAACCACCTGCCACATCGCAGATGGCCCCCGAGATCCCAGAAGAGCTTTTGATCCCTCAGAAAGTCACCTTGGACTGGATGCCCCAGTCACCCGCACCCCAGTGGCAGCCAGCACCAGGCTCACATATCCCACCGCTCGACGCGAAGGTCGAGTCGGGAGCTGGAAACTCGTTTCCTCCCAGCAGTGCCCCGCTATACGCAACTCCGGCGACCACCACGATGGGATACGAGGATGAGGCCTCACAACCGCTATACACCAGCAATCCGATGTGGGAAGCACCGATGGAATTTGCACCACAAGTGACATCCCAAGCCGTGTCGACGTCCACCCCGGCGTGGGCTCCTTTTCACCCAACGTTCAACCAACCCTCACGGTTCTCTGATCTCCAAACCACCGGCTTCAAGGACATGATTAGCACCAGTGGCAATCCCAACCCCGCCTACAACTCCAGCTGCTGGCAAAACCAACCCTCGGTCTACGCCTGGCAGATTTCCACCAAGGTGAAAGCGCCCAATACGTACGTTGACCAATTGATGTTCGCCGTCATCCATTCGCAGCGCCACCTGGCGATGACCGCGGATATTACCGGGGAGGAGTTATTGGGTCCGTCCTTCCCGTCCGTGCACCTCCTCTTTGGGCAACCTGGCCCAGTTGAGAAGAAGCCTTCCAACATGACAGACGTTATGGCGCAATACTCGGCCGTCCTGGCCAACCGTGGCTTCGCGCTCATCCCCGAGAAGCTCGCATCGTTCATGTGCATGTACCGCTTCGTACAATGGCAAATCTCACCCAATTATCAAACCTACCAGACGTTGCATGAGTGGCAAGCACCCCGGCCATCACAGCTGATGATTGCTCACCCGGCCTGGATGGATCTTCCTCCCTGGGGAAAATTCCGGGACAAGGTCATCGAGGATCAAGAACGATACGACAACGTGGAGTTTCAAAACGACTACGCTCAGAATCTGAGCGTCAACTTCCCGCATGATCCCATGAAGGCGCTCGTCTTTGAGCAAGGCCAGATCTTGATCAGCCCCGTGCTCGAGAAGCACCTGAGCGACATCAACAACATGAGCATGAAGAAGCCCTTTGCGGATAAATATCCAGAATTCCGCGACGCGTGTCGCTTCGATGAGGTCTAGAGTGAGAAGAGAGAGGGGCGACCTCAAAAAGATTATAATGAGTAAGACACGAATTACGGATTGAGCATTGATTGGGGTCATAGTCAACATGGGCTGGCGTTTATGTTTATTATACGAGCGATGGGAAAGCAATCATTGGATGGATGGATATCCATGGATTTGAGCGTTTGGCGTTTATTGTCGTGACTCGACGACCTGGAGGACGTCAAGAGGATCCGGGGGTTTATACACACTTGTTTTTTTCTGGCACTTTGATTTTTCTGTTGGTCCTATCATTGTTTTTTGTCTTCATCATTTTGTTTTTTTAACGACCACCGACCGGTCTTGGCGGAGGGCAGCCAACCGGGACGGGTTTTGGGCAAAGTATCCAAGATTGGAGTCTCTCGAAAGGAGTCAGTAAGATACTTGAAGAAGAAGAAGCTAAAAAAGGAAAGAAACCCTTAAGGTACTCTATTCGTGTGCTTGTCTTTTTATCTACCTATCTATCTATCTACCATAGGGCTGTCGCCCTCGAACAAACTTTGTTTTTGTGTATGTGTGTATGTGTGTATGTGGGTATGTGTGTATGTGTGTTTTTTTTTTGGCACATGTGTATAGCTTGTTCATACCAATCAATAAATATCTGGGTAGTCTAGTGTAGTTATGGCGAGGGAGGATGGATGGGTTCAGGGATGGATAGATGGATGGGAATGATGAGAGAAATGGGGGAAATAAGTATGAAGAATACACTCACTCACTCACCCACTTGCTTTACCTACCTGCTTACCTACCTACCTACCTCTGAATTGTTCATTGCCCCCTGTGTCTCTGTCTGCCTCTATGTCTGTCTATGTCTGTCTCTATCTCTGTCTGTATCGCTCAGGCTCTTGGTGGATGTCCTTCTTCCTACTTCCTACCGATCACTTTCTAGCACCGGCGTTTCTTCTTACGTACTGTACTGTACTGTACTGTACTGCTGCGCTAGCGCTAGCGGAGGCTGGGTCTTGGGTCTTGGGTCTTGGCGTCTGGCGTCTGGCGTCTGGCTTTCGCATTTGTGTTGGTCTTGGCAGGTATGTTGTGTTATTTAGTATGTATATATGCGTATATGGGGGGGCTGTTCTTGGCGGCGCTTTCTCTTGGCGGAGATTTGCGGTGTGTGTGTGGTTTGTGTGGTTTTGTGTGGTTTTTTGTCGAGATTGCAGGTGAGAGATTGCAGGTGAGAAATGAGATTGCAGGTGAGAGATGGCAGATGGCAGGTGAGAGATGAGATTGCAGGTGAGAGATGAGAGATGAGTTGGGTTGGCTTGTGACTTGCGACTTGTGAGATTGGATTGTGGGATTGGATTGGGTTGTGTTGGTTTGTGTTGGGGCTTGGGAGGGTTGGAGGGGAAGAGGGGAGAGGGGAAAGGGGGAGGAGGGGAAAAGTTGCGGTGTGGAAGCTTGGTCGTCTTCGTCTTCTTTGAAACGCGTGTATTATACTAGACGCTCCTTGTTTCTCTCTCTCTTTCTTTCTTCCTTCCTTTCTTTCCTCTCTGGAGGTTAGGGGTCCAGCCATACAGACACGCAACACAAGGAGTCATTCTGAGGGGACTTTCTTGATTGCTATGCGTGAGAGTGCAGTGTGATGTGGAAAAGGCGGTTCTTGGGATGTTTGGCTCAGTTGGGTATGGTAAGGTAAGGTAGGGGAGTGCATTACGTAAAGTGTATTATTGAATTTTTTTTTCCTGTTCATTTTTTTTCTTCATCCATCCATCCATCTATGTATGTAGCAAGTTGTTCTCTGCTCGTCTGTTCTCTGGTTTGTAGGTTCTCTTATTACCTTTTGCTTCTTACTGTGCTGGGGAGTTGCTGCTGCTGCTGTTGCTAGTCTCTGTGTCGATTGTATTTTGTAGGAAGAAGTTAGTATCAGTTGTACTATCTGGTAGCGACAAACCCATTTCACCCTCTTTCACATGTTCAATTCATAATCAGAAGTATACTAGCTTACCACCATACAGCCCTTTCGTGCTTGCTCTCTCTCTTTGGTTATGTTAATGAAATCTGCTCTGTGTGTTACCGTTTTCGGTAAAGCGCTCTAAGCACTCCCTCCCATCCATCCCTATTCTCGGCTATCAAAGAACGTTGACCACCTCCCTTTGTTCGGTTCTCTCCGGCCCCTCAATTCCTCGGCACACTGTTACGCCTCAAGAGTGAATGAAGAAACTCAGTCAGAGAGGAGTAATTTCCGCCTGTCAGCATATGAAGCAGGAGAGGAAGGAATTATTTCCGTCCCTTCCTCTGATCCGCTACACCGTGCATCCGCCTATCCTCCGACGGCGTGATGATAAAGTTCGGAAATAAGTAGCGCATACCCTATCTCATCTCATCTCATCTCATCTCACTTCACTTCACTGCGTCTCCAGCCTCGGTTCTCCAAGTCCAAAACTAAATTCAGATCACGAGCCCGAAGTCTGCCATCTGCTATTTGACATCTGCGAGTTCAAGATTCGAGATCTCCAGCTGTGAACTTTGAAACTCCAACTTTGAACTCTGAGCAAGAACTCTCGATGCCGAACTCTAGTCTATGGGCGTTCAGCTCTCGGCTCGGATAAGAGCAAGGACAATCACGAACACGATCTGAGGCGTAGTGGACGCTGACCGCACGGTTTTTACCCCACATTCCAACTCTCCAGTCCGTGTGACAACCAGCCAGCCAGTGCCAGAACCAAGCAGACTCCGGAGACCGGAGATGCAGACGGGGGGCGAGAAAGGAAGAGTACCTCCGTAGGTGGAGGGAGGGGGAAAGAAAGTGGATCTCGCTCCGTTTGGGGAGCTTGCTTTACTTTGCTTCGGAGGTAAGGTAAACTATGCAGGTTTTAGATATAGAGCCTAGAAGTAGGACTGGACTTGGAGATAGAACAGGCTTAAACGCAGCTGGGCTTGCGAGATTGACTTGCCTTACCAGATGAGTGACCCTGGGGTATGCGAATAGGGTTCAGAAAAACCCTTCACTGCAAAGACCTAGGTTCCGGTGCGATGGTACCTCAGTCGCGAGTGGAGCGGGCGAGGAATCGATTGGGTTACATAAACTTGGGTAGCGAAAAGCAGATGCGTATACTTCGTCACAAAGTATATTTTTTCAACTCCAATTTAGATTTTGGTCATTTTGCCTTTGTGCGGCGACTTGATGGGGTCTTATCTCGTATCGGGGGGTCTGGATTCTGCAGGCGCCGATTTTGAGACGAGAGGCGCCTGTTGTCTTGAAGCTTGGATCTCGAGGCGCAACTGAGGAGTAAGTGCTCCACGAATGCTCCGCGAAACCTTCACTTTGCACTTTGCACCCAGACCCCGCTATCCTGTGGCTAGATGTGGCGATGGCTGTGTATGGTACGAGAGAGCTGTCACGAGCTGTCAGATGCTGTGTGGGTCATGAGCTGTATCGGAAGTGGGTATGTTAGGTAATATCAAACCACCTCCTTCTCCGCTTGTTCACTCTGTTAGCTAGCTCTTTGCTGACTCCCCTCTCAACATATACTCGTGGAAGTCAATTACTAACAAATTGGCACTTCCTCCAGCTTCGGAATAGGTTTGACTGTTTTCCTTGAAAATCGTTAGTCAGGTTGAAGAGTTCGTTTCTTTCTTTAACTTAGCCCAGGTTGAGATATGCTCGGGACATCAAAGCCCCGACCATAACTTCACCAAAATGGCACCCTATAGGAACAAATAAATTACTCGGCTTCTGCTTTGCACTTCAATCCATAATGGCTGTCAACATCGTCAAGGATTCTGGATTCAACACCTCTCTGTCACGTCGTTGGATATTCAAGTCTATACAAGGAAATAATAGTGTCTGATAAGGATCCTTTTCGTCAACACTTGGAGGTCCTGGCCACTCGATAGGCTTTGTTTGTCGATATCCATCTATGAATAGTGACAGTTTTAGCTATTGTCAGATCCGAGGCCATAATCAACTAGATGTCAGCAATCCTTCCAAACGGCAAAGATAATACATGATTCACATTCTAGCAGAAGATCACTTCGCCAATCCATCGGTATCGACCTCTTTCTTCCAAATTTCAATATCAAATCCTCCCTCGTCCGTCCAAGTCCCGCACATACATGTTTCAAACTTTACAATCTCGAATTTTCACCTCCACATAACTACTAAACGCGGTAAAGAACGATTGTCATCGAGAGGAACGCCTAGGATTGTGTAGCTTGGAGAGCGGCAAGGGAATATGTGCCCTAACACCTGTGAACTGCAATTCAGATGAACAACCAAATTTACCCTCCAAGTATATCACAGCAGACTATCTACATCCACAGCCTACTAGGGAATTTACTCTTGCTTACACTGCCTGATGCTAAGAGAGAAAGAGGTAATACCTATTTGCGTGGTTAAGTCGTTCTTGTATAAATAGTAGGCAATATGTAGATCTTATGTTCCTTTGCATCTTGCAGAATACCCCGAAATGGCCTCGAAGACTTCTATGGCATGAAATTGGTTCCTAGAGACGATTGTGATAGCCCCTATGAGTGCATTAAGGGAATATATGACTGTGTTTATGAAACTAATGAATCTCCCACTTGTTCTTTCGAGACTATTAGTAGATAGAAACAAACCTTCGTTTTTGCATTCAAAAAGTGTAAATTGAGATAATTTACCTATAGAATTTTACGATGTCACTAGGATAGATAATTTGAGCTGATTTTCATTCCCAAAGCTAGCTATTTACTTACGATTAATATCTTCTTCTAGAAAGGCTTACTTCTAACTACACCTTTGACTCGAATCTTTCTCCTATATATATTAATCAAGTCTATCAATCAGATTCTGATTCGGCAGTTTATTAATAGTGAATAGGTTCTCATACTCGTTATCGTTGTGCACAAGACCAAGAGCCAGCTTCGGACAGGCCATGCTCACGATAATTGCCAGGCCAATGGGTGATTTATAAGAGTAGGTGAGGACTTTATGTCAATGGCCGGGTCCTTATAAGTACATTTGCGCGGCAGAGCCCCTAGCTTCGCAGTTTTCAAGTCCGCTACCTCGTCACATGTCTAGATATCAACCATGCAGAGTGGTAGCCTGAGTGGATTCTGCTCAAAGACGCCCCCGATTTAGCATGCATATTGCTAAGAAAAGCTGCGGACATTGTGACACTCACTTGGCCGAAATGCTAGATCTCGAGGTCACATACAAGTTCTCTCGCTTTCTTCTTCGTCGCCTAATGGACACACTGAACAGGATGAGGGTTTATATATCGTCATAATCAGTACTAAGACAGCCTAGGTAGTTTGAAGTCACAAATAGGCGTACCACTCAAGTCTAGTCAGAAGGTTCGGTTCTAGAACAAAAAAGATTCAAGTGTTTTAGTTGGCAAAATCATACAGTTTATTTTGGACACAGTATCTTGACGTGAAATCTATCAATTTTCTTCCATTAAGCTTGTGGAAATCCCGAGGCGATGGTCTTAAGTCATAGATTTGTATGAAATATAATTGGGAGATCTTTATTAGATGAGCAATGTTGAGGAACCCTTACAGATCACAGGCTAGCCTTCGTGAGTGACTACTCTAAATGGCTTGGTTTCTTGTGGCACAGGACAATGCAGGGACAGACACTATCAAAATCTGGATAAATTTCTAAAGCCTCTTAATAACCGTTTCATTTGTATCGCAGGCTATGATATAGACTAACATAAGCTCGAGAAGGAAACCCAGGTATATCCAAAATCCTTAAGTCAATGTGTAGTCTTTAATATAAACCCCTTCCACTTGCTTACTCTCGCTGCATCAACCGTACCCTCCCTTCTGTTTGCCTTGATTCGTATGGCTCATTCTCAAGAGAAAAGTCTCTACAGATCAAAGGGGCACATTAGATTCCAAGAAATCTTCACGAATGGCAGGCACAAATTCGACACATTCTCGCAACGGGCTGGCGGACCTTTTGTTCCAAAGAGTTAGTAGGAGCAAGTAAGCTTTATTGCAATCATTGATTTCTATTTTTCGGGTCTCGCTGACACCACTCACCACTCAATGAGTTTGCCCTCTATAGTTTAGATAGCCATATTCATCTCTTCGATTTAGTGCTGTGGGGATTAAGTCTATACAAATCACAGCAAGCTGTCGGACTACGAGCAGAGTAGCAGTTCGATGACTTCCATTTATTATTAGCGACTAGGTGTGCTCAATACCAGATTGCTTGCCTTTATATTTTCTCCTTTGGTCTCTGCAACATTTTGGCGGTGAAGTCCTATTGTTTTAGTGAGAAATCTTTGGTTGAAGCGGTTTCATAACTCATGACTTCGTCTTAATCATCTTGTGAGATAAGTAAATCAAAAAACTTGGGAAAACCAAGAGGCTAGGACTTACACTTACGATATCAACCAAAGTCTTGTGTGAGATCAAATCGATAGATGAGTAAAATTACAGATGGATAGCCTATAATTTTTCGTTGGAGAACACAGTCAAATCACTAGCAATCAGGTGTATCGAAAGTTCCTTGTACATACAATCTATAGAGAAGGGCCAGTTCCAATTGCTTCACATCTATATTGGCAACTAGTTGCTGTGAACGATTTCACGGAGCTGCGTTTATTGATCTGATTCCTCGCTTTGAAGATGTTATATTTACACGCTCCCGGCCATCATGTCACTGCTTTATTGCGTAGCCTCCATTATCCATTCATACACGAAAAATCAATTCTTCTATCTAGCTGGCTGTGTTCCTTGGGTTTCTAATAGAGCGGTTAGTCTGTATATAAACCCCACCCACGAGCTTCAGAAGGGTAGCATAGGGCACACAACGAGCAAGAGTCATTTTGTGCCCTACTGTGGAACTAACGAGTACTTTCCAAACTAGCCTGCGAGAATAGAGAGTGAATAGATCTTATATTAGGAGGGCTGCTGGGAAGAGCAAACACTAACGAAAGCTTACTTGGAGGTTCTTGGCGGTAATACTATTTGTGAACGGACAGGAAATATCTTTTATGAATAACACTAGTCGCTGCTCTAGGAAACATAGATTTGTAAAAGAACTAGGGAAGGCACCAGCTTCAATAGTCAGATGTATAACTCACAAGTATAAGAATAGCAATATAAATACTAAGATTGGAAGCAACTGCGCTCTTGAAGTGGTCTTTGCGTGGTATGTATACAATTTTCTCTCCTCAACTTAGAGTGTAAATTCAGATGCGTGAAGTTCACTCATTTATAGCTTAGGAATTATAGCAGCTATTTTTGAGCAACTTAGAAGACTAGTTTCGAGCTGACAATAGCATCTGTACGTCAGACGGCAGCAGGACTAGCAACAACAACAGCAGCACGTACTACTTGTTTCCAGGGGTCAAAGTTAGGACAAGATTTGCTAACTGGAGCTACCAGATGGTGAGACACCAATTATCGAGCTAATAGGTGAGCCGATTGTGAAGAGGGATGAGATTGAGGCTCATTTGTCTGAAGCTAGTTCTCAAGGCCTGATAAGGCTCCAGAGCAGGATTCTGCTCCTCTATCGATTTGATAAATACAGATTTCTCTACTTATTTAGGCCTATACGAAGAAGAGCCGTGAGCCCGGAAAGTAAATGCCAGATTTCTCACTTGAGGTTGAACTTCATATCACACACTACCTGGAACCGGAAAAGGATAAAGGGGCCTTGGTACATTTTTCATATTATACAACTTATACAACTTATACAATCAGCCAGTGGTCTCTATGACTGTGACACCCCTCCTGTCAACCTCCACATCAACTTCTACCACTGGCTCCCCGTGAACCTCTGTGCTATTATTTGGCCTCCGCTGCCTCTGACCGTCCGCATCCATGGCCGTAGCAAAGAACGACAGTGCCTCACCAGCTTCTCCGAAACTCCCCAAGCCTGGCCTTTTCTGCTCTTCTGGTGACCCATAAGGTAAAATTCCTTCGTGGAACATATATCCTGCAGCTAAGCCTACACCAGCAATGACACTCCCAACAAGTCCGAGGTACTGCCAGGAACTCTGCGCATCGCTCTCAGGAGTCTTCCCGCCGTGTTGCTGCATCCGTGTGTTTCTCCTGAGCTGACCAACAATTGGTATCGAGTCTGCAATACTCGATACAAAAACGCTGCCTACTCCCACTAAACCACCATTATCTGGCGCTTTCCAAGGCAAAGACCCCTTTGCTGACTTACTCCCTTCACCCACATGCGTGAGAAAAGCGTCCGCTAAGCTGACCTCCCCACCAAAGACTATCCCTCTCAGCTCTTCAGTCCACTCACATAACCCTGCAAACCGCCTCTTCATTGTTTTCTGCAGCCATGGCTGAGGCAACTCCGGCACGAGCATCAAGCACAAGTACCCAAGCGCCAAACAATCCAAGCTGGTGAACTGCTCTCCATCCACAAAGAACCTCTTCTGTCCCTTCAGCCCCTCCAATGGCTCAAAGAACCCCTGGCCAGTGCATCAAGCCTAATCTGTGCACTTGTTTCTGGACTTGCTGCCAGCAAGCTCGAAACTGTATTTTTGGGTCTACGGAGACTTTCCGGGATAATGGACTGGCTGAGAGGGGGTTCTACATTGTCAGTATCGATGTCGAGAGAGGAGAGCCCGAGGTGCTCTGTGCGGGTTTTGGCTATTGTACGAAGAGCCGGGGTGTGAGGTATGGGAGGGGAAAGGGTTGGATGGTATTGAAGATTGGGCGGGTTATCGTAGCGTAATTTTGAGAGGAGACGTAAAGAGAGAGGTCGAGCAGTGGCTGTCCTTGTGATTCTACAAAGGAAGAGAACCTGTGATAATTAGCCCCGCGCTACATCATTCGATTTTGCGAGAGCACCTACGCAATACAATCCGCGCCCTCCTGCTCCCGCAATCCAGCATCAAGTACCCATTCTCCTGCCGAGATCTGCGCCAGGTAGTGGAAGATATTTCTAAATCCGCCTATCCAGATGTTGCTTTCCGTATTGCGCAGGGCGGGGAGCTCATCTATAACCGGTCGTTAGAACACGGGGCAGGATACGAGCGCGGGATGCGTACTGGTGGGACTTAAAGCCGGCTTGCTAGAAGCTATCAGCTGCCATCGCCCGCGTGGCACAGCTTGCTGCAGGTATGCAATTGCGGCCAGGCAGTGTGCGTCGAGAGAGGGGAGACCGAAAGCTGGTCCCCAGACATGGAGCTCTAGCATGCTGTACTGTTCTCCTGACAAGAATTGGCTTGTGACGATAGGGCTGCAGGTACTCTTAAGGCTGTAATCTTACGCCAATGGGCTGATGGATGCAAGAACTGCTTATCCGGATATATGCAAGCGGGTTTCACAGCTCGAATGTGTGCTTATGGTGTGCTTGTTGTCATGGTCGTAAATGGATACGCGCAGAGTGAAACTTTGATGGCCTTGCCAAGCCAAGGCTGAAGGTGCAAGTCGACCGCTCGTCGCCGCCGAATTCTGCCATCACATGACATGAAGAGCCCCTCCTCCGCCCCCTTTGCTCGCCCTCCCCTCCTGCCATCACCACATCCGTCTCGCCCCCTTCCACACTTTTCCCGCCTGCCATCCGCCCCTATCCGAAACATCCCCTCTGCCCGAGCCGTCCATAACCTCGCATCCGCGACAGCCAGCACGAATAACCAGCGTCCACACCCTCGGAACACGCTCAGGCTATTCACACCACTCACGTCGTTGCCCACTGCACCCTCACAGGAGGAGGGCAGCCAAAAACACCCTGTCCACACCTGTCCACACCCTGTCCACACCCTCACGGTCCCGGCTGAGTCACGTCAAGGCACATCAAAGCAGGGCACAGAAGCTCAGGCACTCCCTAAGTCATCCACAACCCACTCGGCGCAGGCACAATAGCTCGGACCACGAGGGAGATGACAGACGGTTAGGTGAATTAATTCCACTGGGCATGTGGGGTTACAATCGCAGCACGACGGCGGCGTGATAGTCAGCTTGATCATCGTTGTACTATCAGACGATCTAAGTTGGAATCGTGTTTGGAGTTGAGTCTGATAGTCTGCATATCGTTCCAATAGAGTTGCAACGGCCGCCGATCCAACTCTAACTCCACACTCTCCCAGCTCTCAACCGAGAGCGGGACGGGGACGGCGGCGACCCCTTCTCCTCTCCTGACGATCTTCTGCTGCTCGATGCTGGCTATCAAACACTGCGCTGTAGATCTCATTTCCAAGCTCCCTCTGACGCCTCTGCCATACACGCCATTCCTTCCTTTGCTGCGTTGCTCCCTCGCCCCCATATGTGTACTTGCCGATCATCTGCCGTCATTTTAAACTGTCACATTAAGTCGTCACCGAGAAATGACAAAGCTAAACCCCCAAGGACAAAGGAGAGAAAAACAAATGAAAGGGGTCCGATACTCATCTACGAACTCTAAAGCCCGGAATCTCGATCTCCTCATTGCTTTTTGCGGCAACGCCGCTGGCTTGGTTATGATCCACCTATTTACAGCAACGCCAACCGACCGAGGCAGCGATCGTCGGTACTGGCTGTCTTTCCTCAGCTCCTGCAATGTGACAGAGCTTCTTTGTCTCTCCTCCCCCATACCATCCGCTCTCACCGATTCGACGACACCCGCGAAGCTCGACCCTGAACGCAAACGGGCCGTGGGCAGGGCGGTTTAGGTCCGTCCCTCAGATGGCAGACAGCGGGAACCTCAGCACGCTAAGCCCCCTCCGCCCAAGCTATCGACAACTAAGCAATTGGTGGAAGACATAATTGCAAGTGTGTGCCATTAACTTGCGGTTTTACGACCTCCTCATCTCGCCACAAGGACGAGACCATCACTCCATTTCACCGCCTTACACTAAGACAGTAAGTATCGAAAACTTGAGGCATTGGAGATTGCCTCCACCTATCCAAGCCCGTCGTGAACAGCCTGGAGGAGGCAGAGTATTATTAGCCCCGCAGGCTGCGTTCCTCTCCTCTTTGCAGTTGCCGTTCCTGTGTCGTGATATTGACAAGGTGTCTGTGTTTGTGGGTGTGCCCCTCCTTGGAGGCGCCTACTTCATGATCACCTGCGAAGCGCCTCCAGGCCAGGGTCAGGAACAGAACCTCCTGTCAAGAAATGTGACGTGACAGCCATCAGCGCTCCTACCACCAGTCCAAAGTGAAAGCACTTTCACGATCCGTATCTCAAGAACGGTAAACATCTGTGCGCTGCTGCTGCTGCCCCATAAATAATGCCTCAACCGGTCTCGATGGCGCTTACCCACAATCATCTGTCTCAGTCACCTGCCCGGCGCGATGCGCGATGCGACGCAATTAATTGCAAGGCCTCGAAAACAGGTTCTCGCGCCTCCCTCCCTCGATCTGCCGGGCCTGGCCGTGGAGTGCGTGCCAAGTGCACAGCTAAGTCTCAGATGCACACGCAATGGAGACCAAAAACAGAAAATGAATTATCAAAAAAGAGGGGTCGCAGAGGGGGTTGCATCTGAAAATGGGAGTCGAGGAGAGGGGAAGGAGAAGCGAAGAAGTGCAAACACCAATGCGGAAAACATTCCAGGATCGAGAATGAGGGGTAATGATTTCTTAGAAGAGCATTGAACACGAGATGACACGAGAGCATGGATTGCAAGTTTGGTAGGCATTGGTTATGGTGGTAGAAGTATTACATTAAAATCCTCGGCCGCGTCTAGCTATGCGACCTTTTATCTGTGAGGGTATGCGAGGTATGAAGTACGTATGATAGACAGAATGTGATAAACATTCGCTGCAAGGGTAGTTATCCCGTCCTAAACCTGTTGCTGAGCTTGCAACCTCAATCCAAAGCGATATCTCCCATATCCTTATCTATCCCTTCCATGCAAATCGACACCATGTGCAACCCATCTACCCAAGATCCTTATCATGGGAGGTTTGTGACCTCCGAAATCCTCCTATCTGAGCTCAAACCGAAACCCAATTGGTGAAATGGTATCTAAGAAAGCCTGAAAGTGACAGATAAACGCCGGGTAGGATGTAGTGCGGTGTGGTTTCGTGTTGAAAGCGTGGGGTATGCCGAGCCGCCCGTTGTGGACCGGAAACGTGAAAAAGTGGCTCGATGAGGGAGATGACGAAAATCCGAAGTGGTATTAGAGTAAGTGGGCAGTCGAGCGAGTCCAGCTGCGCTCGCGCATCTTCCCCGCCAATTGTAAAACGCCTGAGTGGTCCGACTTAAGATTCAGAGTCAGGAGGATTGAGGCTTCGCATGCGCAAAGAGATAAGGCTGAGTGCGGTATATTTGGAGATGCGATAGTTGAAATCGGATGATGGGTAAATGGATGGAGGAGTGCTGCGCCGCATCGCACAGAGCGAAAACGTGCTCTAGGCCAAGGATCGCGGCGGATGACCCATGCAGATGTTCGGGCAGTGATGTGCTGATGCTGGTTGGATATTTCGAGAATGGAGGAAGGCCAATGAATGCAAGTCAGCACCAAGCAGCATCAGGAGCGGTGACGTTGCGATCTAGGCGTTTCCCGGCGGGCGGTTTGGGATTATGCAAGCGCAATGCGTGTCAGCTCAAGGCTTTGGGCGGTGCCGCAGTGCAGTAAGAAGTTGGTCCGTTAGGCTGACGCTTCGTATCGGACTCATCATGTGGTGAATGTGAGGAGATGCTCGTGTTTGAAATCAGTTGACTTGGTGACTGGATGTGCCAATGAGAGAACTTGTTGTTGTTGCCAAACGGAGCGAGTGGAATTCCAAATCGCGGGATGTAGAGATACCAAAAATTGCTTGCTTCGAAGGGACGAAGACGAGTGTTGTTTAGTTGTAGTAGGCGTCGTGAGGCTCTACTTTGGGAGAGGTGGAAGAGGGCGGGAAGGTGGTGGGCCTGGGCAAGGAGGTAGCTGAGATGGGCGATGGGCAGGCATGTTGGAGTTGTGAAGGTAGATGGATATCTTGAAGGGTGTTGTTGAGTGTTGGGATAGATGTAGTGGAAGATGTGATTGTTGTTTGATGATTTGAATCGCAAGAGAGGATGCCTGAGTTGTATGCTGGTGATGTGTTGTGCTTGGTGGATGGCAAGTTGAACTCCCTTGGGGGGTCAGGCTTCTTATGTACACCTCTCGGACATCTGGGGAAATTTGTCAATTACTCACCCAGTTCGGATCGGCGTCAGTGTTCACTTCTTGACCCCCTAGCCAGACTTTTTCCCTGGCACTCGCCAGGACTCCTGGGCGACGCAACAGAGCCGAAAATGAAACACAATAGCGTGGAGGGCCTGTTAATGCACCAGTCTGTGCTGGTCCTTAGCGTTTCGATACGGCGAGCAGGCAGAAAAATAAGGGACGACCAGAAGTTTGGCACGGGTGGGCTTAGTGGCGGCACCATCTCCATAGTTTGTGCTCGGCGCCAACCAGAACAAGGCACAGGCCTGCTGGCTATTCTTGCTGGGGGGTCGAAGGCTGCGGGCCTTGGCAATCGCATGGAACTCGCAGGGAATGAGAAACTCGGTGACATGGGGCCCTTGGTCGGAGCACAAGGTTTGAAGTGGAGTCAGCTAACCCCCTTCCCAGCACCATGGCTGGCTGTTGGCAAAGTCAGCTGGCAGAATAACTACTGAAAGGGGTCAGAGACCGGCAGAAAACGTCAGGCTGAACATCGTAAGAGGGGAATTGCCTGCTATTTCTTTTTGATGCCCTGGTAACAGGGTACCCTAGACTGCTGATCCACTTTCTTTCAGGGTAGTTTATTAATATGCATCAGTTGTTGAGTACTCAACAGCCTTACAGTACGGCGACATCATTCCGGCCATACGGATCCAGCACGATGCTGTTGCTGTGAGAGATGACGGTGTTTCCTAGCGTATACAACTTCAGTTCAGTGGTTTGCGTGCCACGGAGTACCATCATTCCGTATTATGTCAATTGAGGAATGAGTAGCCCTGATGTTCTGAACATACATCCAAGGCCAGTCTTGGTTCTCGTGTAGGTGTGCCGAGTCGCCCGCAGCTAACGGCACACCAAGAAGCTTCGTATCAAACTTCACGCCCGCCTACGTACACCATGGAGTCGATGAGGCTGTCCTATAATTTTAGGTAACACCTGAGTGTTTTCATTTCGCAATTAGCTCACTTGGAGGCTTCTTAGCACTGATTTCGTTTGTGCAACTATCGACCGAACTATGATCCCCGTCATCTCCACGTCTACCATAATTGAGGAGTGCATGGACAATATTTCAAAGCCATCCGCTTTGCTAATGTTGTCCTCGGGTTGATCGATTATTCGATGCGATCTATTTCAAGCCGAAATGAAGCCCAATGCGCCCAAATGCAGCTGCAGCTTCGTTCCTGTGGTCGTGTCCGAAATCGAACCGCAGTGCGTTACGAATCTTCCACATACCGTGGACGTCGGGTGTTCGGGCGTCGTTGTCTGGAAGATCTCACTGCAGACGAACGGGCTGCTCGGGAGTCAAGACCTATGCAGTCTCATCGACTAATAAACCTCACAGCAGAGTTCACGTCATCCAGCAGGACTGGACATGAGACCATGCGAATGAAAATGCAGGCAAAGACGGGAACGGTAATTCGCATGTCTGTCGGGATTTTGCTCCGTTTGACAGGAGAAGGACACGATCAGGGGCTGGTCTGAGCCAAGTTCACTTTGCCCATCAAAAGAAAGCGCGTGGTGCCCAAGAGGTCTCATGAAGATCCCAAGGATCACAAGATGCAACACCATCTTGCCTCGCGGCTGTGCTGAATACCGCTGATTTCCACACCACCGGTACCTCCGCAATTTCGTCGAGGGTCCACAAGCCTTGAATTGCTTCTTCTGCCTGCCACACACTTTGAGAGCTGTCACATATTGGACAGAAATATTGAGGTACAGCTCTCTGGTGACGCATCGGTAATTGGATGTTCCAGAAGGCCAGCATGATCGCGCCTGCATGTCGCAACAACAGATCTCATCATCTTTCCCTGATACAAGGCTGAGGCTCATCTGAAGCTGCAGCAGAACTGCAGTGCAGACCCCTGCATTGTGCAACACGCTTCTGGCCTCTCACTTCATCGCATCATGATCTCAACAAAAGGGAGTATCAAGCCTCTTTCCAGGGAGAACGAAGTCATTATGCGTTGTTACTCAAGGCTATCGTTCTCGGATTCCAAGCGCGTCTCACCTGACGACTCTTCCCCTTAACCACTTTCTGAAACTGTTGATAGACATAAACAGTTAACCTTCGTAAGGGAGTCGTTTGTCGCGATGCCGGCACGGCCAACCCGGAAGACATCACTTTGTTTTTCAATAAGCAAGCTTGTGAATACCAACCCTCCGGAATGGCGGTTCCCGTTTCACTGCCAAGGTGACAGATCGCTCAGCCCGTACTCCGTAATGAACTTTCTTCTTACCCTCCTCCCAGGCGGTAGGGACAGAACCCTTCGGAATACGATGATGCCACTTGATCGATGATTCCCATGGTCCATCCACCGAGGCCCCTGCCTTCCACTCCGACGAACGTCCTGGTGGTCCGATGGATGGTCATTCACATCTCTTCACCGCCCACAGCCCCTCTCCTCTCATGTCATGATCATCCGGCGTTCCAGAAAGAAACCTGCAGCGACAGGTCCAACACCCCGGTGCACTGGTCGAGAATTGTTGCGTCACCACTCGTGCTTTTGGTGCGTCTCCCAGGAAATGGAAGCTTGGAAGCTTGGGGGCCTTGCTAGGGTCAGGAGGAAACGGAAACACATGGTGATCAGCTGGTCTGGAGAAGGCGGTGAGATACAAAGCTGGCCGAACCTTCGTCTCACAAGCGGGCAAACAGTCAGCGACTTGCTTCTTTGGCTCCAACAACACACTGGGAGCGGAAGCTGAAAAGCAAATTAACTGCCAATAATTAACACCCCTTTACGAGGTACGATTGTCATCGTTCCCTTGGATTCCGTTGCAAGCAGATCTGGATTCCAATAATGGCACACATCTAAACAATGTTTCTCGCATTATTGGTTTTTCGTGCCCCAGCTGCTTCAAATTCAATGGCGACGGGCGAATTGGTGTTGCGCTCGTTCGCTGCTCGGCGAACCCGAAGGGACGGAATGAATTGACTCTCTCACTGGACGATGCCAGGCACTGGAAGGCACTTTCCCCATGATTGAGCTGCTGTGCGCGTTGTGCAGCGCATGGTGCATTGTTGTGCGCACGATCACGAGCATCAGATCTGCAGTCGACCAACCACGCGTAGCTCTAGCTGCGTTCCATTTCATCGTCGTTTCATCTTCGGAAACCGAAATCGCATTCCATGGTGAGGGAGGTTCTGTGTTCGTCGCTTCGTCCAGGCACGAGGGTCGGAGAATTTCAGCCCAGTATCTGTCATCAGTGCGCCGCAAGGCCAGGAGCGCACGGTAAGCTTTCCATCTGACCGCAGCCTCGTGTCTGCAAATAGAAAATCCAGGAAATGAGAAGGCGGACAATAATATATCCTCATCAAACCTGGGCTGCCCTACCCTGTCCTGCCCTGGCCTACCCTGGACCTGGCCTCACAGCCTCATGGCCTCATGGCTGCCCCTGGCGGCCCTCAGCCTTAATCTCGCGATGTTACCCACCGCCTTCACCGACCAGCTGGAAAGCGAGCTCCACCCAGCCATTCTCCTGTGCAGGACCAGCCTGTCCCCGTCATCTGATCTTCTGGAAGCAATTTCGAAGCTTCCCTCCCCCCTGCACCCATCTCGCTTCTGCGACGCACACGCACGCACACATCAATCGTGCGGATCCCTGATTTCAAAATTGCTGGTGATTTGATCTGGAAGTTCCACTTTCATCTTCCCCTTTATCTCATTCGCGGCATCTTTGGAATTGGGGCGCTATTTTAAGGAGGCGAGATCTCGCTCCATCGTCCGGGCGTAGGCGGTGAGTGAAGATGGTTGAACGTGCGAGATTGCGGAGGCAAGGGGCTATTCACTTCAAACGAGCTCAACGTAAAATGCGGAAGTTTGAGGACACATATCAGATGAAAGATCTGAAACCTGTTTCGGGCAATTTCTTCATCATCGCATGGCCAATTCGTGCTCGCCATAGAAATCTCCGACAGCGACCTGGAACTGCAGTCATGTACCTCGGCTCTCTCCCAAGGAGGCCAAGCTTCTCATCACCGCACGATTAGACGTGTGATTGACGGCGCCCTGCTCCTGTCCGACTTCCTTCGCACAGTACAAGCCTTCTCCGACGCAAGTATGAGGCATTTCGTGACTGCGCACTCAAATGTCTCAAATGTCTCGTGGTAATTCCGGCCGGTGCGGATACGACCGGGAGTTGTCAGTCATGCAACTTGCTTTCGACCATGTCTTGAGTTGATAACCAAATCTTGCGTGGGCATCGTGACTCGATCCAAGACATCAAGTCCAAAAGACTTTTCGGCAGTTGGACTGTTCGCTGATGAAAAGTTCATTGACTTCAGCTTATACATCGGTATCCTGGCGTCCTCGTTCAGTATCAGGGATCGTAGCACAAGGAATCAATCTGTCAGCCCCCGAACTTATCCACAACAGTCCTCCCTCCGAATACAAGGTCGGTGTTTTTGAAGGGATGAGCTTCGGTCTCTCTTTCGGCGAGGAGAAGAGACGAGGTCTTGGAGGACTCCTGTCAACTCTCTCAATGTCCTGAAAAGTCTGTTTCTCGCATCATGCATCGGACAGCGGTCCTTTTGACTTCTCCGCATCACTCGCTCTCGGCAACAGGCCAAAATTCAAACTTGGACTGCACTCGGCTCCAACAAACTTCCCACCATAGCAAACAAACCTCGCCTTGTTCTTCAATCCAAACATCAGAGGCTCGCCAACAAATAAACTTTCTACTTGGATGCACTGAAGAAGTCTTGTCTTGTCCACAGACCTTCTCCGACGGCCGAAGAAAACTTTATATCCTCACTCGGACACCACAAAACCTTCAAATCTGGAGTTTCTCTCCGCATGCACGCCCCTCATACCTCCATGCCCATTCAAACCTTCTGAAAAGTATCTTACTCTTGTTCACCGCATCCCACACCGCCCACGGCTCAGATAATAGTCTTGTCTTTTGACTTCACGCCCGGAAAGCATGAACGCGGGTCCATTGTGTTCAGTGCAAGCTTGAGTCTCCCGCTCAAGCTTGCGCAAGTACTGTTCCGGGTTTCTCGTGTCATAAAAGTCGAGCATACCCCATGTCGAATAGAGTTCGATCATACAGCAGACAGTGATCCTGTCTTTTGCAAAGGAAGCACTTTCGTATGATAGGCAGGTTTCTTTTGCGCTTCAGCTACATCTTGTATTAGGTACCAAGCCAGAAATTTGGATGAGAAGATGATCTCGATAGAGCTCGATAGAGAAATTGACGGCGCTTTTCGTCAACAACCTCGACGGCTCTGTCGGAAATATCTTCAATTCTTGCAAGATCAGTCCTTCTGTCTGGTAAAGAAAAGTGGTCCATTCATTTGTACCCGGTATATGCTACTATTTTCCCACAACTTCCGAATTGTATGCGGCGGTTGCTTTAACATGCAACCAAAAACTCTTTTGCGATTGCGAATGGAATGTAAAAAGAAAGGTAAAATACGCCCAACTCGCTTGTCTGTATTGAATTCACTGGTCATATACAGGGTCAGCCTGTTCCAAGCGAGTTAAAGTCAGACCCAAGCTCATTTTGCTGAAAGTTAAAATGGCCGAAAGTTAATGTGAAGCTCGGTTGTTGACTTCAGACTCCAGCTTTCATCAGTTCCCGGCTCCAATCCGGTTCTCCTTAAGTTTAGCTCTGAGATGCATCAGTTTAGATTCTCTCATAGCCTGTCAATCGGTGTTTGAAGTCTGCAAAGTGGTGATTAACACGCAATCAAGGTTCTAAACCTCTCCCCGAAGGTCTTAACCAGGTACAATATGCTTGAAGTGTTTCCAAGTACCATAACGGGATTAGTGGTTCTGACAGTTGCGCCTGGCGCTGGTCAGGAAATGGGCTCTTGGTTGAATATACAAAACTAATGGTTGTTGTAAAGCCCTCGATCGGCTCTCGAGTTGTTCTGCTCGTTCCGAATCCCATTCAATCCTCCGGCCGGGATTCTCCAAACCTGCTTGGTCGTCAAACGTCATCCAAATCCGGCCCTCCGCTCATATCCACTTTCGTATCAACCTCTCTGAGATTACCTAGCATCTCGCCTACCATTGCCCGAACCACTTAGGCCCAAGCACAGACACAGCTAAAAACTTCCAAATCAGCTCCACGTGGCGACCAGGGATAGCCCTCGCAGTTAGCCCCTGACGATCGGTTAGTCAGGGGAAGGCGGTGAGTTCTGAGGGTGTCATGATGTAATCAGGTTTCTGTCCAGAGGGCGAGGGGAGGAGGTGTGAGTAGCCCTGTCAATGTCGTCCCATGACCTGCCAGCTTCTGGCAACCTAAGGGATAGAAGACCCAACGGTATCTTGGATAAATTCAAAGACAACACCGTTTTCGCACGGAGAAATCTAGAATCATGGTGGGGGCTCACGGAGGTGCAAGTTCGTAAATCTGAAAATTTATTGCGACCAGGGACGTGCCTCGGCAGATTTGCAGGACGCAATCTCATAATGCAAATTTCGGAGGTTTCTGAAAAATTCTGCGCAGGTCGCAGAGAAAGCATTTAATCCTAGGAGTCTTTCATGTCTAAAGGGGCACTCAAAATGAAGAAGGGGATGCATTTAGAGCTTCCAAGGCGGTGAAAGCAGATTCCTTGTAGCTCTCTCAACAGCGATGTTCAAGATGCAAGGGCCCCTCGTTCATCAAGGCAGCTCCGAGGCTGAGGCTGGTCGTCAGTGACGCGCAGAAGGCAATCACATCAGGCTGCTCCGTTGATTATTTCCGTTTCGATACGCGCTACAAAACGCCGTCAGGTGAGAAGTTTTTCCATGACATGATCTGAGTCACCTCACCCCTTGAGTTCAAATCCCTGACAAAGTAAAAGAGAGCAGCAAGAGAAAGTTTCGTTTGGGCAAAATAATACGACAGTCTCGCCACCTGTTCGCCCGGACAGCTCGGAATCTCGAAACGTAGCCTTGTCCTTCCTCGCCAATGAAACCAGCCCAAATGACAACTTCACTAACAATTCGCAGCCGCAAAGCCGGTGTCGTACTCCATTGAGTTCACGCGTGTTCATTGCCACATTACCCCGCTTGCACGTTTCACGAACCGCCGAGCCGCCTCATCGCTTTTGGGGTTGATACCGTGACCACTTGAGCCTGCGCATGGCATCAAGAATCATTGCTTGAAAGCTCGAAATAGGAATTGAGGGTCAGATTATTGGGGTTTGTGGAGTAGCGTTGTGTGATACGCAGCTCAAACACGAGAGACGAGCCGAATATGGATGGCGATCATCAGAGTGAGGCAAGAACACGCGTGACGTTGATGAATGATCAACATGATGTCAAACGTGCGAGGATCCCAATACAGTACGAATACCATGTTGCAGTATGGAGATCAGATCGTAGGATCTCAAGGGGCCTCCGATCGGCTCATAGCTGTCAACCCCACCTTCCCTTCGAGGGTTGTACTGGCTCGGCTGATGTTAAGGAATTGTCTTGCAATGAGGATCCATTTCACGGTTCCTCAGTTTCGTCAGGCGGAATCTGTGTAGAGGTAATCCAGTTTTCCATCGTTGCTTGACCCCCACTTGACCCCGCAGGCCCTTTGCCCTTCTTGTCCTTGCGTTTGACCACCAGGCACAATACGCGGCCATGGATCGCAAAACCGTCGTATGTTGTGTCCATTGCCATCTTCTTTTCGTCACCGTGTTCTTCGACTTCATGATCGTCTCTCGTCCGTTTTGAAGCAGGCTCCTCAGAGTTTGTCGTCGCTCTGGGGCGTTTGGATCTAGGGCGAGTCTGTTCATCCACGAATAAAGAATTTGAGTCCGAAACTGAGGCATCATCGTCTGCGTCAGGTAGATCATCCAAGTCAACTGGTTCTTCACTTTCTTCTCTCGCAACAACAGGTCCATCATCTACTTCAATCGGAGCATCATTTGTATATCCCGTAAGCTTTGACGAGTTGGATTGAAGACTTGTTTTCTGCGGATCTCGGAAGTGCTTCGTTTTTGAGAGCAGAGAATGTCGTGTGCTTGTTTCTGTCAAAAATATAGAAACCTCGAAATCCTCTGCTTGCTTCAGTACGATGTCCTAACAAAATCAGTGACGAGCCTACCTTCAACAACTACATCCTTGACTCCCTTCTTTTTGCCACCCTTGCCCTTACTTCTTTCGTTTTCTTCGCGGAGCTTTGGTAGGACGAAGGGTCGAACACTCGCGATGACGCGCGGAAGAATAGGATTTCGAGCATTGAGTAGCCAACTTTCTGCGAGTGCAGGATTATCGAGATAAATCCGGCACTCGAGGACTGAGTACTTTGTTATGCGTAGATATCTGCGAATGGGCGCCATGTGAGATACAAGCAATGCTCGAGACGGGCAAACGTTCCCAAGCCGATACTTTGTGTGACGAAGGAGTGTCGAAGTTGCAGCCTTGCGGGCGAGGCCAGATGCAGCCGAACGCCACCAAATCCTTAAATCTGACCTCATTCATTGAATCTTTAAGTACATACTATGGATCAAAGTGTGAATCCATAATTCTCCTATCCTCGGGCTTCCTCACTCTTCCCTGGTATCCTGATTTTCACTCTCAAGTCTTGGACTTGCTTCACGCATCGCGACGCGCGATATCTGCGCTTGTGCTAGTCATCAAAGCCAGTTCGGGACGAGGCTATTGCACATCCCGAGGGCGGCGCTGCTTTCACCACATGCATCTAGTGACTGCTTATCTCAGCTTCCCGATCTTGCATGTGTTTGTCCATCTCTTCCACATAAAACTTGCAATCATATCCCGTCGTTGCCGGAGGTTGATCAGGACGCTGTGACGTTTTCTCAATATCTTTCGGAGCATATCGGGCTGTCAGCTTTCCCTTGTTCGCCCCACTTGCTGTCAAAATCCCCAAGTTTCATGAAATATTCGAGCTTCTTTGATCTTTGAACAGTTTCTTTTCTTGCAAGGATGAAATCAATACTTAGCGCATCAAAAAGAAGTACGCGTGGGTTGTGCCGTAGTCCCGTGCTGAATCGTCTTATCCGTCGAAGTGTATCTACACAAGAACTCGATGCTACAAAGGGAGGTAAGTTTAAATGTCGTCATTTTTCAAAAAGTTGCTGAATTTCATTCAGACCGCGAACGTATTGTTATTCTAGGATCAGGGCAAGTCACCTTATCGTTTTCAGGGCTACTCTTCTGACTGCTGTAAAGCTGGTCCGGATTCGTTTTATCACGAGAACTCGACAAGAAGAAGTTTCAAACAGTAGTTGTTTCTCCAAGATCATACTTTGTCTTCACTCCCTTGCTGGCCTCGACCGCGGTGGGTACCCTTGAGTTCAGAAATACACTCGAATCTGTTCGTGCTCCTGGTAAAGGGGTTGAGTTCTTTCAAGGTTGGGCAGATGATGTTAATTTCAACCGAAAAACCATCCAAGTCGAGGAAGCAACAGTTCGACGGCCTCTAAGAGCATCGGGTGGGAGTTACGAGGCCGCTAGTCTTACTGAAGCAGATCAATCTCATAGGTCAAAGAAGAAAGGACAACATTTTACCTTGAAATATGACAAACTCGTGATTGCCGTTGGTTGCTACAGCCAGACATTTGGAACCCCTGGCGTCCGTGAGAATGCGTTTTTCTTGAAAGATATCAGGGATGCGAGGAAGATTCGAAAGAGGGTGCTTGAATGTTAGTGTCTTGTTAGGTTTGTGCGATGCTCTTGCTAAAAATGATAGGCTTCGAAACCGCTTCGTTACCAACAACTTCAGAGAAGCTTCGCAATCAGTTGCTGAATTTTGCTGTAGTGGGAGGAGGCCGTAAGTAGACGTTTCGCTGTCGAGAATCAACTAACATATCCCAGCTACCGGAGTCGAGTTCGCCGCTGAGCTCTGTGACCTCTGCCACGAAGATCTCCGCAGACTGTACCCATCATTAATCCCCCATGTTAAGATCTCCATCTACGACGTAGCCCCAAAGATTCTTCCAATGTTTCACGCATCCCTAGCCAACTACGCCATGACCCTCTTCAGGCGTGACGGTATTCAAGTCAAAACCCAACACCACATCACAGAACTTAGACCTGGGCTGCCTGGATCGACTAACCCCGACTTTGATGGTGGATGCTTCACTCTGACGACCAAACAGGATGGCGAGATCGGAGTGGGCATGTGCGTATGGTCTACAGGACTGATGATGAATCCCTTCATCCAAAACGCCCTTGACGACGTGCACACCTATCCAACATCTTCTGCTACACTCTCTGGTCCACTTTCTGACCCACCTTCGTCGAAAAAATGGGCCTTGAAGCGGCACCCCAGATCTGGCGGTCTGATGGTCAATGATCGCTTTCACGTCAAGCTCCTGCAGAGAGACGACCTAGACACCGATTCAAAAAAGGAAGGACCCGAGGCGACAATGCGAGATGTTTTTGCCATCGGTGATGTTGCTGTTCTGGAGAAAAACCAGCTTCCCGCCACGGCTCAGGTTGCGAACCAGGAAGCGAAATGGTTGGGGAAGAGACTAAACAAAGGCGATCTTGAGGAGAAGGGCTTTGATTTCAACAACATGGGCGTGATGACCTACTTGGGCAGTATGAAAGCGATCATGCAGACTGATAACGGGACGGGTATCAAGGGGTACGTTTTCTTAAATCCAGTTTGAAGCTACATTGACAAGTTTGTTACATAGGAGAATGGCATGGCTTATTTGGAGAGGGGCATATCTCACGCAAACCGTAAGCTGGAGGAACAAAATATTGATTCCGATATATTGGTTGGTAATCTCTAACAATTTAAAGAAGTTTCGGCTAACAAATTAGGTCGATAAATTGGATATTCGGCAGAGACATATCAAGATTTTAAAAAGCACCAAACTCGGAGCAAGCTATGTATTTAAGCTAATCCACAGTGCTACAAAACTCATAATTTTGTTTGATGATGTGTTTGCTGTGTCTCTTCTGTTGCTCCACTGTAACTGTTGATTTCAGAAGTGAATAGAGCAAATTTTGATCTTCGTCGTTAGTGTAAAACTCGCACATTTTCCGAGACTTCCTCGCAGATATCGATTTCGAGCAACGGTATTATCGTCGCTCAGTCTTTTGCCGCTCCGATATTTCTTGAGCTCAAACACCTGCTTCTTTCAGACATAAAATAATAGCGTGAGCTACAAGCTCTCCCTTTCATATAAATTTCCATCATTTTCTAACTATCCAATTTTCTTTGGATTTACACCGAATAGCCCTAGACCTTCTCAATCGCAAGATTCACGATGAGGCGGTTCTTCACAAAAGATAGTTTCATATGATTCCTCTCCTCGTTCTCCATGCACCGTGATCTTCAATTCCCTTCCTAGGTGGTCGACTTTAGTTCCACTTTCTTTTCTTGCGTCGCGCCTCATGTCTCTAACAACAATATCTGTCAAACCTGGCTGGAAACTCCCGAACGCAACCAAGGAAGCAGGATTTGCATTTGCTGTTTTATCAGTAAGTGCCCCCGTAGCACCTGAAAGTAAATTCGGCATCGCGGCATCAGAGAATCCTGCAGCGACAGCTACATCTATTTTATCCGAAAAAGTACCGCCTAGACTAACAATCTGTACGACAGATGTATGTTTCTCAACAATAGAACCAGAAAGCACGCCCAGAGGATCGGAAATAGCCGGTAAAGCGGAAATAACACTTCCTTTTGAACTACTCCGTAGACTTCCGGCAATGCTGACGCTAGCCTCTGAAATTCTTCTTGCTTCACTTTGACTTAGTATTGTAGCTGAAACAGCAGTTTCTGGCAGTAAGGATTTGGATTCCACAATTCCAATCAAGCCACTTTCACTACTCGTGACATCTAGATTATTCGCGCATGAAGTGGCTCCTGAACCTGCACCCACCTTGGGAGGAAGTGAGCTAGTCGGAAGGACTGGAAGGCTGGCGGTGAATTTTGGCACTGTCATTGGTGGAAAAGAGAATCTTTCAATGTGTTAGAAGGAGATAATAAAGGGATTAATTGAAATTGGAATAACTCTGAGTTGATTCTGCAAAAAGAAACGGACTTACATTGAGAAACTCGTTCTAATTGAGCTGAGCACGTCCGAAGATCCCACAGGCGAGGCATCAGGCGATGTCTGATTTGAAGGCATGTTATTGGGGAAAGGCAGGTAAGTGACAGATGATGGACATAAACTGGAAGACATACAACTTAGACGCATACGAGATACACTTGAGATGGAATCTTACCTTGTTGTTTCTGTGCTTGTGACAGTGAAAATATTCATGAAGCTGTAAAGAGTAGCAGTCATGGCATAGTGCGTACTATGCCAGGTTTCCGTCACCGTACAAGTCACCGTAACTGGAGCTTGGTAAGGTGGTGCTAACGTGGTAACCGAAGGGCATTTTGAAAAAGGGGGCAAACTTGAGTTTAACTGGACACTCGACGATGGAATTAACAGAGATGAAGTAATGTTTTGTGCAATCATTGACAAGGACGAGTTCGTAAACACAAAGTCCTGGTTCTGTGTTGTCGGCGACTGTGTGGCTACTGAATACGAACTTATTGGAGACGATAAACTGTTGGAGAGAACAGAGCTCATAGTTGGTAGGGAGAAAGTAGTGCTTGACTGTAGCGTATTCGATGAACATGCGATGGAGCTGGCGTCGACAAGCGGGATTCTGCCTGAAGTTATTGGAACTGTTACTGAAGAAGCCGACAGTGTATTTAGAACCATGGGACCTTTGACAGCAGGAGGAACACTGCTTAGCGGTGGTGGACTTCCCACTGCATATGATGCTCCAGGTTTGTTGATCGAGAGTGGAGACTTGGTGAGGGTGAGAGAAATGCTGCTTGGCGAGACTGAAGCTGTGATGAACGACGAGGGTATGGAGACGACAATTTGTGGTGATGAAGTCTTTATTGTGGTTTGTACAGCCACATTTTCGTAGATGATCGAACTTGGTATGATCGAGGGAGCTGGCGCAATATTGAGAAGGACGCCCAAGTTCGATACACCAGTAGCTGTTGCAAGTATTGGCCCCACAACACTATTCGCAGCATCAATCAGATCGCCAACCACGTTTGACTCGACATTAACTTGTTTGACGACACTAGAAGCTTCATATGTTCCGAGACTTGGAGCAACTGCTATTGTACCCATGGGAATTGGTATAACCAATAAAGTAGACGTGAGAACAATTACCTGGGGTGCGAGAGTGCTGGTCATCTTGGATGCATCGTCAAGAATTGCCGCGGCAGCATTTTTGATTGCGTCTAAATAATCTACGGGCGCTGCGGAGACGGCTTTGGCTTCAACTTTTGGAACCGAAGTCGGTGGACTGTGACTGTGCTGTCAGTCTCATGATATTCAGTTCGCGGGCATCTCACTTCCAAGGCATATCGAATATGAAAGTTGACCCATCTCTCCTGCGTAGTATGATGCCATCTTGGCGATTCAAAAGTACCTTGAAAGCTCCTCCGAAGGAGATAAGTGAAAGTGTAGAGAGTGCAGTTATCACCACGATGGCTATTGCCAGGCCACTGAAACGACGCAGAACTGGCATGGCTTGAGGTTAAAGGAGAGAATCGCGTAGTACGGTGAAACGGAAAATTCCATGGAGTGCATCCTACAGCAGAGACGAACAGAGTAAGAATCAGTGCAGGCGTGCTTTCCTTTCGTTCAGCAGCTCTGCCGCACTTTCCCCATTTACGCCAAGTATTTTCACTCGATATCGGATTCTTGATCTAAGATTTGAAGGAAGCTCATAATTCAATTAGGCATTGCTACTGAATCCAGCCCCATGTCCATGCAAACACCATTTGTTGTGCCCGAAAAACCATCAACGCAAGTCCACTACAGACCACACCATCTAGTATCGCTTGCCAGCGCGCAGAACATCACCGAACTCCTCCAAAGGACTTCGGATGAGCTTAGTCTCCTTCCACAAGTTAGGAGTCAAGTATCCGTATGTGTTACCGACAGCGACGAAAGTAGCCTTGAGGGTGTTCTCGAGGGTCTTGGTGGAACCGGAAGAAGATGTGTAGATGTCGTCAACACCAGCAAGTTGCAAAAGACGCTTGACGGCAGGGGAAGCAACGAGACCGGTACCACGGGGAGCAGGGATAAGCTAGGATAGTTAGCAAGATTGAATTTTCGGGGGACTCGTGATAATACTTACACGGACAGAGACGGAACCGCACTTGCCACTCTCCTTGGTTGGAAGTGAGTGAGGAAGACCCAAGTTGGTACCCCAGTATCCTCTTCGGATTGGCAGAACGCTCAACTTTGCGATAATGATGGCGGCACGGATAGCAGTAGCAACTTCCTTGGAGGTCTTGATACCGAGACCGACGTGTCCCTCGGAATCACCGATGACAACGATGGCCTTGAAACGAGTACGCTGACCGGCACGGGTTTGCTTCTGGACAGGCTTGATCTGTAGGAATCGCATTGTCAGTCTGTGCCATTACTACATCTGCGAGTCATTCCAGACTGCATTTAGCGATTGTCGCATACCTTCATCACCTCATCCTTGAGCTTTGGGAGGAAGAAGTCCACGATTTGGTACTCCTTGATTGGCAGAGAGTGCAAGTAGATCTCCTCCATAGACTTGATCTTTCCATCCTTGACAAGACGGCCAAGCTTGGTCACTGGCTGCCACTCCTTCTCCTCGTTCTTGTTGGCACCCCGACGAGGTCCACGTCTTCCACGTCCACGTCCGCGATCTCCTCCACGGTCTCCTCCACGGTCACCTCTGGATCCAAATCCACCGCCGCGAGCAGCAGCTCCGCCTCTTGGTGCGTCAGCCATATTGTCGAATTGGACGGGTATGAAGGGGTCAATTCGGTGGTTGGCGTATCGAAGTCGATTTGAGAAGTTCGAAAAAAAGTCGATAATTCTGTGCAATTCAGTTGTGGCCCGGCTAGCCTCAATAAGCGAGAACTTAGTGCGAAGGCGGGGCATTAATATCACGTGATCTTGATACCCTCTGTCCCAACCCTTTCATTTTACTCCACCTTTGCCTTGAGCCTTCGGCCCTGAATTTAAATTCATCGCCATCGATGTCTCTCAAGCCTCATTAGCCGCAGGAGTAATGCGGCTCATCAATCAGAACGGCGTCACGTCGAGGCATACAATCACAGGGCGAGTGCCACTCCAGATAAGGGAGTACATCATCAACGATACACATTCATCCTATCAAAGAGAAGTTCATATTATTAACGAGCCGGCGCTTCATCAAATTCGTATACCTCCTCACTACTCCAAGTCCAGGATTCCCTTATTTTTACAAACTCGAACGCCGTTGGCACACCCATGTGTAAATGCCAACCTTTCCTAGTCATACAAAGTGACTGGCCATCCGGGTATTTATTGCTCCAATATTCAATGTACCCAACCATGGATAGAGATCTTTGCCGCGACTGACAAGGGAACACTGGCAGTAGCCAGTTCCAAGTCAATGGTACGCCTCTTATCGTAGCCAGATATCATGTTATCCATACCGAACAACAACGCACTCTGTTTATGCATTGCTCATCTGAGCGGCACGAACCAGCATTCCGCATCTGGGTTGCTCTCATCTCCCTATCAGCCTCGAACTCCGTCTTTGAGACCCCTTTACCAAGAAAATGTCGTTTCCCTAAATGTGTGTTTCCCGCTGTCATTGGTCATTGCTGAAGTCAGCTGTACCGCCAACCATCTTTCTTCAGAACTGAGATGCATATAGCTGATGGTATATCTTTTCGCCTCTGGTATGGGAACCGAGTCCTCTTGGATACCATCGCCTTCTATACTCGACAACCACGCGCATAATCGTGCCACCGTTATCGTATCGTAGCAGAGTCCCTCTCGACGTGCTTTGGACCACAAAAGAGCAATGGCTTGTCGCCGAACCTTTCGATCGCGGCATTTTGTCGCAGTTACCATGAGCGGCAGAATAGTGCCCATATCAAGGGTAAAGCGTGAGGAGTTGCTGGGGTCTTCAGAGCTTTGAATGAGCTGAGATGCTTTGGCAACAATCTCAGCAAAAAGCTCACTATACTCATCGTACAGCAACTCCGTGTGCTCCACACTCGAAGCTAAAAGGACTGTGGCAACATTGAAGTAGATGCTCAACATATCTGAAGACTCGTGCGTGGTATCGCCAGCTCTGAGCTCTTTGGCGAAGATTTGCTGGAATGATACTCGCCACTGGTCCAGTTGTGTAGAGTAGTGGTTATGCTGGTGGAGCCAGAAAGGAGATTTTAATTTTTCCGGATGCTTGTAGGAATGCACAACTGATTTTCGATAGAATTGCCCGATTCCCTGCATCAAGAAATCCCATGACTCTCTAGCTTCTTGAACGCTATCAAACGATTCCGCGATGACCACATCTTCCCAATCGGACTCGGGCATCGGGAACGGTGGTGGGACGAACAAGCCTTGAACGTCCAGGCGAGCGAACATTCGCCCAAGATCGTCCACAAGACCATCCTGGATTTCCGACAAAGAGTCCTGAGATAACCTGGAACTTAGACCTCGGCGGGCCGTTCTCCAGTCGGCAAGAAGTCTCGAGCCTCCACGCAGGTGAGTCAAGGCACCTTCATAGCATCCTTGGAGAGCTTCGAAGGCCATGAAAAGAACGCAACATGTCAGCGATGTTCTGAGATGCCTACGACCGTCACCGAGGATAGCTCTCAGCGAGGCGATAGACAGGCTGTATTGCCTCAAGGCATAGCGGTGATGCTCGTCGAGGTTATTTTGGTCAATTTGAGGGAATCCTGAGAGAGAAAGGCGTGTTGGGAACGATGTTACCTCCAATGACTTTGCGAGTGCTCCTATCGCTATCGTGGCATGTCTGATAGGAGCATCTTTGTGGCAGAGTTGAAGGACCTTCTCCGTCCAAAATGCGGGGTCGAAAGCCCCACATATCTCCAAGGCTGTTTTGTTGCAAAACCTTTGAAAATAGCGTCGTTCATCGTGAGAGCCTGGGAGAGCGACGCTTGGAGCGTAAGACATTATGGTCATCGGTCGAGGATGGATAGGAACCGGTGCCACATTCTTTGAAGAATCATCCAGTGCTTCCGGGGCATATCCGCCACATTCACGACCTAGATTTTGACATCTCACGCAGCCTGGCTTCGTCTCATCGCATTTGACACGGCGTTGCCTGTGTGATATCAGTCAGAATGACCATCTCTTATGAGTGATCCTGGAAGCAACAGGGCGTCATACTTGCAAGTTGAACATCCGCTCTTCGATCGGGGCCCACTCTTACGGAGTCCTTGACTCCTTGACGACTGCTCGGGCGACGCCTGATCGGGTGCTGCAAATTGGTTGAAGAACTTATAAACATTTGGATAGGGATGTCTCAATGCCATTTTCTCTTATGTTGGGGTGAGGTTGACTCAGATATTGAGATGACTGTCGCTGCTGCTGGTGCTGAGGGGAAGCGGGACGGTTCTGGTTCCTCGTGTTCGGGCTCTGACATCTGACGAGCGATTTCGTACGATCCAAGAATTCCCACCAGCATGTTACTTCATGCGTCGCTTTCTCATCCGTTGCTACCTTCAGGACGCTGCTCGGGAGCGTTTGCTTCAGGTGTCTCCCATAACGGTGGATTGTTCGACGAAGGAACAGACACTGCCACCGAGAAATTGCGCTTCGACGCTTTAAGGGTAATCAATACGGTGTGATAGTGTGCATGGGACCAGGCTGGCTAAAACGAGAAATCCTAGCGGTATGGCTTCGACCTTGCTGCTAGCAAATAAACTCATCCAGCTATGACGCTTCTGGAACAGACATGGCAAGCTGGCTGGCTCGCCGTGCTCACCCTTGAGCTCCCCCAGACAAATCGAAGTTGCTCCAAGCCCTCGCTCGCCCGTCCAGGTTCTTGGCCAGCGAGGAGACCAGTCGCAGTGCACCTACAAATGAAGTCAAGCAGGGGTTGCTCACGTGAAGGAGGAAGTCTTACTAGCAATCCTGGTCAGGGCATGGCTCGAATCCCTTCTGGCCTCTCGCAGCGGCGTGCTCGACCCCACCCCCAGACTCTCCACCAGTCTCGTCGGTTTGACAGCTGAGTGAGGCATCCACACTCATGCACGCGGAAATACGCGAGCCCAGGCCGCCGTGTGATTGGCCGACACACGAGGGTGGCTCCTCCCAACGGGGGTTGGGCCAGAAGGTGAGCACATCTCTTCGGAATTTCTTACCGACTTGCCGGAGAATCTTCAACACTCACCGTAGCACTCGAATCATCCGACTCGCACCGCAGCAGCCTCGCCGTGGGAGGACTCTTTCGGTCGTTGGTGCAGCCCCGCCCCTAAAGCGGAAATACGTTTTTCACGGCGTAGAGCGGAGACGGGTCAACGGATCTTGCGGTGCGCTGCTTCCTCCCTCCCTCCCCTCCTCCACCGCACCGCTCCTTACGGGCAGCGGTCTAGAGTTGGATGCTGCATGTTGGATGTTGGAGTAAGGTTGATCTGATGGCGGGGAAGCTGGACGCTGGGTGGGTCGTCCGGCAGTCCTGCCAGTGTGGGGGCTGAAGCACTGCAAGCACCTCGTGTTGATTGCCAGTTGAAGGCCACTGTTTCCTCGGTGGTTCCTGCGTTTCTCGTTCATTATCGTCAATATCGCACCCCCAACTCAGCCTTACCCATATCTTCTGCTTATCCATGATCGACAATCTCTCAAGACGTCACGTGTACTCTCCTTGAAGATTCCTGGGTCTGCAAGCAGTCTGCAAAGATGGAGCAAGCTGCTGAAGTTTTTCCGGTCTCGAGGTCTGCTATCGATTCTTCCGAAGTGGGTGTGTCGCATGTTCAAGTGACTCCTCTTTGATCATTATTCTGAGCTGTTCAGAGGATGCATGGCGGGGCGCACCACCGCATGGCATCAGCCGGCATCCGTTGTCCAAATATGGCAGTGTTCCAGATTCCGCATTTCATACGCCTCTCCAAGCAATCTTACTTAGCATTTAATCTGGCCATTGCGTCTCATCCCTCATGCCATGTGCTGTGTTGCTCATTTTGACAACTTGGACAGTCGAATGGTAACCAACGAGCAATTTCATCTCAGTACTCCTCTATGATGAGAACCTCCTTCATTGAAACTTAAAACTCAAACGTCTGCGAGATCGGATCTGTCATTGATGCATGTGCATCAGGGAAAACCGTCCCGCACGTAGGAAAAAAACGCTCAGCCAATCGAATTGAAATGTACGACCCAATGAGATGTTCTATTTCTTGACCCTCCTGCAGCCAAGCATCCAAGATGAATTCTCCTGAACGCCTTTCCGGTATTGCGGTTTCCCCGTTCCGCATTCGACGTTTGTGGATGGTAGCTGAGAAGGGCCACGGTTTCAGCGCTGGCTAAATTCCAGTCTGAGTGGAGGCCTCGTATACGTACACGGTTGACGTAATGTACATTCCGATTACCCTCGCCATCTGATGGCCCCCTACATACGAAAGAATGGTATTTCAACGCTGGGATGCCCCTTTTCCTGCGGTCGAATGGCGCATTGTACCTATGTAGCGGCCCGAACATGTCAGCAACTTTTCCCAGCTCGATCGCCCATTTGCTACGTCACGACACACATTTGACCACTTAGCCCTCGTATGCACCTCAACCTGTCAGAATTGAATAATCAGATTATTGAGATTCCGATGCCATGAGGCCTCTATTATTTGATCAACGGGGAAATAAGGACTGCATAAACATGCCCACACCAATTCTGAGGTTTCGAATATGATCGCACTTGTTTCCATTTCGAGAATATGCCTCAATTTTCGGCACCCTTTCCCATGTTACCCTCGCAAGAAGGAGGCGTTTCCTCTCCAACCAACAGACCTGGCATCTGTTCCCGTCTCTTGAGATCGGGCTCCTTGGATTGTTCAGGTCTTGGTCTTACACGAGCACGCTTGTTTGGTCTATCATTGGCGTCCAACAACATCCTTCTCCTTCCCTTGTTTCCTTGTCCAGGAACATAGTTCTGACACTCAGAGGCGGTGTAACCTTTTCTCTTGCATTCGCTGCATGGCGGGCCGCCTTTGCAAGGCGTACTCTTTTTGAGGCTCGTACAGAGAGGACATTTTGGCCTGTTTTTCATCTCCAGATCACCATTCGAGGAAGCAGTCCATTCTCGTTTGCTGGGTGTCCGATAGTTCGAAACCACTCGAGTTGATGAGGAAACCCTTCTCTGGGATATGTGTTCTAAAAAGTCCGAGTCAGAGTGAGTTTGTAACACAACGACCATTGAGGCTATGCTGTTAGTCAGGTGATGAAGAATGTCACGCGCTCTTACCTGACAACTTCACGCAATGAAGAGATTCCCGCCATTGAGCAAGTGTCTCATGGCTAAGCTCATTCCATGGAATTTGAGGCCACGGACCTTGATAATCGACATCATCTAACCACATCTCGTATGTCTGTTGCTCAGGATCCAAGCATTCGATCATTGCTGTTGAAGCCATAGCCTCCAGCATAGCCCGTGGCACATTCACAGCCCCTTCATCTTCACTCATGGTTTACTAGTGATTGAGTTGGCAATCCTAGTCTGATGTCTGATGTAGTAAGTCTCACAGCTCTCTTCCTTGACTGCTTCTTAATAATGTAGTACTGAAAGCCACACACGACTACCTTTCTTACCCCAAAACTTGGCAAACATTGCAATCAGCTTTCAGCGTTCCTTTCGTGTACAAGTTTGCAAATGGGAGGGTACAGCAATCCTTTAATTGTGTAGGAAGGATAGCTACTTCAGCCCTGCTGAGTATGGTCACATTGAGCCGAGATTGATTGCTGCCGCGATTGCTACATTTCTTCAAGTGAGGGGACAGTTTAAAAACTACATGCAGTTGTCTTGGCCGGATTAAGCCTTGATTGCGGTCCCCACCTTTGTATCATCTCTCTTCGCTCTCTTCACAGGATTCTTGTCTTTCTTATCCGCGTCTCCATCCTTCCTCTTCTTCTTCTGCCTCTTGTGGCCTAACTCGCTCAAGAGCAGGTGACTCTCGCATTCCTCCTTGCTGTATCCCTTCTGCTTGCATACGGTGCATGGAGGGCCGCCACAGCAGATGGATCCTGCAGCCCGTGAGCGATAGCAAGGTGGACATCTTGGCTTGTTCTTGACAGCATCGTCGCCTCCAGATGAACCGACCCAAGGCTTACTGGCGGGTACACTGACTTTCTCCGGAGTTGGGGATTGAGGGTCTACAAATTGTTAGCACCAAGGTCTGTTGAATATGAAACGTTACTTGCCATTTCCTGCCGCATTTCTCTCCCATGCAATTCGCTCCTCGGCACTCACGCCCTCCCAAGCAACTCTTCCATCAAAGGACTGATCATCCAACCACATCTCGTACGCGATTTGTCCTGCTGTCAAGTCTTGGCCGTCTGCATGCATAGCTGAATGCATTTCCAAAAAGGAGTTGATGGCTCGTTGATCTCCTGGCTCTTCTGGATTCGACATCACGGCGTGGTGAGGTTGTTGTGCTGCCATAGAAGATGGAAATCATGAGTATGGGTGCAGTGGGGCGCATTCGATTCTTCTAAGCGAGATTTTGTTCCTTGACTCTGTGACTGCTTGACGGCGGTTGAGTTTTCGTGTCCTTGCTGTGTCCAAGATGGATTTTGGCGATACGTGGTGGAGGTGTCGCTGCGATTGCCTCCGTCTTTTGATACGTTGATGAGAATAACAGGATAGCGACTTCGATTCTACTTGGTGGGAAATAGGTTGAAAATTCTGGCCATTTCACTGAAAGATTTATTTGGCGGATGTTCTCGTTCTGTTCATCTTCTGGTGTACTCATCTTGGCTTAGATTGTTTCCAGACGGGATACTTAAGTTCACTCAATGAGAAATATTGTGCAAGATATTCAGTTCTGCTTCACTAGTATTATCAAATTTAATTTACAAACCTTCCTTCACCCTCTCAAATTGACGTATCGTTTCAAAGCGACAAGAAACGCTCCCAAGCCCACGAGACTCCCCTATCCCAAATAATCTACCCATCCAACATCCAAATTCATACGTAGCAGTGGCTCTTAGCTGTATCGTCACTTCTCTCCTTAGCCAGCGGTTGGTTCTTCTTCTCGTCTTCTTTTCTCTTGTTCTCCAAGATCTTCTCCCTGAGGTCATGGATAGTCATATAGCTTCGACACTCAATTGCTGACAAGTGCTTAGCGGAACATGTGGTGCAAGGTGTGCCTCCACGACATGCGAGACCAGAGAGTGCACATTTTGGGCATTTTTGGGGGTTCTCGATCTTGAGATTGTTATTAGTGTTGACTGATGACTCCTGATTTCCGTCGGTGAATGCTATAGTTGCCATGTCGTCTGATGGGTCATCGGTTGTTAAGGGAACGACCACACTCTCTTCGTTGCTCGATATTGGGCTTATAAGTTCATAAAACGAAGAATCTAGAGATGATCGGGATGTGACATTCTTGATCTTGGTGTCGTTCCAGGGTGAGATGGTCTCATTTCCATGAACAGACATAGCCTGATTTGACATGGACTCTGGAGCAACTGAGTAGATATGTTAGTAAATAGATTCATCGGCGCAGTCTTACGCACGTGACCAGATAAACAGTTCTCGTAGCACAAAGACAGCTATGGGGGGGGCACCACTTCCACTAAACAACTTACCATCCTGAATATTGTTATTGACAACATTCGTAATTGCAACAGAAGCTTCCCACTCCATACGCTCACTCTCAGTCAATGCCATCCAGCTAACCTGCTTGTCGACAGGCAATGTGTCTCGTGACAGGTAATAAGCTGTCTTTCCTGGCGTCAAGCTGATGTTATGCTCCGCCTTGAAATTGTCATCACCCACGATGGAATGTATCATCTCCTTTAGGTAGCGGACGGAATATGGTGCTGTAGCAGCGGAGTTCTGCTTCTGGTCTTGGCATGAAACTAAGACTTCCTCGATCTTCTCGATCTTCTCGATTAGAGTGCACATCGTGCGGCGAGTGTTGATTGTGGTGTTGAAATTGGAGTTAGAGCCAGAGTTGGAGTTGGAGTTGTTTGGGTGCTGGGGTTGGGGAAGCTGGGATTTCATTTTCTAGATTCGCCGTTTGTGTAGCTAGTGTCGTTGTGTGTAAATGCTTGGGGTTTTATGAATTGGACAAAACAGGCTACTTGAAAGCGTATGGAAGCTCAAAGAATTAGGTCTTGCAATGGGCACAGATAGGAGGATAGGGATCGTCGGAGTTAGTTCTTGTTCGTTCCCTCGACACTGAACCCTTCCAAAGTACCCCGTCTAACCATTTCCTTGCGTGACGGACTCCCATCTACTGGTGATTTCTTTTCGAAATGTAAATGGCACTGAAACATATCATACTTCGTAGAACTGCGAGAGATTAATTGTTGTTTGTTAGAACAGCTCTGCACCAATATCACTAATGTGTGTCACTCCCAAGCCATCTGAAGTGTTGTCTACAGACTTATGTTTATTTTAAGACGCATCAATTAAAGTACAATATTTAACATAGCGTAGATCTACCGCGTGTTCAGCAGACATGTATGCAAGCTATCCTGGAACTTTGTGCTGCTCTCTTAGTTGAGCTGAACTTGACTGCTCCATCGCAGGTCGGACTCGCAACCTCTCCCATCTTTACAGTTATGACCGCCAGTTTTCATTTCCCATGACCCATCCCCTGCCATACATTCCAAAGCTCGTGTTGTTAATCTCATCGTGATCTTCTTCTCGATCCACGGCCTCGTCACTATCATCATCACTACCCTCATCACTACCCTCATCACTACCCTCATCACTACCTCCATCATCCTCATCGTCTGCTTCCTCGCCACTCTTTTCTTCTTCTTCATGCTCTTCTGCTTCTCCACAATTATCATCATCCTCTCCGCTCTGCCATTCTTCCCAATCCTCGACCTCGAGGCTATTCTCAATCTTTCGCTTGTAAACCTTGCTCCAACTCGCGCATTCCTTCTCTCCCTTGCCTCTCAAGACACAGCGAGTGCAAGGCGGTCCACCAAAGCAGTCTTTGAATCCTCCCTTTTTGCATTGCGGACAACGCATTGAGTTTTTCACTGTTTCGTTGCCATAAGATGAGGCTACCCACTTGCTTTTAACGCCTCCCTTCTTCTTGCGGTATGCGAGGATTTCTGCTTCGGTTTGGTTGCCTGTGCTGGGGTCGGGATCTAGTAATGTGATCAGTTTGAGCTGAGCTTAGCTACATATTCGAAGGGGAAAGGATTGCTGCCGCTGTGGTAACAGGCATATCGGATGTTCGGGGAATGGCTGTAGACTGAAGAACAAACCTAAATCCCACCACCGATCTGGCCATTCCTCTTGTTCTTCCTCACTCAAATTAGACCACTTGCGCTGCTCCTTCAATGGGTTTTGCAAGGCGTAGAAGGTGAACGCCATTTCGCCATCAGTCATTTGCACATCGAAGACCTTGTTGAATTTGGGACTACTTTGTGCAGCCATACGAATTCGTCTGATTCGTCCGAGTCGCCCGACTTTATCGCTTTGGTTGGGTTCGCTGACATGGCTGACTTGGGTGGTTGCTTTGCTGAGGGCAATGATTCGGAGAGCGTTGATTCGGAGATCGATGAGGAAATAGAAGAAGACATTGTGCGGGTGAAGCGTATGAGGTATCGAAGATGTGCAAGATAAATGAAGACTCCCTTAGGGACTTTGCGAGTTTTGTAAAACCTGTTCAGTTCAGGTTTTTAGAAAGACGTAAATTGGTTTCCTTGTTTGAAAAGTATTTGGCTGTGAAGAGCGCGGGCCTAGGGCAAAGCTAGGTTGCAAATGCGTATTTCTATCTTAGACAATAGTGAATGTGAGATTGTGTTTATGACTCTGTGCTTGAAGGTGAATTCGTTTGTTCTTAGCAGGGAAAGACAACCCAGGGAAGGATTACTTGTTCAAAGACACTTTTACAAACACTTATCATATGAATGCAATTTTTGCAAGTACGTTTCTATCAGCATTCAGGCACCTGTGAGAACTTTCACACCAACAAAAAGCCCAGACAAAAACTTGACGAAAACGGGAGACGAAATCCTACCTGTAACTGATCAGTTCCTAGAAGACAGTAGTACGAGAGTCAATTGCCAATAAGCCACAGTATTTTGAATTTTCGAACTGGTTACAGCGAAACGTAGCGTGCAGATGCAAGTGTCAAAGAGCCACAAGTAATAGCAACACAATCGTGGCATATGCGTTTTTGATGCCTAAATACTATTCATCGTACAGAGAGGATTGAGGAGCAGAGACTGGGTATCCATCACATGCAAACCGCTGAAAAGCATTAAATAGCATCTCCTAAACACCTACTCTTCTTTGATGACAAGGTTCTCAGCAGGCTTAACACGTTGTGCCCATTCCCTGAAAACATTAATAAAGCCTAAAGAATTATTTGGAAAATGTTACTTACGTCCAACTTCCATCATACACCCTCCGCCCGGCCGTAGGATAGCCAGCTTCAGTCAGTGCTGCGTCAATAACTGCTGCAGTGACTCCAGTGCCACAGCTACTAATGATTGGTTTGCTCGGATCCACACCTTTGCTCTCAAATATCTTCTTTAGTTGATCTCCTGGCAAGATGGTCTTCTTGACGGGATCCAGAAGCTCCGAAACAGGTACCGAAATGCTTCCTGGCATATGTCCAGAAGGAAGTCCTGGTCTTGGTTCTGGATCCTTCCCGGTCCACCGACCATACGATCTAGCATCGAGAATTTGTACCGGCTCAGCGCCCTCCTTATTCAGGTCCTTCGCAATCTCCTTGACCTCTTCAAATTCCGCCAGCATATCCGAATTGAATTCTGGTATTGGGTATACGCAAGTATCAACATCCCAAAACTCCCCACTTTCAGTTGGG
The DNA here is from genome assembly GCA_003415645.1 of Articulospora tetracladia. NCBI lineage: Eukaryota > Fungi > Ascomycota > Leotiomycetes > Helotiales > Discinellaceae > Articulospora > Articulospora tetracladia. The sequence continues at coordinate 6,784,167 of PYIV01000001.1, read as the reverse complement.
AATCCCTCCTCAACCCAGAGCTTGAAGTTATTCAACACATGTACAGACTCATGTCCGAAAGCTTTCATGGTCCATCCCACTCTCGGTGCACTGAAAATACCCAACTCTTGCGAATCATATACCACAACTGTATCATCCCTCTTGATGCCGAGTCCACTCATAGCCTTGGCAAAGGTCGAGGCTGTTGGCAGCATATGTGGGTACGGCGAGTGTTTGTCAATAACTTTGTCAAGATCGAAGAAACGAGAACTTGGAATACGCTTCTCACGGAAGGTATCTAGACCATTGCGGCCATCGTTGGGTAGAAACCAGGACGCGCATACAGCTACTGTCCGAGGCGAAGTAGAGATCTTCGATGGGGAGTTCTTCTTGAGTGCAGCTTGAAGCTCAGTGGGTGTGACGAGGTAGGACGAGAACGACCGTTGAGATGTCATATTGAAGAGCGGTCGGAAGGTAGAGGTCGTAGGGTGTGATCGAGGGAGGTGAAAGGTGGAGGTAGATCGAGCTCTGAGAGCTGCCGCCATGGCGTGCTTTGGTTAGGTAATTATCTGCGATTCATGGGAGTCGTCAGTGGGGCGTCGCAGATGATATCAACACGTCGCGAAGCTGAAGAAGAGCAGTGAGGATCCGAATGGACAAATGAAACTATGCTGGAAAGAGGGGTTGGTGATCAATTCGGGATGGCACAGTAGCACGCTTTTTGGCTCGTCGAGAATGATAAGGTAGTGGAAGGTTCGGCACGTGAATTCGAGATTATCTCCCGTCATCCGACGCGACAACGCCAAGTCAACATCAACACCGCCTTCCTATCAACAGAAGCAAGCCAGACTCCTGCCGCAGAGGAGCGACAGACAGTTTGTCGTCGATTCAACATGAAGGTCAAAATCAAGACATGGAATGCGGTAGCTACCTGGCGATGGGACATACCCGATGACGACGTCTGCGGTATCTGCCAAGTGCATTTCGATGGCACCTGTCCCACATGCAAATACCCAGGAGATGATTGCAGTTTGCGTAGGGCTCATATGTGTAAGAGAGGTACAGTGGCGTGCTAACTAGAAGGTAGTCTCTGGCAAATGTGGGCACAACTTTCATATGGTTTGTGATTGAGCTAGGATAGTTTGCAAGTAGCTGACGCGTAACAGCATTGCATTCGCGAGTGGCTTAAGCAAGAGTCTTCGAAGGGGCAATGTCCAATGTGCCGACAAAGTTAGTATATATCTTTCCCTGGAATGAGCATCAGATTCTAAAGTGACGGCAGCATTTGAATGGCCGGAGAATACAGCAATGGTGACAGCAACAAATACACCAGCACAAATGGCTTGAGAGATGGCGAGGTACATACACGAATATCATAGCACAAGTGAGAGTTTCAACGAATTGAACGCTACGGAGTTTGGGCGACACCTGGAATGGACTACATAAGATACCCATGCTCATACTTTAGGGTAGGCATCGAATGAAATTACGGCTCCCAACAAACGTAACTACTGTTCGTTACGAATTCTTATGAATAATGATTTGATAGTCGTGGTTCAGAGTTACTAGTATATGGTTTTATGGTCAAATCAGTAGCTCTGGTCTGGTTGTTCAATTATATGCTTAGTTTCAGATTTGAAATGAGTAGAGTAGTTGATTCTACGTCACTGGGAGACTTTGAGGTTAGCTTATCTATACTGGTGGTGTATCAAGCGCTTTTTATCTTTATTTCAAGGAGTAAGTGCTCATCGAGATGATGTATAAGGTAGCGTTAGGTGATTCTCTCGAATTCTACCAGCCTAGCATGGCCAAACGAAAACTATTCTAACAGAGGCTAGCCACGTGTATTTCTAGTGCAATTTCAAGATATTCGGGATGAACAGAAGATTTTGTTACTATTATTGTTCATCTCCAATAGTCTTATAACCTATGGTGACTTGGTGTGGCAGTCTAAATTGATATTAACCCTCAAAAAACTATATTATTTACACACCTTACCTTGTCCTGCAATTGTATATAAAATTCAATAGTAAAACTTGACGGACCTTCGCAATCACATTCCTGTGTCAGCCTAGCGTTTATCAGCAGCCCATGTATAGTATAAGAAAACATTCACGTCCAGCACTGGAGAATATAGAGGCCAGCTTATGTCTACTTGAGCCTTGATCTGTGATCGAACTTAAGAAATAAAGGTTGATAAAAGGAAAAGGCCCTGCTACAGCATTGACTATACATTATTCTGCTCCTCGAAATTATTAAGATCCCCGGTGATGCTGAGCCACATCTGCGTCCAACTCAGCCACCCCTGTTATTATCTATACACATATTAAAACTTATTGAAGTAATGAGGACAGTGCTGTCACCTGCAATGCCTTTCTGTTTCCTATGTTGGTTGTAAGGTCGTAGTACCCTCAGGCCACATCACGATTTCATGCAGTTTGGTGGTACAGCAGGGATAGCTCAAGGCAGAAGCGCTTGGCAGCCTCTCGGTCAGTGGCACAGTAAAGAAGGATGGTATTCTCGAACTTTAACTGGATGTCCCTGCAGGTTTTGGGGCTAAGGTATAGCAACCTGCCACGTGATCATGCAGGAGCATAAAGCTGAACTATATCCGATCCTACGCATAAAGATCCCTCTTCTCGTATTCAAGACACTCCCACCATAACTAGAACTGCTCTTCGATCGTTCTATCCTCACAATAAATTTCAGTTTGAATTTGTGTCAAAAAATGGCTGATTACGAAGAGAACGAGCCGTTTCTTATTGGCGAAGAAGCCCAACATGAGGATGAGCATGAGGCTCCAGAGATTGTGATCCCCGCAAACAAGCAATTCAAACATGTGATAAAAGCGCTTTCAATCGCAGTTTCTGCTTGTTCGGGTCTTGGTTTCATCATACTACTCGCTGTCTTTATCAGTGTCCAAGTCCAACAGCTTAATTATGCTTGGCCAACAACTGTTGCCGCTGTTGACCTTGGTGTTTGTGTAAGTGCCTCACACTTCGTGAAGATACAGTGCATTGTTGGATAATCACGAACCTGACATTGCACATACAGATCCTTGTCGCCTTTGTCTTCACAACTCTCAACTTCTTCATCCAACTCCCGATTCTTATCAACATTGTAACTGATATCACATTCTCGGTCGTCGTTTTGGTGTACGCCTCCAATATCTTTGGACTCGGCTGGCCACGTATGGAGTGGTGCCCCTCTCGTCTACCTTATCCATACCCGCCATATAATGACCCGGGGTCCCCACCAGCTCCGAGGTGTACGCGCTTTGTCATCGCTTCCAGAGTTCTCATGGGGGTCGGTGGCGGGTTGGGCTTTGTGGTAGGGTGAGTCTCCACTCTATTCTCCTCGAATTCTGAAAATAAAACATGAACTATTTCTCACGTATGTAATGCAGATTTATTTTCTTAGCGATCTTACTATTACGAATCGTCGCGCTATCAAGAACGAAGTTTTGGAAGAGAAAGGAGTTCTTCGCGCCGGGGGAATATAACTATCAACTCTCTTTCACGATAACGAAGAAGACCGAAGTGAATGACACGACGAACACAAGGGGGAGGAGTGTGCAGTCAAGAGCGAGTGCTGCGGAGGCGCCGCTGATTGAGACTTGAAGGTCGACTACTTCGTGTTTGAGTACTGTGGCTGTGCATTATGAGCAGGATCATTCGGATGGTTTGGTATGATATACTGATGTATGGGAGCAATTGATAAGATGTAATGATGTTTATCGCCGGAGAAATACTTGCTGAATCTGGGATCTTTGTGACAATCACTTCTTCTACCTCTTTCCGTGTCTTATTTCTATTCTTTCCTCATCCCGGTCCCAATTTTCTTGAACCAGCCAGGAGAACGGGGAGATAGTTTTACTATTGATGAGCTATACGGAGAGAAGGTCTATACTGGAACTTGCAATTAAGGAAGTAGAAGCATTAGAGAGGGAGGAAAGTATACTGCACGTTACAAAAGAACTCCGGGAAAAGGAGCAACTGGATAGAAGGGCGTAAGAGCATAGGTATTAAGCTTACCAAGATAAATATGCTTACCAAATGTGAGAAGAATTGGGGGAAAAGAGTCGAGATCTAGAACAGCAACAGCAGTTACATCTTCGAGAGATTGAGGGGTACAAAGAACTGGTTAATGCAGTAGTATCGAAAGCTACAAACAAGAAGAATCATAACGCACTGAGAGTTTAGATGACTTAGGAAGCCAAGAGCGTGGTGGTAAAAGGTACCTCCAGGGCGATGTGAAATCGGGGGTAGCTTCAGGTGAATGGAGATAAGTTTCACAAATGCCCCGAATTCTCAACACCATATTCATGCGGTTAGCACTAACCCCAACCCGTACCGGATAACCCTGTCACGGTTACCGGGACGTTTTGCAATCTCATGTGATGGGATAGGGCGTGAAAGATGTTGTGTCGCCAACTAGCAATAAATATGTGGGTCTATTGAATAAGCGAGGGGAAAGGGGGACAGCCCAAAATTTGCCTGGCACGACAGACTTGCTTGCGACTTACCTCGCACCAATGACGGGTACATGATATGTGATTCAACAAAACGCCGCCTCATCGCTGTCGGGTCATAAAATCAGCAGATCCTGACCTGTCCCTATATCCTATAAACTTAGTTCAATGCACCCAAAACTGTCAATTTCACAATTTGCGAGCCAGTCTACGCCTCATGACTGACATGCAACGCTCCCTTCGCAAACCATGCCCCCAATCTTGACAGTCGAATAGTTGAAGAAAGAAATGTTGGGCACTGGGTGCTATTTTAGAATAGTACATGGATAACACATGATTACGAATGCGCAGAAGGAGTCGTGTTTGAAGTAGTTCTAGAGCGGCGAGCGGTGAATGAGAGTCAATATGTGTGCTTATTGAATAGAATAATGGTTCAGGGTCTAGATAGGAAGCGGGAGGAATTGGTAGGATGATATTTCGCGAGACGATCTCAACCGTGGAGCTTGCGAAGAACCACGTAAATCAATATCAGCCGATTTCCAGTTAGCCATTGCAACCAAATCGAGATTTGCCACAAATCCTCATTTCATATGAAAGTACAGGGCTCATTCCACCTTAGCCTTCACATCTTCTCTCAGTCCTAGTCTCGCACCGAAAACGAAAAGTGTCTAACTCATAGAAACACCAAAAGTCAAAGACAAATGTGCGAATTCGTCTACCTCAGATGTCTGATGTGCAAACAGCCAATCAAAACATGCCCTATGTTCACAGTAGCTTGTCGGAAACAAGGAATACACGGGCATGGAGTGGTAGACTACCCAACTTGGTCCTCACATAAAAAATGTTCAAAGTCAGAACCAAAGCCAGAGCCGATAGATATGGTGTCGGACGAGGAACGACAAAAGCGGTCTATTCAGGGCCGAATGAGAGGGCAATAGGAAAATTCGTCGGAATGTGCGTGGGGGACACCTAGATGATTGGGGTGAAAAGCTGCGGCATGGGTCACCATGGGTTGGTGGATCGTGGAGCCGTTGGCCGTTCTACTCCACTAACGGGTTATTATTTGCACATTCTTGCCGCTTAAACTCACGAAAAATACCCCAAAATGGATGCTGATGATTCAACTTCAATTCTTGATTAAATTGACATCCACAAATATGAAATTCCTGCGCCGAGCTCTGGTGCGCAGCGCAACAAAATATCCGTTTTCTGCATCTTTATTACTAGCAGGCTGCTTGGAGGGAGCCGCACTCATTTATCGAGATGAGTTGTGTCTTCATAGCTATCAAGAATAGAGTAGCTCACTGCCAACGATAAACTTGTTGATGTATAACCACCACCATGATGATGAATGAATCAGTTTAAGTTTGCTCCAAGACAAAAGAACCACGAAGTCACACACGCTACGCTGTCGCACACTTGCGCACAACAATAGGATATCGTAGGAGACAAGCCATTGAAGGATATATAAACATGCTTTGCCTCACACATTGAACCCTCGTCTTTGAGGCATACATGGCACGAGACCAACCATAAGTTTAAACGAGAGAGGATTTACTTTCAATCAAAATCCATTGTAATGTGATCACAACCATATCTGAAATCTTCCCGTAGGTAAAAGTACAAGCGCGTAGAATCATATCAGCTTCAATGGAAGCGAGTCATCCCATCCACCCCATCTCCTGTATCCCAGTCCAAAAACGCCTGTTGCCCAGCCATAATACATATTCAACACAATCAGCCAATCCAAGGACGAAAGTTATTCCATCTGACAAAGAAACACTATCATAACGGAACGGCGTAAATGAGGCGTACATCCGTCTCGCCAAGGGATCCCTCCAGTCGCCCTGACAGCCCCGCGCCCGACCAGTAGTTCGGCTTACAAGAACGCCTCATCATACAGCCTCACGATTGTTCTCACCGACGTTGTTCTCGGTTTCTGCGATCGGCACGGTCTTGTGTTCTTTGGTGGTCCTCGGACGTTGCATCGGAGGATCGTGGTGCTTGGGGATCGTAGATTGGCAAACGATGGTTGATAACTTTGACTCCGTTTCTCGTTGATGTCGTAGTGGTTATATGATAAAGCTCTATTGTAACGAGAAGGTTAGATACTGATTGACATAAATATCCGGAACGGAGCTACGAACCATTGTCTGGAACCCTGTGGATTTGTACCCGATCCCCAGTTTCCTCTTTGTAACCACCATCTGCCATTGCGGTGCTGGTAGAGTAGTGGATCTCTGTTGATGATCTGCTAGTCGTTGAAGCACGAGAGTCTTGCGAAGTTTCGCGCGAGTGGACGACGGTTCTGTATGAGCGACGAGGATCTAAGGACATGCTTTGAACTGAGACGCGATTCGAGGTTTCTGATGAGGTCGCCAGCGTTGCTGTTAAGGAAGAGTAGAGCTTCACTGTTTTGGTCGAAGAAGACGAGGGATGCTGTTGGTTAAGGTTTTAACAAGTAGAAATGAAAGAATACTTATACTTATGAACCGTTCGAGTGGAATTGACTGGTAACAGCAATCAATTGGGAGCCTGGCACTAAGTCCAGGGAAATTCTTCACCGAGGAGCAAGCAGTGCATCCAAGGCCAACCAAGCCTATGTAATGGGGCTTTGTTTGCGTAGAGAGCGACCGCGCAAGGTAGACTACGACACAAGGAAACCGTCATAGGAACCATATGACCCCATACCGGTGAGAGAAAGAATCTTACCGAGAGTGCAAAAAAAGGGGTTGATGACATTGATAACTATGAAAGTCGCGGTTTGATGCGCTTTTCCCACGCTGCTCCGCCGCCATGAGCAACGACCCTCGGATGTCATGGACGCACTGGTATTGTGCAGCTCGAATCAGAGAAGCCAAATCAGTGGCAAGAGCACCAGTAGTGGATCAAATTGGGCTTATGGAGGAGGCAGAGCAACTGCGGATTGGCAGAGTTGAAGGCTTTCGAGAGGCTGTTTTCAGGGCTGACTGCGAGCCAGCCTTGTTTGTGCTCTGGAATGGCAAACATAAAGAAGCAGAAATCCCCTCACCCACTTTGACCTCCTTCGGCTCCTTGGGAATCGAAATGGGAGCCTGAGAAGAGTGAGGTTCATAAAGTGAAGACTGTTGCCTTGGGAAATGGGCGAAATATTGGTCGAGGTGAAGGATCCCGCTGACATTTTAGGCCAGCACTTGGCAGCCTTGCTAAAGGTGGGTACAGGTCCATTTTGGAGTGGTTTTGACACGAGGCTCGTGACTTGGAGGCAACCAAAAAGAAAGGTGGTGAAAGACAGCAAGTATACAACTATCAATGGGTGCCGACGATAATTGTTGTCGTCGTAGATGACTTTGGAGGAAGATGGGACGAGAGAAGAGGGGAAGATAGTGAGCTCATGTCGTCAATGGCGACGACAACGATAACCCTAGTCCTAATGCAGCCATCAGCCCAATTAACCCCGGTGATGCGACATGTCCAATTCCTGCATCCAATTCGTCGTTGACAGGGTACATACACTCACCGTTAGTCGTCCTTCCAACGTGTCCAGAACTGCCTTTTATTATATTCTAGGTACGGCTCAACTGTGTCCTCGAAACCCCTCTACCAAAACTCACAAATAAAGTCACAGACCAATTGACCAAGATGCGTTTCCTCACTCTCTCCCTCGCTGTCCTGGCCTCTGCGTCCGTCGCCATTGCCGCCGAGGAAGTTACGATCGAAGTTACTCGTGCCGTGGAATGCGAGCGCAAGTCCCAAAAGGGTGACAAGATCTCTGTCCACTACAGAGGAACACTAGCCTCGGATGGATCTGAATTCGATGCCAGCTACAAGAGAGGACAGCCATTGAGCTTCGTTGTGGGAAAGGGAAGCGTCATCAAGGGGTACGTCCAGACTGCGCGTCTGCGAATGAATTCTTGCTGATAGTTCTATAGATGGGATGACAACCTCATTGACATGTGCATCGGCGAGAAGAGAACGCTTACAATCCCACCTGAGTTCGGTTACGGTTCGAGAGCCATGGGGCCAATTCCAGCCGGCAGCACTCTCAGTTTGTCTCTTACCCCGCAATTAACACATCTGCTAACACATCTTAGTCTTTGAGACCGAGTTGATGGGAATTGAAGGTGTCAAGGCACCAGAGAGCATCATTGAGAAGACCGCAAGCAGTGTTGCGAGTGAAGCTACTGAAGGTGTGAAGGCTGCTGTCGCTGATGCTGCCGCTGGGTTGCCGAGGCCATTAAGGTCGTGCTTGCTGACACTGATGCCGGCGGACAGGAACACAACGAATTGTAGGCGAACATGGGATGCTGGTATTTGCAGTGGGAATGGTGGGCATACTTGGCATATTCGTTGCTAGGAGACGGATCTGGAAGATGTGATCTCGGGTTAGCTTCCACTGCGGGGTCATGTTTGACTCTGCTACAACCAAGTATAGACGGATATCATTGGTCCATGGGCAACTGGATATCTGGAACACCTTTGGGTTTCTCTATTTATGTACAAAGTGTGTTCTGGCCTCAAATTCTCGTGCGAAGTACCGCATTACCAAATAATCTATTACATTCGATTCGTGTCAAATGATCAAGCTAGTGCAGCGAGTGTAATTCCCTTTCGTTTTGTTTTCTGTTTGTTCCTCGTTTCGCAGAAGCGCATATAACTTGCATACAATAACTTCGACCTGGGGCTTCTACATATACGTACGTGGGATTATCTATATTTCCATCGCAAAAACATGGTCTCCGTACCACTAGAAAATTGATTCATTGGCATACCATCTTTGGTAGTCTTTATCTCTGTTGGGGATTCATCACATGTGGATAGCAGAAATCAACTCCAAAACGTGTTGCAAGTAGAAATGCAGGTAGAAATCAAGATGCGTAGCTTTGTTGTTGTTGCTCAATTGACGATAGCACCATAAAATACCTTATTTACAGGATGTTCTTGCAGCCGAATTATAATCAAACTACTAATATGTATTTCACCCTTATTTCTATATCCACAAGCACGTCAAATGCAATCAATAAGTGTCAATGTGTTGGATCGTTTAGGCAAAAACGAGGCAGTGACGATACTCCTATGCTGCCTATATGAAAGCCACCAGTTGTGAACGCAGCTCAGTACTCCTCGGATCCAGAACCTATACCCGGGCACTAGAACTCGCACGACTAAATGCTGCGAGTAATATAGTTTCCCGAAAGTAAGTTTGAGGCCGTTCAGCTTCAATAAGCAGGATCAAAATGCGGCCCCAGCCCTCCCGAGAAGAAATCGGGATCGGGATCGGGATCGGGGTTGAAGCCGACCTAATGAGATGTTGAATATTCGGCCCACTGAACTCTACTTCCAAGAGCGCCTTAATAATCTCGATTCCAAAACATTAACAGCGGTTTCCCTGTTTTCCAACATATGCAAATCCTTGAAGAACCGGAATCTTTTTTAACATGGGAATCACCTATAGTACTCAGAACTAGGTCGAGGATTGTGGCGTTATTGGTGGCGAGATAGGAATTCGCATTGACCCTTCAGCTTCCAAGCACATCTGTCTATTGGGCTACTGCGGGAATTTCCCAAACTTTATTCTCGCGGGGAGGTTCAAGCGATCCGGCCCCGTCGATTTATTTGTGATAGATATACCGCGCCCGATCCCTTATGGGACGAAAATGATGGGGAATCAGGGATCCCTCGCTGGCCGCAATCCAAAAAGTCGATATAGCTCGCATCGTTCATCAGACCATGGCGTTGCAGTTTAAACAAGTGACCAAAGCACCCTGCTTGGTCTTGGATGTTTAAATCTCACCTTCAGCCAGTCCTCGAAATATCAAATTGGTCCATGGCCAACTGGAACTAAACAATGGGTCTAGAACACGAATCCCGTGGCTCTACGGTTGTTGTAACAACTGGGATAATGACGACAATCGCGACCGTATTTGTTATTGCGCGACTGGTTGCAAGAATGGGAGTTTTGAAGAACGGAGGTTATGATGAATTGGCGGTTGTCGTTTCTATAGTAAGTTGCGCGTCTTTCGTCCCAACACTTGGTCACTTGATCTTGCTAGGTACTACAAGCAGCAGGGGCTAACATTTACCAAGCTTGCCTCCCATGGTGTTCTTGTTGGGTTTATACAACGTAAACTTCCCCTTACTCAAGTCATTTGAAACGTTTTGACGGTTGTTATACAGAGGTGAAGTATGGCCTGGGGAAGCACTTCTCTACCCTCGATAGAAGCGACGCCGAAAGAACCTTAATGGTAAGCGCACATCGGTTGAATCAGTCCCTGGATTAAGACGCTGATGCAAATTATTTCAGTGGCTCTTTGTTACTATTCTCTTTTACAATATAGCCCTAACCTCCACAAAACTATCCATTGTGCTACAATACCTACGTGTCTTCATTGGGAAGCGCACTCGACTCTCTTGCTTCATTGTGATGAGTCTCGTCAGCGCATATGGGATCATAGGAGTTTTCACTACAATATTTGCCTGCATCCCGATTAAGGCTTTTTGGACAGGGGATCGTTCTGCCAGGTGTACTAACAGGAAGGTCCTATGGTTCTTCAACGCGGGTTTCAATATGTTTACGGATATTCTCATTATCGCACTGCCGATGCCGTCTTTATCGAGTCTGAAACTGCCAAAAAGGCAAAAGATTGGTTTGATGTGTATCTTTGCGTTGGGAGGATTGTAAGCATCGCTTCTAAATCTCACAAAACTTCACCTGCGAACCAACAACTAACACTGCTCCTCAGCACCTGCCTTATTAGTGTCTTGCGATTGAGATTCGTATATATCACCAGTACCTCCCCAGATATCACATGTAAGTAACTATCGTCAACTACATATATGAAGCTCAATGCTGATGTTCTTTTCTCCCAGGGAACAACGTCGACTTGGCAACCTGGTCTGTTATCGAACTTAATACCGGCATAATCTGCGCCTGTCTCCCAACACTAAAACCAGTCGTGTCCCGACTGTTTCCCCGTCTCCTCGGCACAAGTCGAAATAGGTCCCAGGGACCTGCCTACAGCCACGAACACGGCTCCAACACCAATCCCTTGTATAAGCTCGCTCCCGTGCGTCTTGCAGACAAAGATCATGAGAGAGAGGGGGCTATGGAAGTTGAAGTTGGGAAGAGGAATGGGAGTGTGGGCGAACGAAAAAGTAGTGAAGAGAATAAGAGATGTGGCTCTTTTGCAACTACTCGTACACTTGATGCTTGGAATAAGAGTGAAATGGGGAGTGACAAGGATCTGGTTGTTCAGAAATGGCATGAGTAGTGTTCGATTATTGGTTGTGGGCAGTCCTTTTGCGGTAATTTAGACTTGAAGTCGTACGGCGCGGTAATGGCTTATAGAATGGGATATTACTGGTTACTGAAGAACCAGTTGAGTACTATATAACCATATAACAAAAACATTACAATGATCCCTTTGCTCTTCACTAGTCATACCGCTGCTTTTTATGGCTTTTGTTTAAAATGTGTGGATAGCGTTTTCTAGCACTTTCTGAGGAATAAAATTCTGTAGCAATGTTAAACTTTATGGCTTTAGATAAGTCCGGTCCTTAGAATGCTCCATCTTATGTCTTATGAGTAGTCAATTGTTTCTAACTTCGTGAGAAGTGTCCCCCCCCCCAAAACTAAGAGTATAGGCTTTCAACTGACTTTCTCTGTCATATCACCATGAGTCTTTCCTAGTGAGCGTATGTTGATTGCGAAAGGCTAAGTATTGGAATCCACAGAGCAAATGCGTCCAATCGGGTTGGAATTTCCATATGACCAAGCTCTCTAGCGCGGCTCATACTCTCCATCCGCACTCCATAGCTCTTTGACAACGATAACTACGACTCTCAACGACATGACCGGACTTTGTGTACACATACACAAACATGTAGATACTAGAGGGAGATGCTGAAGCCATACTACGAGACACAGTTTGACACAAGGGCACAAGAGTTTCACTTGAGTGTTTACTACCCTTTTCCTTACTATTCTAACCTCCAGGGTCCTCGCGTTCCTTTCTTAGAGGATACAACAAATTTCCGAGCAGATCTTATTTCTAGGGTGCAATTGCGGCAGGTGAAATGGTAAATATTACACGTCCTGATACTGAAAGGTGAGCTTGCTCTTGAGGATTGTGAAGTTTTGGATGTCTTCGGATTTAGATTGGATTGGGTATTGAGGAGTGAGGGATAAAGAGGGCGTGGTTGGTTCTATAGACCTAGGCTTGGATGAATCGCAACTTTATGGCAACTAGTCTTGCATGTGTTCAAAACAATAACACTCAATATGTGAGTAATTTCAGCAGGTTCACAAACATGTCGCAGGTCTTGGTTTGACTCGCAAAATCAACAAGACTGTAACTCGTCAGGGTACAGATTGAGAGCTTCACAGAGCAACACAGCTATTTATAAAGATCAAAATTAAGTCCTGGGATCCAAGGTCGAATCTTACCTGTCTCTTTAGCCTGCAGTCAGACCGCTGCTCTGAAGTACAGAGAGTTGCACGGTTTTCTGTGATAGATAGAAGCGCGGTTGTTCTCTCTGAGTTGATTTATTGCTCGGATGCTTTTGGCAATAGATTTTAGGAGGACAATTAATGCTAGTAATGAGCTTTCAGTTGTTCACGTACTTAAGGTACTTTACATGTAGTTGATAATCGGAAAGGGGTCTCGCTTCAGAGGACCCCGCTCACCACACGTGATTCGGAGATAACCTGGACGTCATTTACTTCCTACCTTCTCAATTGTGCCAACAAAACGTGACTATCTGCTCAGGTCTGAATCCTTATATATGACATATTAGTCCAGATCTAATTAACATGTCAATTCTCACGACGGATCTTCGAGAACACTTGGCTCTTATCACAGGTGCCAGCGGCGGAATAGGCAAAGCGACATGCCTCTCACTGGCCTCGATGGGCTGCTCGATAGCTGTACACTACCACTCGTCAACTGATAAAGCGAATGCCCTTGTTGATGAACTCAAAAAGAAAGGAGTAAGAGCGGAAGCTTTCAAAGCTGATCTCACGAACTATGACGAAGTAATTACCCCGCATCAGTCACCTCCACTCTCACATTGACTTCTATTTACATTCATACACGCATGACACTCCTCAACCAGCAACTAAGTTCCATCAGGTCCGAACTTTACACTCCAATGTCGTCCAATCTCTCGGGCACCCAACGATACTGTTCAACAACGCGGGCTTGACGCTGAAAAGCGGCGTGAAGAAAATCACTGATATCAGCATCGATGAGTTCGAGTACACATGGAAAGCAAACTGCGGCTCTGCATTTCTCATGACGCAGCTCTGTATTCCTGAGATGGAGAAGCAGGGCTGGGGGAGGGTGATATTCTGCTCGAGTGTTGCGGGGTTCAATGGTGGGATTGTAGGCCCGCATTATGCGTGAGTTTCCCTCCTTCATTCTCCTGCTTTTGCGTAATAGATTGAGGGAAATACAGCTAATTATTCAACTAGATCGTCCAAGTCGGCTCTTCATGGTCTGGTCCACTGGCTTGCAGGTTCATACTCGAAGTCGGGCATCACAGTCAACGGCATTGCTCCCGCGCTTATTCAAGATACCACCATGCTTCCAGGGAGTAATGAAGAGCTTACTAAAAGTCAGTCGCGCAGCATCAAACATGAGGCTTAGCTGACGGAAAACAGAAATCCCAATTGGTCGTCTTGGATATCCAATCGAAATTGCCGAGACGGTCGTATGGATGGTGAAGACTGGCTATGTGACGAACAAAGTGATTGCTGTCGATGGCGGGTTCTTTGTGCAGTGACAACTTGTCTTCTTTGCTCTTCATCACTTCGACTTGTTTTCATCTGTTTGTTGTGTCGTTCTTTAATGACTGCACTGTTCATCAAACCATTGATCAATGCAACTCTTCAAGTGTTCGCGAACCAATCCAAGAACAACGCCTTTCTCATGCGAAATAGCCATTCTCGATTTGTCTTAAGATACCGTTCTCTTCCATCTGATTACATCACCATCGTACCATCGCTCACCACAAATTACCAACCCAAACTACACCCCAGAATCAGCGCGGATCCTTTGCCTCCCCTTGAACATGAAGATCACAAGCACATACAACTCCCGCGCGGCAGCTCTGCTAGCCATGACTGCAATCATCTACTCTTCCCCTGTCCGAGCTATCTCGCTCATTGCATCTACCCAGTCCACGCCAACGGAGCAGTCTTCAAGCACCAACATTTCCACCAATTCCCTTCACTTCCACAGCCACAGTCACACCACCTCCTCACACAGCACCACTAACTACCCCCCCTCTCAAAACCCCCCTCTACCTCCACTCAACCAGCCTACACACTAACCTGCACAACCGGCATGCCAGCCCCACTCTGCCACAGCATCTGGAACACAACCTGCACCCCAGATGGCCGCATGCTGCACGCAGCACCGCACGCACAAAGCCATATCGACGGTGACAGTGATGGCGACTGCTCAAGCGCCACAGGCCGCTGCGCCTGCGTCGTATCGCGTCCAGACATCTGTCCCGAGGGCGTGCGATGCGTATTCACGGCTTCTAGGAGCGTGGTGTCAGAGGTGCCGCTGTTCTTCCTCCCGGGTAGCAGCAGCGCTGTCACTGTCAGTAGGCATGCACATAGTCGGAGTGCCGGTCGTAGTCACAGTACTGGCTGTAGTAGCGGAGGAGGAGGAGGAGGAGGAGGAGGAGGAGTAGGTTCAACAAGAAGTAGCTTCACCACGCTTACGATCACGGCGTCGCAGCCGCTGCTCGTTACGAAGACTGAGACTGAGACTGCTACAGAGACGGCTACGGCGACTGCAGAGGTGACTGAGGAGGCAAGTATGAGCGTGAGCGTGAGTGCAAGTGCGAGTCCAAGCAAACCAACACCTTCAACCCGCATCCCAACGCTGACTGTGCTCCCCTACCAGCAGACACGCCGCCTTCCACATCGCGGCAGTTCTCGCAACACCACACCACACTATGCACAAGCACATGCACATGCACACGAGTGACAACACCACGACTGGCGTTGCCTGAGATGAAGACCGCTTTGCTTGCTTGAGTTCATAGAGCATGTCTGTTGGTTGTTTTAATTACCCTTCTTACTTGATTTGTGTATGTAGTTGTAGCTAGCGGTCTGTTTGTGAATCCCAATACGTGTTTTGAAGTTGATGGAATGAATGGAATGAATGGAATGAAAAAGGCTGAAGTGAATTCTTGAATTGTGGGTAATTGTTTGAGTGTATGGGTAGGTATATCTTGTGATTTTATCTTTATTGTATCCTACAGAAGTAGGGAGCGACTGTTGCCTTCCTTCGACCGCTCTCCTCGCTCGCCTCATCTCAATTCATTCCACGCGTGCACTGTGCTCCTCCCTCTCTCATCTAGTACCCACATATCCTCTCGCAACTAGCCTTCGACTTTTCATCTCTCCGTCTGTGACAGACATGCAAAGCGGAACTTTTATAATACTCGCGGGAGGCGTTGGCAAGCTCGCGAGCTGGCACAGAGCACCCCCACATTCAAGCTCTTGCCATCGTAAGAGAATTTCCACACTTCCTTGGTGCGTTTTCACTCTTAGATGGGTATCTCCTCACATAGTAAAATATGTCTGCAGCACTTGCCGCTCGTTCAGTGGAAGTGTGTACTTTATTAAAGAGAGCGAAATTTGAGCAAGATGGTTTGAAAGCAACTCCAAAGAAGTCAGGGCTGTCCAAGTTATATGGAAAGACCGATTCATACCGACAATGGCAATCTGACTACAGGAGGTGAGCTGACAGCACCGTGGAGATTACACAGCTTATTAGATTTAATGTGAACGTGAAATGCACTTCTTGTCACATCTTGACGGATACGACGTGCTTAGAAGCAGAAGTTGCGAATTGCACGACACAAACTGCTGCGAAATTACCATCCTACATTTTGATCGAGTTAGCTGGTCGCAGTTCCCACCGAGGGCGCCTTCTCCAGCACCTCGGTGGTACGTGAGACTAATCGATTCTCTAGAGTTAAAACTGTGAATGCATGAAATATTTCCCAGATGATAGTAATGCCAAAGTGCATTGAAATGAGCTCATCTCGGATTCGTCTTTTGATTGAGAAAGTCAACAACCGCAATTTTCACGATACTTGAAATCTGCAGTAGAGAATTGGGAATTTACTTAGGCAATATCCACGGGTCAACCCTGTTCAATTATGAAGATAGTAAACCCTCTAGTCTATACCACGGAATCCGGCACTCGCTCAAATCATCCCAAGTCCAGCAAGGGACACAAGGCTCAAGAGTGGGATATCCTGCAAGTGGAGCTTTCGTGATAGCTCGGGCATGTGAGTTCTTCAGCTTCTCAAAGCCGTGCGCAAACCCGACAGGATCCAATTAGCTCAAATCTGATAATTCCGTGTGACAGGTACAGTACCACCATGATCTGCAAGGCTATAGAATGACAGCTCTTGGTCATGCCCGACCGTTATTTCGGATCTGACCCGCACCGACGACCATTCATTGCTTGGCATCATGCCCGCTATCGAGTGACACTGCATCCTCGACATACAGAGGCATAAAGTCGTACGAAAACGCTTAGCCTTGGATGGATTCATCGAGAATGGATTATTGTATCACGACACTAATAGATCATGGATCATGCAGCGGAGATTTGTAAAGTATAAATGGCAGGGCTGAACTGTCTGTGCCATGTCTGTGCCATGTGGTGAACCTTCACGGTCAGAATGTACGGCAGATCCGTGGGTACGACCGTCACGTGTAGTAGAAGGGCTTCTATGACTTGATCGGTGGGAAAATTGAGTAATGCAAGGAAAGAACACGTTGTAGGAAACGATGAGACAAGACAACAGGTGAGACCTTGAATCGCTGGCAAGATGTCAACCCCCTTTCTTCCCCAAGCAGAATCAACTGGTGAGATAAGACAAGAGAATGGGCAAGCGCCGCAAGCCCAGATTTGAGACCACATACATGGTGGCTTGTGTACCTCAAATATATTTTTGGTGTTTGACGCAGTATGAGAAAAAGAAATAACTGCAAGATTAATTGCAAAGAGCATGATCATTCATGAAGACTTCCAGAATACATCTGACGTTTCTGAGATCTTCAAGGCTAGTTCATACCACGTAAACTTTCGTAGTAACTTCCGGAAACTTGCTAGAGATCACCGTCGATCGTCTTGCGGTTCCACCAAAGTGACTTTTCTCCAGCGAAGCGCAGGACTGGCGTGGAGCCACGTTCGAATAGACTTTGGTGACCAAATGACGCCCGGGGTAAGGCTGTCCATGTGAAGATACAATGTTCCTCCTCGTTCCACCAATCCCTCTTGTGCCGAAGTCAACGAGACACCAAAATCCAATCTGATGGTGCTGCATGATGCCAGAGCCAATTTCCAATCTGGAGGGAAAGCTTGGAGCTTCTCGATTGAGCGCACCTGCCATAAAGGGGGCCTCGGGGGCTTCAGGAGGACGACAGCGGAACTTAGGCGGCGCTATGGCGCATTTGGAGGCCCAGCCGTTATCAGTGCACTGACTTTGAGGTCTGTGCTCGCCGCCTGTGGGAGAAAGTCTGGCAGCTGTCAGGGTCCAAGACGAACGTGGCGTTGGGTTAGCCCAGGCGGGAAGGCGTTTGCCGCAGCTTTTTTGCATCTGAACTACTGTCTCCGTGGGGTGACTCGGTGCGACGGACGGTGTGAGGAGCACGATGCGATGGGTCTGTCTGTCTGTTTGTCTGTCTGTTTGTCTGTCTGTCTGTCTGTTTGTCTGTCTGTCTATCTGTCCACAGCCGGCCCAGAGAATTTCCCAATATCGGCGTCTTTCGAGTGGACGCTGCAAGTGTCGGACCGCCAGACGGGTAGCGTCGATGGATGCGGACGTCGCTAGGTTGAAAGGGTGCTGGTGCTGATGATGGTGCGGCCATCGTGAAGCCGTCGAGTGACGCGGAGGAGGGTTAGTGAGTGACCTTGGGGTGGACTGGGTTGGATTGCCGGACGGACGAGGGGTTCCAAAAACTGCAGTCTGGCCGGCCATGCGTGCGACTGCGACTGCCCTGCCGTGCCTGCCCTGGACCTGCATCGGGATACACCCCAGCCAGCACAGCACGGCCGGTCATCAATTGACGACTTACGATTGCGCGAATGGGAGGCGTGCGAGGACGGGCTTGGCGTGATTGTCGAAACATGGAGAAGGGAAACAAGAGGCAGCTTGCGCCTGATCGGGAGGAGGAGCAGCGAGAAGGGTGATGTGATGTGATGTGATGTGATGTGATGTGATGTGACGGGGCGAGGGCGAGGGCGAGGGTCATGATGATGCTGAAGAATAATGTTCCGGTTGTTTGAGGGCGGGCGCACTAATGTTGGTGCTCCCAATTGTCCGCCGGCCTCTCCTCCCGGGACGTTAGCTGCAGCGACGGTGCGTGTTCTGAAGTTGGACTTGGGCGAGTTGGGCCTCGCTCTCCACCTTTGAAGGACAGAGAGGACAGAACAGGACAGGAGCCTCCACTGTCTCGACTATCACTAACACTGTCGCCGACACCGACCGACACCGATACCGACACCAACGCCGTCAGCACGCCGTCGCCAGCAGCCGAGCGGCAGGAAGCAGTTGCTGGCATATGCTTGTCTCTGGCTCCTCCGTCAGCGAAGGTGAGCCTGCTGGCGGATTGTGGAGTAGCACGAGTAGGTGGACCACCGGTGTGCAGAGGTGCAGTGCAGGTGCAGTGGAGTGCAGCCGTAAAGAAGGAATCCCTTCTCGCGTACAGTACAGAAAGACAGGTCCCACTTGGCATGAAGCACTAAGCCAGGCACCGCCCACCAGATGGGTCCCCTCAGTCAGACGCCGGAGATCAGAGGGGCTCTCGCTGGCTCCATCTGCTGCATTTCATCTCCATTTCGGAGGCATGGCAACAGGGGACGGACGGCAGGTTGGGGACGAGGAGCACATACGACTGGCTGTGTCGCGTTGCTACCGTTGGCGAATGGATGGCTAGACGGGCGGCCGGACGGGCATTCAGTCAGCGGGTTAAATGTCGATGCTGCGTATCGTGGTACTGGGACGTTCAAAGATTGTGCAAGTGGTGGTGGTGGTGGTGGAGGAGTGGTGATACCGCGATGGTGGCGGCGGGCGGCAGGTATTAGTCAAAAGAAAGGAAAACACCACACACGCACACGTTGCGCGACCGACGTGATGGCAACGAGAGGCAGAGGGGAAGGGAGGGGAGAGGATGGAGGGATGTTTCTTATCTCAGCCGCTAGCATTGATCCGGATGCAGTGGGAGTTGGATTGCTTGCTGCAGACAGGGCAGGGCAAAGCGAGGCAGGGGAGGGGAGGCGAGGGGAGGCGAAAGGAGGGAAGGGATGAGATGTAAAGAGATGGGAAGAGATGCGATTGGGATGCGGATGCGGATGTTTGTGCTTCTCGGAATGAATCAGACGTGACGCGGTGCTGGATGGAGACTTTGGGATCTAGTTGCCCCGGTTGCTGGCTGTTGGTTGCTGGTTGCTGGATGCTAGCTGCTCGCTGCTGGTTTCTAGTCACTTGTCTAAGGTACCTTAGTATGCAGGTAGATATGTAGATAGGTTTTAGTTCTGTCGGACTAGATTAGTCGTTCCCATTGCTGGTTCCTCGCCTACTACCTTGCCCTACCTTAAGGTACCTATCTAAGGTAGGTAGGTTTTAGCCTCTCAGTTCTGATAGCAGGAACCTTACCTACCCTACCTTACCTGAGGTACCAAGCCTTCACCTCTCGGCACACACCACCACGACTCCTCCTCCTCCTCCCCTCCACCACCTCCAAGAGTCCTCCTCCCCCCCTGGCCCTAGCACATTCGGATGATGCATCTCACAATGTACAATTCTCGCTCGCAATGCCCAGTACCGTACCGCTCCGCGTCCACGGCCGGCCGCCACCGTCAGCCGTCACCGCAACATAACCCGGATGCAGGAGACATTGGGCTCAGGAACCCTCCCTCCTCCCTCCTCCCTCCTCCCCCACGATCGATCCCGGGGCCATCCAGGACCACCCACCAGGATACAAACCATCGATGCGATACGGAACCGAACAGGAGACAACAAACAGGACAAGACGGATCGAGATAGATACAGGGCCGCACAGGTCAGGATGCAGGTGGATGGATGATGGATGAATCCCATGCGTCGGTGGATACCGAAGCGAACAACAGCTGCACCAGCGACCTCTTGCGACTCCACCAGCATCATCTCCTCCTCCTCGTTCCGTTCACTTATTTTACTTTACTTCTCTTCACTTCCTTTACTTCCTGTACTTCCTTCACTTCCCTACACTTCCCCCTCCCCTCGCCTCAGCTCACCCGTGGCCCCTGGTCAGCCACCGACGAACTACTCGTTAATATCCGTCCGGGGTCCATTGGCGTTGTTGCGACACCCCCAATCCCATATCAGTCGGCCTTTCCACCCTCTGCACGCTCGCTGCTTCACCTGTTTTGTTTCTCTCGTCTCCTCCTCCTCCTCGTCCTCGTCGTCGTCTTGGATATCCCGTCCCTCACTCGCCGCCGTGTGAAACCGTCATTCCAATCTGACCGGACCCATCACCAACCCAGCTCTCCACTCCGGCCATCCCATCCGAGACTCGATTCCAATATCAAGGACAAGCCTCTACGCGAGAGCCCCGCCCCGCCCCGCCATCCCGGCCCAGAAGCTGCTCGACCGACGACTGGTGCTTGCTTCTGGTGCGTGGTATCCAGTCAGCGCGGGCTCCGGTGTCTACTAAAAGCACCTGCCTGCCGGCCTGCAACGCGAAGTTTGTTCTTCGTGAATCGTCTGGCCCGCATCCTCCACTCTCCACCCGCTGATGGGAGACTGAGAAAGCAACCATAATCACCTCGCAGGAAAGAAGAAAAAAAAGCAACGTCGTCAAGCATTCTCCAGACCTGCAACCCCGTCTTCGATTCTTGAGTCGCTGATCGACTCCACGGACCCTCGTTTTCTGAAAACCCCAGCATCCAACATTCCACCAGTCCCATCCGCAGTGTCGCAACCGTGATCCTGTCAGCGTAACACTCCCGGTTCACGCGAGTAGCATTTGTTACTGCTCGGATTCAGGTATGTGCGAGTGTGCAAATGTGATACCGCTCAAGGGTGTAACAATTGCTTCTTCTCGGGTCACGACTAATCGGACGATAGTGGAAGTCTAGAAGTCGAAGTGTTGCCCTTTCCGCACGCAGCCTCGCCGCCCAGCCTTACAATTGAAACCTTTACCACGTTTCTCCCACAACTCATTTGGGGCACCACTGCAATTATTTGACCGCGTTAAATATTCGTCATCTTCCCGTTCTTGTTTTACCAACTGCTCCGTATCGAACCCGTCGCCTCCGTCTCACGACAGCTCGCGATCTGAAATTCCTTTGCCTTTGTACACTTCCAGCTAGAGACATCTGCGCTTAGATTCGATTCCCCCACCCCACGACTCACTTCCGCATGGCATTATAATAGGTATAGTATCCCTACCCTGACGATTCTCCCTTATGCTAGATCGCTATCGCTAACACGTGTGAAATCTTATAGACGTATTTCCATCCTCTAGATCGAAAACGATCACCATCGCCGACTCGGCACCCGTGTCAGCCTGATCTTGATAGATCGGTAACCAAGTTCACCCGAACAACATAATTCTCTATTTGGCAGAGAAACAGCTAGCAAGATGTCCGGACGAAGCGCATATGTGAGGAAAGAGAAGACGAAGATCAAGGAGGGAGGACCTGTTCAGTCGGATTCGAAGTCAGATACGAGGTCTGATAAAGCCCCATCATTGGCAGAATTTCCCATGCCCGTTGGCCATGGCTTTCCCCAAGATCTCCCGTTCAGAACAGATTTGGCGACAGCCAAGACTCACTATTCCAGTGCGTCAGACGACATGGCTTATGCTCGGGCCAGAAAGCCCGTGGTGTCACCAATTGAGGTGTCGGGTATTGAGAAGTCCTCTTTTCGATCCATGATGGATAAGAAAAGCGAAGGTGCAAGAAAAGCGCTTGGAAATGCCTTCAGCAGGAAGAAGAAGAAGGGGTCAGACGACAACCGACCCGGAACATCACACATTGCTCGACAAGAGTCGGATGAGTATGATGTGGGCGATTATACCACATCTCCCATAGTCGGTGCGCGCCCCCGAACGAATAGTAGTAGAGAACTCGGCATGGGCCTCAGATTACCCCCTCCAACCGCATCTCTACCGGCAGTCCCCAACCACCCGACCGTCAAGCAATGGGTGGGTGGGAAGAAAGGTCCATTCCCGTGGGGGAAGCTGCGAAGAGATCCGGAACTGTGGGATGACCACGGGGATGTACTCGTCTATCTCCTGGAATCGGAGAGAATGGAATCAGGTCCACGCCCACGACCATCGTTTCGAGTATCTTCGCATGTCCTGGAAGCACTCCGCATCCCCAGTCTCAACGACATGCTCTCAAACAATATCATTGGTACCAATCGATCATCTTTTGGTGGCAATTATATGGACGACCACAGCTCCTCTGGGCTCATCTATCCCGTTCAACCTTCAAATAGAAACCATCCATCACCTCCCAGATCTGTATCAGACTCGGATTCTTACGCTGGGGAAGTCTCGTATGAGCTCATCTTTGCCCTACCGGGATCTACCGGATCCACGAAGCTCGAGGTATTCAAGTACCATCTGGCGGTACGCAACTTTTTTGCCCTGGCGTTGGGTGCTTCCCTAGTGGGGCTTAGTTTGGCCAGTGCTTTGACGGAACTGCAAGAATGGATGGAGCGAACGATGCCAGAGATTAACGATCCTGCGCACGATATCATGAAATGGCTGA
Source organism: Articulospora tetracladia (assembly GCA_003415645.1). Taxonomy (NCBI): domain Eukaryota; kingdom Fungi; phylum Ascomycota; class Leotiomycetes; order Helotiales; family Discinellaceae; genus Articulospora; species Articulospora tetracladia. The sequence continues at coordinate 6,760,941 of PYIV01000001.1, read as the reverse complement.
GGCAGAAAGAGCTTGTCGATGTCCGCGACAACCCTTCCGTCGCCGCTGGACTGTTGACCTGGTACGAGAGCGAGGGAGTTCGGGACCGTCAAGGATATCTCACGACGTTTTGCCACTGCGTGGGAATGTTCTCCCGATGTGTAGCTACAGCCGAATGGCGATTCGTCTCCGTCTATTCGAAGCGGATGATCGAAAATGCCCACGACCTAGTGGAGACCAAGGTTGACTCGTGTCAACACCATCTTGAGTCGTTCGAATTCTCAACGATATGGCCATCCATGTCAGCGACAAATCCCCCCTCGAGACAAGCGTGCGAGCGTTTCCGCAAATTTCTGCTCCACCACTATACTGGGCTCTATGGAAGCTGGCCTCCACCGGCGGCCGGAGGATCTGAGCGCTGGCTCACTCGTCGTGTAACCAGAACTCTACAGAAAGACTTTGGCGCCTTGTACGACTACCTGGTCAATCGCAATGTCTCATGGGATGGCACCGAGGAGCGTGCAGGAAGAAAATGGAACCTGAGGTGCATTGGCAATGCTGGATTCGAAGCCGACACCCCAGATCTTCCCTTCACGGACATTATTGTCGCATTTGACAATAAAAACCAGTGGCCTCGCATTCCTGCCCCATATCCTTTAACTCCAGACCCATCCGAAGCTGACGACATTCCAAGAGATACGTCCAAGTCAAGCAGGAAGACCAAACCAGTCGTTGACAAGGCAGCTGAACGAAAGTTTGGCTTACTATATTCTGGAGCAACAAACCTCTACCTGTTGGGAGACAGGTTTGTCGAGAATGATCTGGTTGAAGCGTTTACCAAATTCGAAAAGACCGATATGCTAGGCGAGGTGAACCCTTTCGACGCTCGAAGGGGTAGATGGGTTCTTATCTACAAGATCTTGCAAGTTTTGGCATCGATTTCTGTGGATGTTCCAGATTGTGAATTCACCGACGATGTTACCTACTACCTCAGACCACAGTTAAAGGGTATACCACCATGGCGTGGCGCTCGACAGGATTTCGAAGAGCCTGCGCATCACCTTAGCTATTGTTGGAGAGCCAAAGAGAGCTGGACGGAAGAGCCTCCGGTTTCTCTCGGGTTGAAATCATCAGCGTTCTCTGTGGCGCCATCGGTTGCGCCCTCGTTTGCGATGTCAACTGTCCCGCCCTCTTCCTCGCGATCATCAGCCGCCATGTCAACTTCCTCTTCAGATACCGATTACAACCACTCGGTGCGCTCACCATCATCTCTAAGTGGTTTCACTAGTCCAAAGGTCAGCCGACATCACAAGCGGGATCGGGATGTCAAGGGTGGGCCAATGAGCTACAGTGGCTACTCACCTGGCATTGAGAAGCTGGAAGAAGAGGAAGGTCAATGGCCTATCCGAGAGGGAAGTGTGATGTATGGCAGCGAAGCTGGTGATGGGAGTCAATTTGGTGGAAGCGCCGCCGATATGCGTCGTGAGAAATTGCGAAACGATGCACTTGCTGCGCAACGAAGTTTCAGCCGCCAGCAGAGCAATCAAGAGCTCCATGAAACCCGAGTACAAGGCTTCAATCGCCAACCAAGCCAACAAGCTTTCAAACGAAAGGAAGGCGGGCAGGAGAGCAGAAGAGAAGCAAATCAGTCGGCATTCCGTCGCCAAGAGAACTCACAGGACTACAGGCCACGGGAGAACAGCCAAGAGTTTGTCAGACGTACTGATACCGCGCAAAGCTTCAAACCTATTCAGACCTACGATGGTGGTTCTGACGACTTTTTTGATGGTATTCGAGACTTCGACGACTACCGCATCTGATCAGTGCTCACTCATCTCACCTCCTCGGAGTGAGGTCAAAAACCCCCCCAGCATTTTGCCAGCCGTCCAATTTTGAGATTTACGATCTTCACTGTCGCGAATGATTCATGCACTGAAAATGGAGGGGCTACTTTCCTGCGCAACTAGATGTGTTTTCTTTTTCTGCTTCGCAATACCCAGGGCCGGCCTTTTTGATCTCCCAATTTAGCTTTATTTCCGTTTTGTGTTTCATGTTTGATGCAAGTCAAAGTTGTACGAAGGTGACGAGTGGAGGAGTATGAGGGATGCGGTAATGCAGCATGATGATGTACACCGGCGATGGCCTATGCAGGGTCTGGCCAGTGCTTCGTGATGAAAAATATGGGATGGGGGTTATGGGTTGGTGGATGTGATTCGGGCGAGGATCACTGATGAAGGGGGCTTGGTTATTTTCTTGTACTGATGTACGATCAATGGACATATAGGGAATTATGGAGAGATGACGGTAGTTGGCATCTCGGCCAGAGAGCATAGTAGATGGGTGTGATGTCTACCAAACTATTAAATGAAGGATAATTCAAAGACTGTCCGATCACAATCCTGCCTGAAGGCGGCCGACACATTTGTTGGAACGGTGGATGATAGGCTCGCTTGAAGGCAGCGGCTTGCCCAAAGTGAAACAAACACATATTGTGTAACCTCGTGATATTTCAGCCTCAACGTCCAAGAAATAACATCGAGGCAAGCTGCTCTCTCTCCTTTCAAATTCCCGTCTGGTTCCTTGACCAAAGATGCCCCAAGACGTTTTCAAGTAATGCGCGTCCTTCTGCATTGAGATTCGAGCGTTTCTTAAATCAGGCTGGCACCGCCCGCAACTCGGGATCTTCCAGATGGAACGACAGCCTATTCACATTCTTCCCCGCGAGCCTCCAGCGGCCGCGAATGTCCCACCGCAGCTTTCAACGGCCTTAGAACTCCAGTGGCCTGAACCAAACATGGCCGATCACAGGTGGTCTTTGCACCCTTCGCCGGCGCACCTCCAGGCCTGTCGGCTGCACGACGAAGACGAGATGTCGATATGTGCGGGGTATCTACGGCGCGGCGGCATCAGGTGCAACAAGAGAGCTAACAGCGGCCTCACGGGCTGGATGCCAACTTGCCGGCTTCACGTCGGGCACTCCAAGGCGGCGTCGCGCTGCAGAGTGCTGCTTCCCTGTGGCTTCGAGTGTGGTCGGCTGTGCGAGTGGATGCCGCTCAGCGAGCAGAGGTGTGAGAGGCACGAGGAGGTGGAGGGGCCATGCTATTTTCTCGAGAGGCTGCCGATTGAGCTACGGATCCGAATCTATGGATACCTGCTCCCTGGGAAAGTCGTCCTGGCCACGTCAGATGAGCTGGACGAGTACGGACTCCCGGCCAACATATGTGGGACGCGGAGTGTCTACATGGCCATCTGTGGTGTCAATCGACAGGTGCACGATGAGGCGACGGGGTTCCTGTACGGAAGCAGTGCTTTCACTATCTTGCTGGAAGATATGGGCATTCGGATGTGCAAGTCGTCGTCCACGGCCCTCCCATCCATCCTACCCGGATCGAAGGCGACGCATCGGTTGCAGGATTATCAGATGCAGCTCATGCTGCTGGAGCAGCAGAACAAGAGACGTCTCATGATGGCACGACAGGAGCAAAATGCTATGATTTCTGGGCCCTCAAATTCGACAGTAGTCTACCAAAATGGCGCCGCTGGCTCTTCTTCATATATCTTCACGTCACCAAGCAGCTCAGCTACGGTTCCCCCTCACTCTGTGGAGCTTCTTCTTCGTATTTTGCTGAGAGAATACCTTCTAAAACCGCAACCACCTACGCACCACCACCGCCAGGAGCAACGTGGCAAGCTCCCCTCGCTGCGCGTTACTTCAACCTCATCCAATCCTTCCGCGTTGTCATCTCGTTCGTCGAGTCGAGTCCACAGCTACGACCCCGACGGCAATCTCAAAGTTTCGATGACACCTCCGCCCAAGAAACGCTCTACATGCTCTCCGACCAGGTGCACCGCATCGTCAGCCGCCTGCAAACGACCGAACGCCGCATCTACCGCCTCGAAGTCACGATCCGGTTCGAGAAGTTGCGAGATCGGAACGAGGATCTCGCCAAGATTCAACTGCTGCTGAAGCCATTCCGGCGACTAGCCAACGTGCAGGTCGCCGCGCTGGTGTGCTGGGACGGCGTGAACGAGCCGCGCGGCTCCTCGTTCGCCAACTGGAAAGAGGAGATCGAGCCCTTCGTCGCGTCGTGGTCGACGGCGCTGAAGGAGCGCACGCCATCGCTTGTCCCCGCCAGCGAGTGGGACGGCTACTGGGGCCTGGAGAAGCTGCTGATCAGAGCGGCGGACCACTGCCAGGGCAAGAACCTCGATCCGGGGCTCCGGGAGCGGCTGATGCAGTTTACGGACTTGCGGCACGCGGCGCGGAGGGCGCGCGAGGACGAGGACTGGGATGCGCTGCGCGCGGTCGTCGCGACAGTTACGAGCGTCTGGTGGGAGTTTGTCGAGTGGGAGAAGATGGTGCAGGAGCAGGTTGCGGGGGAGATTGAGGGGCTTTGGGAGGGGTTTGGGAGGAATCTTAGGGTTGAGGATGAGCTGATGAGTTGATATGGTTATGGGCCTTTTTGGAATGGGATGGGGGGTGGGGTAGTATGGAGATACGGCGTTCACAGGATTTTAAGGGGGAAAAAGGTACACTAAAACTTGGATCTAGAATAGTTAATGACAATATTTTATTTCTCGGATGGAAAAAAAAATCTTCGTTGAAGGGGGCGTTTGCACATCAGATATCTCCCAACCTATTCAGCCGTTTATAAACACAAGGTACGATATATCCCCGCCGCTCGCCACAGAAAAGGAGTGACCCCTGAAAAATCTCGCCTGGCGAGCTTGCTCCGCTCTCTCCCCTCCCTCCCATGCTGACCAAATAAAATTCTGCCACCGCCCTAATCGACCCCTCCAAAATAATATTTCCTGCCCCTCCATGAACGCACCCATCACAGCATTAGACCTCACTCATTCCGGGGGCACAAGACACCCTCTTGTCAAAAATCAGCAGCACCTCTACTCCCTATACGCCTAAGACTAATTACACATGTGAATCGAATAAAACAGTACGAAATATTTCAAACCAAAACAAAACAAAACATGACAACAAACCCCAACCCCCGCCGCCGCCGCCGCCGCCGCCACCACCACAGCCAACACAAGCCCCCGTCCTCTCGACGCCCGACGAGTCGCACATCTTTGAAGATCCTACGCCTGTGTCGGCGCAGGATCTGAGGCCGCGGTATACGGACGCGCAACTATGGGATGTGTATGAGGTTGTGCGCACGGCGAGGGAGGTGTGCGACAAGGGGTATAGGAGGGTTGCGCTGCAGTTTCCGGATGGCATGTTGAGGGATGCGCCGAGGGTTGTGGGAGCGTTGGAGAGTGAGGTGATGAGGATTGGGAAGGAGGGGGGTGCGAAGAGGGAGATTGGGGATACGGGGAGATTGGGGGAGGAGGGTACGGATGCTGGTTTGAAGGGGGAGGAGAGTGTGGTTGCTGGGCAGGAGATGGAGACGAGCTTCAATGACTTGGCGATTACGTCTACTGCGAATAAAAACTTGGAGAGGATACGCTTCTATATCCTGGCAGATACATCCTACGGTTCCTGCTGCGTGGACGAAATCGCCGCCGAGCACGCTTCTGCAAACGTAGTCGTGCATTACGGCCGGTCGTGTCTGTCGCCTACAGCTCGACTCCCGGTCATATACGTCTTCACCTCACACCCGCTCGACATCGAAGCAGTGGTAGGGAGTTTTGAAGCTACATTCCCAAGCAAGGACGAGAAAGTACTGCTGATGGCAGATATCACGTATCACGTCCATATTCCAGCTATTCAGTCGCAGCTGCAGGATAGAGGGTATACCAACTTGGTGGCGCCGGAGGTGATACATGATCCTGAAAGTGTGGTGCCAAATCGGAGGTTGGAAGAGGGAGTTAGGGGGCGTTGGGAGAGTATAGTGTTTTTCACATCTCGGATCCACCGACTGCGTTGCTGCTCACGCTTGATTCGAGGGTGAAGGGTTTATTCATCTACCCAACTGCCACTCCATCTTCTTCCCCAACATCAAAATCACAAACCCAAGCAATCACCCCTTCAACACACACCCCCCGCCTCCTGCGCCGCCGCTACGGAATCCTCACCTCGCTCTCCACGTGCCCGATCTTTGGGATCCTCATCAACACGCTGTCTGTGAAGAACTACCTCTCGACCGTCACGGTGCTGCAGAAACTCATTGCCTCCAAGGGGAAGAAGTCCTACACCTTTGTCGTGGGCAAGGTGAACGCAGCCAAGATTGCGAATTTTGCAGAGATCGGCGGCTGGGTCGTCGTCGGTTGCTGGGAAAGCAGTCTCGTCGAGAGCGGCGAGTTCTATAAGCCGCTCATCACACCGTATGAGCTGGGTCTGTGTCTGATGGGCGATGAGGAGAGGGTCTGGGATGGGAGCTGGGAGGGAGGATTTGGTTCCGTGCGAGATGCTAGCTTGAAGGGTAAGGGTGCAGAGAACGGGAGTGCAGCTGTCGATGCAAGCGAGAATAGAGCCGAAGATGAAGGCAAACAGAGCGAAGAAATCCAACACGACGCAGATGATTCAGAACCCGAATCCGCACCCCCTGAATTCGATCTCCGAACCGGCCGCTACGTCTCACATTCCCGGCCGATGGCATCTCACAACCCCTCTTCCACCACTACCAACAGCACCCCAAAAGAGGCATCATCCTCCACACAACCCTCCAACCCCTCCCCCACCTCCCCCACACCAGAAAACAAACTCATCAAGCGCGCCAAAGGCGACCTCGCAACCATCAACGGCGCCGTGAGTCCCGGCGCAGAGTTCCTGCGCTCGCAGCGCACGTGGACAGGGTTAGGGAGTGATTTTGCAGATGCAGATGCAGATGCAAACGCAGACGGAGATGGAGATGGAGATGCCAAGGGAGCAGGAGGGGAGCGGCAGCGGCGATGCAAGGGGGAACAATCGAAGAGGGGCGGAGAGGCGTCGCGAGGGGGTATGTGGTTGGTGATGATGAGGAGAGGCGGTGATGAGGATTAGGCCGAGGATGAGGATGAAGAGGAGGTAGGGAATAAGAATAAAGTAAATATTTAAATAAAAGTGAAAATAAAAAGTTTTAAAGATCAAGTAGAGGGTCAAGACAAAGAAACGCTGAAGTGGAAAGTTGATATCAGAATGATGGTAGCTACAGCAAGGCAATTGGAGACCCAATATGTTGTCAGCTGGTGGGATAGGGAAAGAGGAGCGACGAAAGATTCAGATCACTTTCAGGAGAGTAGGAAGACAAGGAGGTGTTGATGATAGGCCACCAGTGAGATGCAAGGCACTGTGAAGGTTTTGTTTGAATTTTTTTTATATTGTATTTACCAGGCTGCTATCCCCTCCCATCTTGGTAGACGGATGACTATCCACTCAGCCTAACCAACCAGCCACGTCATATATCGACATTAAGAAAGAAGAAATATGCAGAATCGTATCGCATCTACTGTAGTGTAGGAGTCCGTTTCCCATCCCAGGTATCATATCATATCATTAACAAAAAATCCAATCGTAGCATATAGCATGAGCACGAAACTTCGTGCTTGTTGAGGCCGTAAACTCCCGTCTTTCTCTCATCTCCATTCGCATGTTTGCTTCCTTCTCGTCGAATTCGTGGCACTTTGGATTTCGCCAACGGTGCACCGAGGATGTGATTAGGTGTTTAAACATACGCACTCCTCTGTCTCGAGTGAGAGCTGCGGTGGCTGCGGTGGCTTCCGCTCCTCCTGTGTCCGTGTCTGCTGACGTGGGTCTCCTTGACATAGGTGGTTCTCTCATCTCTCCTTCCATTTCCATGGAAGAAAGCCAGCACGCTGGTGATGAAGAAGAAGATGCAGTTCATGATTCCAAAAGCAAAACTGGCCTTCAACATCGCGCACTGCTTGTTGGCTGCAAAGTGCAATCCGTTCACGCTCGCAGAGCCCAAGATACCAAAGTTGATCTGGTAAGAGTTGCCAGACGTGACAGAGGTGCAGTTCTGGTCTGTGATGCCGCGCAGGACGTAAACGGCGCCAATGAATGCGCCGACGAAGAGAAGATCGACAAAGGCAACAAACATGGAGTTGGTCTTGGAGCGATGATATGTGAAGAGTGTTCCGATGGCCCAAGCAGCACCAAGGACTGAGACGATGAAGAGAATCAGGATGTAAGTTGGTGTGAGGGCATTGTTGGAGGCATAGATGTGCACGAAGTACGCAAGCATGCCGAGGGTTGGGATCTGTGAGGGTTGAGTTAGTTATGGAGTGTGAATAGAGTCTGCGATAAAGCTTACCAGAGTAACAATCTCCCAGAAGCGCCAGAAGGCGAACATAATTCCGAAGAGCATGGTGGGTGAGGTGTGATGGTAATTATGCGCGAATGCGAGCGATGATGCGACGACGTGGAGTACGAAGTTGTCGCGGATCGAGTCGAGGAATGCGATGGAGATGGAAGTATCGATCTAATCTGCAGATGCGATGCGACCAGCGGGATCTTTATCCTCGATTTGCGATGATGCAAGCTGCCAGCGTGTACCTTCCAGCAAGATTTCAGTTGAAACGTCGCACGGTGCTGTCGTTCAGTCGCGGAGGGTCAGGATCAAGGTGCTTGCTAACAGGGATGAATCCTGCTTTCCACGATCCCCGTGATGGCGCTGCAGAATGGTATGTCGGGATGCTTGGTGGATGTCGGTACTGGGCACGGCGCGATGACGTCGATGAAGCCTGATCTTGGTTCCTGGGATATCGACTGAGATGCGATAGGATCAAGAAACGGGATGCGAAAGAGGGAAGGATCGACGAGGAGATAATGATAGTGAGAGGTGAGAGGTGAGAGATGACAGCTGGACGAGAAGTACCTACCTGACAGCTGATGACTTGCGCTTCTTTTAATGCTGCGCTGCTGCAGACCTTGGCTGAGGTTATTGGAGGGGTTGGGCGCCCGAAAATGCAGTGCTCGCCCTTGAAATCAAGGTGGTTGGTCGCAATCTCGTTAGTGGATGCATCGTCATCGCCGCTGGGCTGATGGCCGAGTATGCGCGGACGGAGATCTCAAATCCGGAGTTGCAAGCGGATGCAAGTGCACAGGGCGGAGAGAGATCTGAGATGAAGACATACAGAGAATATTGGAGATAGAAAGTAGATGGGGATCTGGTGGTGGTTAATTTCTTCCCCAGGCGGAGAGGGTGTATTGATCACGATCTCGCTTATCTGGTGTGTATCCATCACATCTACCCCACCAAGAGACACCTAAGATGTGTCTTTATCAGCTTTGGGTAGTGTGGTTAATTTATAGCTTGTTGTTCTCAGCTTAAAGTTCGCGCAACAACGTTATTAAAACCTTACTGTACGGCAATTGCATATAGAGGCAGGCTTGTCCTGTAGTGATAGAATTGGTCATTTCCGTTGTTTTCTTCTTCCATCTATCTCTTTGAGAGGACACGACATGCAAATGCGCACTTATATTGAGCTAGTTGTCTGCTGTATGCAGCTTGCAGTAATCGTTGGAAAGCTCTTCAGCCTCCCCTCTATTACAGCGTTTGGGAGAGCTTCTGCATGAAGACCTGCATGCAGTTCATGCTTGTTTTCCTAAAATTTTCAGCCAGCTATTGAACCTCATAATGTGTTTACATGACATTGCATAACACCTGGAGGAAGCCAGTTTGTCGTCAAGCTTCTTGCTAAAAAATAGCAATATTCTCAACTTAAAGCGCGCGAACAGAGTTGTGCATGTGCTGTGCCGTTATCTCCGTTTTTGGATGCTCTTAGATTTTTGGGTGGTATTGTACAAGGTAGTCCTGCTGCTTTCATACTCATCCTCCCCTTACTATCTCGTTGTCTCCCGTCTCTCCTATCAAAGCACCACAACCTCGGCGAAGTAACAAAGCGGTAAGTGTAGTAAACTAGAATTCCTCCATTTTTCATTCTCAGTTGAAGACTTTTTTTAAACTACATCCTTCCATCGACAATTTGAGGAGTTGCCTTCACGTGACCATTACCCTTGCCGCCCACTTTCCTTAGTGTCAGCCTAAACGCCCAAATGCCACTTCACTTCGTCTCTTCAGCCTCATGTTAGTTCAACATCAGGCTCAATATGTCTGACCCATTGAGCATTGCGGCTAGCATAGTTGCTGTGCTTCAGCTCTCAAAAGCAGTTGTAGGCTACATCAAGGATGTCAACGGCGGCTCGGAAGACCGCGTCAGACTCCGCGATAGCATCTGGAGTACCATCTCGTTGCTCGAGATGCTGAATGCTCGTTTTGAGGATGCCATAATTGAAGGTGAAAACTTGCCTCCGCAAAATAAAATGGACGTGAGAGTTCCTTTGAGAGAATTACAGCGAGCTCTTGAGACCTTGGTGTTGAAGTTAGCACCGGCAAGCAGACTGAAGAAAGCCGTGCAGAAATTTGCGTGGCCTTTCGACAAAAAGGAGATTGACGAGTTGCTGATATTCATTGAAAGTCAAAAGAGTTTCTTTGGACTGGCGTTGCAGAATGACCATATGTTAGTTTCATCTCCCTTCCAGGAAGGCGCATCTGACATAGCAGGCAATTAACTCAGTCCTTGAAGAGTGATCTGAAGGAGGTAACTCAAGATATCGGAGAACTTCGCATAGGTAAGGATCAAATGTTACTTTTGATCAATAGGGAACTGATTGGATCAGGTCAAACCCAGCACCTCAAACAACTTCGAGGGAATCAAGAACAAGAGGTGATTGACTGGATCTCACCAATACGCTTCTGGGAGAAACAAATAGATATCGAGGATGAAAGAGTCCCTGAAACTAGTGAATGGGTTCTTTTGAATGATGAATTCTTGGATTGGTTAAAGGGTGATACTCGAAACCTGTGGTGTCATGGAATACCTGGTGCCGGAAAGACTGTCATAGCGTATGTCCCCAGATGCTCCTTCAACACTGTCCTGAATTTAAATAGGTCAGTTATCATAAATTATCTTCTTGATCTCCAACAATCCCGAACGGATTCGAAAATAGGGGTTGCCTTCATCTACTGCAATTACAAGGAGCAGGAAAACCAAACCATGCTCAGTCTCTTATCCAGTATCCTACACCAACTCGCCCTTCGAGCCCCCGAAATATCCCAAACTGTAATGGATGCTTTTGAGGAACATCACAAAAAAAGGCTTCACCTTCCAACAGGATGGGTTATAAAAGCTATGACAGATATCATTTCTAAGTACGGGCCTGTCTACCTGGTCATAGACGCACTGGATGAGTGTAGCGACAGCGATGGAAGGAGAACGGATTTAATGACAAACTTGAAAAATATGCCCGAAAATCTGAAGATTCTATGCACTTCAAGAGACCTTCCGGATATTAAGCAAATGTTTGACGACGCTGGTGTGCTACACATTCATGCCAGAAATTCAGACGTAGAAAAGTATCTTATAGGACGCATTGATAAGAGCGTCCGTTTGAAGAAGCACTGTAAAGCTGACCCCAGCATGATGAAAGCCATCATCAACACTGTGGTCGACAGAGTTGATGGAATGTTCGTCTCCCCTCTTTTTATATGAGCAAAATTGACACATTTATAGGTTTCTACTTGCTCAATTGCATGTTGAAATTCTATCCAAGAAGCAAGATAGGAGATCTGTGCGCCGTGCTCTCGAGACATTGCCAACCACTCTGGACGATACATATGATCAAGCTCTTCAAAGAATTCAAAGTCAAGACACAGATGATGTATCCCTAGCGCAGAGTGTGCTTTATTGGATTTCCTTCGCTGTGAGACCGTTGTCAATTTGGGGTAATAATCCTCGCATACTCCTCAGAATTTGGCTGACAATCTTTTAGAACTCAGATGTGCCATTGCTGCTGAGAACCTGGACCCAGATGAGAACGATCTCGATGATGAATCTTATGTCGACGAAGAAGTTCTGATCGACGTTTGTGCAGGTATCGTAGCGGCAGATAAGGAACGCAGCGTCATTAGATTGGTCCATTACAGCACACAGGAGTATTTCGAGAGGAATCGGGCAAGGATCTTTCCGTATGCTCAAGCGCGCATATCACGGGCATGTCTCCGTTACCTGTCTCTCGAGCCGTTTTCGGTTGCCTTCCGGACTTTCAGCGATACAATTGAAAGACAACAACAGTACCCTCTCTTCGAGTATGCCTCAGAGAATTGGGGTCACCACGCTGTGCAGAGTCCCGAGGGGGAAGTTATTCAGGAGATCTTCAAGTTTTTCCAGCTAGACTCACACCTACAAAGCTCTGTTCAATCTCTAATTGGTACGCTCTCACACCAGCATGTAACGAGCCTGACAACAAGAGATCTTGGTCTTTGGATTTCTTCTCGATTTGGTCTTGTTGAAGCCACCAAACGCTTGGTCGTCGAAGGCGCCGATATTAATGTGTCCTTAAAGATCTGGTCAGATACGACTGGTACAACTTCTGCTTTGCGAAATGCTATAGCCAACGGCTACAGCGACATCGTTCAAATCCTCTTGGATCATGGCGCGAAAATGGGTGATGACGACCAGCAGGAGAATCTACTCGTAACGGCCTCCTTTCATGGACACTTGCCAATTATTAAGTTGCTTCTCCAGAAGGGTTATGATATTAGGGCGCGTGATGAAGTTCACGGAAGCGCCCTAATAGCAGCCGTGAAATGCCGATCGCTGGAAAGCTGCAAGTATTTGATTGAATCAGGCGCTTCTTTGCAGGACTGGATAGCCCCACATGGGAGTGCGTTAGGCCATGCAGTGGCTCAGTATCGCAGTGTCTCAAATGTTGACTCGCAATCCCCTGGCACTAATATCGCTTCAAAGAAAGCAAGCACCACGAGAAATCCAGAGCCTATTCAGGATGACGGAATGGCCGTGGCTCGCCTCCTCCTCGACATTGGTGCTGACCTAGATGTTAAGAATGCTCAGGGACAGTCTCTACTCGTTGTTACCACGCTACTGCGCAACCTGGATATCGCCCAAGCGTTGCTTGATGCCGGGGTGTCACCCAATACGAAGGACTGGTTGGGAAGAGCGATACTTGAATTTTCCATGACTGATTTGAATCTCGCAATGCTGTTTATCATCCATGACGCAGATGTCAATAACACATCACTTTCTGGAGAAACTGCACTTCACTATGCGGCATCTGTAGGGGAGATACCTTCCGCAGTGTTGTTGCTCGAGCATGGTGCTCAGATCAACGTCATGAGCGGTGAAGGATACACCCCTTTCGATAAAGCACTAATGCACGGGAAAGAAACAGCTTGGCTTGAAGATCGCGGTGCAACTCCTGGGTCGTCGCCCCTATCAGCAAAGATGCCTGGTAGTGATGACAAGCACTCCAAGTCGCGATCTAGCCGCCTAGAGATTAAAGTTGTCCTTGAGGATCTCGAAGGCGAAGCTTGGAACGCAGAATTTTCCAACGATGGGAAGCACCTGGCAACTTATGGTGATAGTGGGGTGTTAAACATCTACCAGACGGAGAATTTCTCTTTGATCCAGAGCCTCGCAGATGGAAGCAGATCCCTCAGTGATTTATCGTGGAGCTCTGATGATTCCATGATCATAACGGCCAGCGTTGACGAATGTGTAAGGTTGTGGGATATCGCCGTAAGTTTCCAAAAAAAATAAAAAAATCTAGAGACTTTTACTGACGTGTATTTAGAATGGAGTGCTATTGGTCAAACTTCCTCGATTTGATGAGGTTGTGTACGACTGTCTATGGGTTCCAGACAAACCAGAAATTGTAACCTGTTGTATGGGTATGAGCAAGAGCTTATGTCTATGGTCGATTGATGGCACACTCTTGCACGACTTTGGCGTCGGCCAGAGGATCATGGGATGTGCATTTGCACCAGAGAGTGGGAGCATCATCGCTTTTGGACGAGAGTCTATTTATGTCTATGACCCCAAAACATTTGTGCTGCTCGCTGTTAAAGACATCAGTGCCTATGGATTTGAGATACAGAACGTGTCTGTGAGCCATGGCAGTCCGTACGCGATGCTTCAGATCAAAGGGAGGTTGCTTGTGATCAGGCTAGAAACATTGGAGATTGTAGAGATTTTCGAAAAAGAGGACGAGAGGCATTTTGTGATCAAGTCCTCCTTCGGGGGTGCTGAAAATAAGTACGTTGCTTGTGGAAGCGAATGTAAGTCACACTGTTCCAGATTTCGAACCTGGATACATCTCAACGGTGGTAAACGATGCTGACTCAGATGTAGCGGGGAATATATTTCTCTGGGATTGGGGGACGAGAGAGCTAATAAGCAAGACAATGGCAAGAAAGAGCCCAGCTTTGAGGGATATTATGAATGAGACGACTGCGCAAACGATATGTGAGGAACCTACAAATAACGCGCCTGCATGTTGCAATAGTGTCTCTTGGCATCCTACTATTCCAAATATGCTGGTTTCTGCAGGCGATGATGGCGCTGTGATTGTGTATGTTCCTCCCTCCTTGCCCTGGCTGAAGAAGATGACTGACGATGATAGCTGGAATCTTGTCGAGGATAGCACTGATCAACGAGCACTTGCGCAGCATGAGGACGGAATAAAATCACCAGCAACGTGATTTGAATGCAGGCACCAGGTACGATTTTATTGCCACCAATACTTGGAAAAATGTCCGACTATGTACGGTCACATGACATGACATCTTTGAGCTGAAGTGTCACGGGACCTTCGACAGTCTGACTGGGTCACCTGCCACTACACACGAATGGGACCCCGCAGTGTGATCTCCATCACAGTCAGCACATCCACCCACTGAGTGATCCCGTAGAAGGGCGGCAAATGATCAAATCACAAGGCGGGATCAACATCAGGATTTCTCCCAACCCGTCTCACATCCAGCCGATGCGCAGCCCGCAACACTCACCTCGTTTCCAGGCCAAGAAAGACCTGCGGACCCTACACAAGGCTCAGTCATGCATTCCATCGAGCAGACACACAAAATCGTTAAGTTCCGGCACGTCTGATCAACAATCCAGATGTGTCCTTAGAATAAGGTGTACGCTTGTTTCTCGTTATAAACTCTAATGTCTTTAGAAGGCAGCTTTGCTCTCTCGATAAACTCTAAAGCCCTAAGAAAACAGCTTGTTTCTCTTTGTGAACTCTAAAGGCTTTGAGTGAAAATCTTGACAAGCGTTGTCTCTTGTTTAATAGGGGTTCATTTCAGCTTTAAGAGTCCGTCCATGGTAGCATCAAGACTCTCTTTCCAGACACAAGAAGAAAAATGTCTCCTCGCTTGAGGCACTACGGCGCGATGGCGTACCTCAGGGACATTTTCAAGTCGAGCACTCCTATTGTTAAGAGACAGAGATCATCTCACCAGTCTGGCACACGGTCTCATCATCGAACTCACCACTCTCATGAGACTCCAGCGCAGCCTCACTACCCGAGTAATACAAGATCAAGCAATACAAGGTCAAGCAATACCAAATCGAGCAGCACCAGACCGAGCCACAGCCGCTCAAGCACCAGCCGCCATTACTCCAGATATGAAGCACGAGAGCCTGCATATACCTCTTCTCGCACTCGTAAAGGTATTTCCCCCCAGTCATTCCTTAGGAACCCAGCTCACAACGTACAAGAGCCTTCATATTCCTCCACACGCAGTCGAAAAGGTATTTTCCCCAAGGTGTTTTTATCAGAAACCCAGCTGATGAACCCAAGCTCATATTGCAAATCTCCCGCCCGAACTGAAGCACATTATTGTCTCAGACCTAGACCCCGTCACATCGGCCTGTCTCGGCTTGGCATCAAAAGATTACTATCCCATCCATCGCTCGCAGCATAGGCAGCGGATCAGCCTATTCGACCAGGGTGATGGGCGACTGCCGCTGGCGATGTATCTGCGGGAATGGGCACCGAAGGATATGGTGCTTGATCCGAGGAGTGGAAGATTGATTAGGAGAGATCGAGAGGGCGAGAGTGGGAGGGAAAGAGACAGTGAGAAAGCAAGGTGGGAGAGGAGGCTGAGGAGAACGAAGAGGTGGGAGAGGATGGATGTTGGTAGAGATGTTGGTAGACATAGGTGGTGATTCTGTGCTTTCCAAGGCTCGGGATTTTCAACATCTGTTGGCTGTGGACGACTGAGATTTATAGAAATAGACGTGTGATGAAATACTGGGCATTTCCTCACCTGCATCATGCTGAAGCACATGCTTGCATCTGGAAGACTCAAAGGCACTAGCCCCAGTGAGCAGCGCCACTTTCCATTGGAGTCACGAGTTTCAGGCAACAACCCGACCATTCCACTTGCATTTTCAGGAATGGACATTCGTAGGCTGGATGCTCTTCGCTCGAGTTCCGCCAGGGTACGAAGTATATATCTTATAACAGGCCTGAACGTCACTCGACAGGTTAAACAAGCGATCCAATGAAGGCAAGTATGGCACCTACTTCTGCCAAATCTGTCGCTGATATAATCTTTACCCGCAACAACAAAAGCTGTCACCTGCTTTCTGACACTTCCGCTAGAAATTCGAGAGATAAGGTGATCCTCTTTAACACGCTATTTTATCGCCTCAAACCTCTCTCTCTAGCTCTAATTTCAGATGAATTCGGATCAACAGCAATTGGGTAAAACAACTATTGACGCTGCGAATGAGCCTACCACAAAAGAAACCACTCTGCTACTTGCCCTCATCATCCTTGCACTCCGCCGAAACCAAGTCGCTCTTCCTCGCGATCCCAGCAGCCAATTGCGTCAACGGTACTGAGCTCAAGATATCAAAAACGCTAACGTTCCCCTTCAGCTCTTTGAAGATCCAGTTCCGCACCTCGATTGCCACCAGGGAGTCTACTCCATAATTGTGTATTGGCTTCAAAGCGTCAATATCTTCTGCAGTAATCATCATCGACTTTGCCAGTTTCGCAATGAGGGCCTTTTGCACCAATTCTGTCGCTTCGGTGAAAGTCGTCGCTGCTAACAGTAGACTTTTGAAGTCGTTTTCGGAGTCTTCAAGTTTTGCGGTGCTACCGTGAAGATCAACTTCCCGCAGGTAGGCGAATCTGACTTCATCCAGCCACCACAAGTCGTACGCACTATCTGCCTTCCGAATAGCCAGATTTTCCGCCTGGAAACAACTGTTAGTATCTTGCGCAAATTACAGATGCAAAGAATATCAGATCTTACCCCTGTTCCTGCTGCAATTACCAATTGTGTGGGAAGTGTGTAGTTGCCTTCGCTATATCCAGTCATCGCACTGTACATAACCGAGTAAAATTGCTCCTGCTCCATGAGAATCCGGTCCATTGACTTGATCATCTCAGAATCTTCCTTGTTCTCCTCGACCCACCCGAGGCCTCTGATTGCACCCAGATCTATCGAGCGAGCTGGCAAACCAAGGTCCTGTCTGTAGTGAGCCAGAGCATCCTGGAAAGTATTTCCCGCGCAATAATTTGCCTGCCCACGGTTTCCTAGAATTCCAGTTGCTGATGAAAGCATGATGAAAAAGTCAAGTTCTTTGGGCATGAGTTGATGTAAGTTCCAGCTGCCTTGAATTTTGGGACGAAGAGGTGTTGTCCAGCTCTCATGGTCCATTGTTTCGAAGATACTGTCTCGGAGTACCATTGCTGCGTGAATAAGACCTTTGATTTTTGGCATTTCATTCTGTATGCTTGCCAACGTCGTTTCCAAGGATACTGAATCAGCAATGTCGCATCGATAAGCAATAGCATGAACGTCTCTAGCGTGAAGCTCTTCAAGCGTCTTCTGCGCTTCAGGTTTAGAAGACCCCGATCGGGAGATGAATGCGATGTGTTTTGCCCCATGTTCAGCCATGTACACGGCGAGACCCCGACCCAAGCCTCCAAGACCACCAACCAGGACATATGTGCTCTCTGGGTCCAAACATAGAGGGTGTAGATTTCGGGGGATTACTTTTACCACTGATTCAGGCGTAATTTTGAAGACAAATTTACCCATATGTCTTCCTTGTTGCATGGTGGAGAAGACCTGTGAAATATCCGAGTAGTCGTGAACTTGAACAGGTGTAACGACCTTAACATCGCCTTTTCTAACTAAATCAAAGACTTTTCTGAGGAGTGTTGCTGTTCTTTTGGTGGATGTGCGGCACATATGCTATCAAAATTTGTCAGAACTTGCGATAGGACCCGTTAAATAGGGAGGGTGGCGTACCTCAATGTTAACACTAGCAAACGTCACACCCTTTGTAAATGGTGCCATTTCAAGCCCGCTGTTAGCAAGAATGTCTCTTTTTCCAACTTCGACGAATCGCCCGAAATCGGCAATGCATCCCCAAGTCTTTCTCAGGCCCTCGCCTGAAAGTGAGTTCAGAACCACGTCAACCCCTTTACCATTGGTCATGCGCATGACTCCTTCTGCAAATGAGAGATCACGAGAGTTAAAGATATGATCTGGCGGGATACCATATTGTTTCATGATAAGTTCACGTTTCTCAAGCGTCCCAACAGTCACAAATACTTCTGCTCCTATGTGCTGTGCAAGTTGTATCAGAGCTTGACCCAGACCTATTTTTCTCGTCAGTTATCAGCAACAAATCCTTCAGGAACAAACGTACCGCCTGCAGCACTATGTATCAAAACTGTATCCTCTTTTTCAAGACGTCCAATTTCGATCAAACTCTGGTATGCTGTTATGTATATGGTTGGCAGCGTTGACCCATCTTCCATGCTCATGTTCTCTGGGAGTTTCTGTGGAAGAGACTCATCAATCCGGATGGTAGTTCGCATAGCTCCTACTTGGATCAGGCAAACTCGATCTCCAACACTTAACTTTGTCACTTCTGTTCCAATTCGGCTGACCACTCCAGCAGCATCACTACCAATTACCAGATCAGGTACAAATCCCATTGCTACCATAACATCCCTTTTCAAGTTAGTGTATAAATCGCAGGAATCACAGATGGGGACGCTTACTTGTAATTCAAGGAGTTTGCGACAACCTCAATCTCCACTTCATGTGCAGGAAGCGGGCTTGATAGTGACCCGTCGTCAATAAAGTGTAGAGACTCCAAAATACCCGGGACACCTATGCTCAAGGCGAGTGGGCGGTTGGATTGAATCAACAACTGAGGCTCCGGAACTGGGATTGAACCAGCCATGTGCATCTCTCGATTCTTGTGGTTCTCCAACACAAGTCTAGGAACTT
This sequence comes from Articulospora tetracladia, assembly GCA_003415645.1. Taxonomy (NCBI): domain Eukaryota; kingdom Fungi; phylum Ascomycota; class Leotiomycetes; order Helotiales; family Discinellaceae; genus Articulospora; species Articulospora tetracladia. The sequence goes on along the minus strand of PYIV01000001.1, from coordinate 6,741,940 downwards.
GCAATCGACCGCTTTGCTCCACGATCTCCGTCTCTATATCTTGTGCATTCTCATATGAGATTGCTTGGAAAGAACGAGTAATCGTATCGACCAATGACACGAGTTTTGAATCATGGGGTCTCGACAAGTGCAACTCATTCAATCTCAATCGAGGATCCTCGCTTCTCAAGGAGCGAAAGAGTCCAGAGACAGCACGCAGAAATGGGTTACTCGAGCCTTCTCCAGGAGCCCCGCAAGTGACCCAAAGGATGCCTGCGCTCTGCAAAACAAGTGATTTGACTGATTGGAAGGCTTCTGCTGGAATATCATGCAACAGAGGCAATCTGGTCTCCAAAAGGGAAATCACAAATTTTCCCTGGCACAATAGCAGACTTTCGCTATCAAGTGAAGTTGCGGTTGCTAGACTTTGTATTTCAACCTCAAGGTCAATATTGAGCCCGGAAAGCTGTTGCGAAATGGCAAGCGCAAGGGCTTGAATGTCTTCGCAAGAATTTTCAGAACATAGAATCACAATCTTCTTGAAAGCGCATGATTGGGGTTGGGCTTCGTTGATACCATCATCGACAGAAGGTGGTTACGCATATCCTGTGTGTCTTGAACAGCAATATCGAGTCCACTGAAGCCGGCATTGGTGAGCTCAATGTTCCATCCTTCTTGGCTAAGGCAAGGACCACCCTCGCGCCCGTCTTCTGATAACCACCATCCAGGAAGAGTTCCGTAGATTAAACTCAGCCATTCTGATGGCTGTGTGATTTCACCTAGTATTAGTTTACCTCCAGGTTTGAGTAGTCGGTAACAGTTCTCCAGAGTTACATTCATGCGTTTTGTTGCGTGCAAAACCTTAGAGAATGGTCAGCAGAGTCAAATGAGATTTTAGATAAACGTACATTGCTTGCTGCGATCACATCAAATGATTCCAACTCAAAACCCTGCTCTACTGGATCTTTCTCAATATCAAGCTTCTTAAACTCGATAAATCCCTGCCAGTCTCTCAACAATTCTTGAGCATTCTCGAAAAATCCAGGGGAGATATCGGTAAATGTGTAAGAGCCAAAGCGGGGAGTGCTTCCGTTTGGTCCTCCAAGGACTTGCAAGATAGGGTAGGTGATCGAGCCCGTCCCGGCACCGACTTCGAGGATTTTCATGTTTGGTTTTTTGTGTCCTTTGAGGTCAAACCAGTCTCTTATCATATGAACTCCCGTTTTTACTCCATGACCTTCAGCGTACGTCTTTGTTAGCATATCATCTTGCATCATGACAGTCAAAGGGTCTACAGCGGCGGTTATAATCTCTGGAAGATTTTTACCAACAGCTGACAGAAATTTGGCATCATCATGAGATGCTTCGAAATTTGAGAGGAACAACGTTTCGTCCTGAGTACTCGTAAAGGACCATTGGTTAGCACCATTTTGATGGCTAAGAGCTCTTTGAAGAGCCAGTTCGTGCTTCTCGCGCATCCACTTGACATACTTGACCAAATGTGGCTGCAGTTCAACTTCGATGCTTGGAGTCAATGAGCTCAAAGCTCGCTCGATGAAAATGAGTGCAGCCTTCTGTGCTGAGGCTGCAAATGCGTCAAGCTCTTCGGGATCATCTAGAGACTGCCGCAAAATCTGTTGCGCCTCATTGCCAAGGATCAAATCGATATCCTCACGATAGATGATCTCGGAGCATAGTTTTCGCATGGCTATACCATCTTCCGCCGAATCGATGGTGCTTACCATCTCCCCCAGCTCAGTGCACCGAAGATTGGATATTGAGATCAATGGCTTAGCACCGACCTGATCACTCATTGTGGCAGATCCTGTAATTTCATTGAAGCCAGTCCTTGAGGCAGTCGCAATTCCTTGCAGCTTTTTGCCAGCGCCTCGCGGAAGATCAGCTGAGATCGAGATTCTGTCAATTGCAGTAGGCTTCAATTTGTCAGAGTTATTCGTTGTATAATTTGAATGGACTTACCACAGCTGTTCCGTGGGGACGGTCATTACGTTCCTGCATGGCAGGAAGTAAAGATTGGAAACATGAGTCAAGAGTAACAGGATGAAGCAGATGTTCATATTCGAAGTTACATGGCATAATTGCTTTTGTGTCCGGTATAGTAATTGTTACGCAAGAGTGTGATGGTGCCAATTGAACATCTGTTAAACCTTGGAAAACGGGCCCTAGAATATATCGTTAATGACCAAGATTCATGCTCAAGGAGCTGGCTAGTTATCTTACCTAAATGAAGGCCTGCAGTTGCGAGAGTTGTGTATAACTGCTCACTGCTCATACTTTCTGTACATTCTTGAAGCGCCTTCTGGTAATTTTCCGCACAACTCTCTACGCTCGGCGGAGATATGAAAATCTCTTCGGCCTCGTTTTCGTTCTTGTATTCTATCTTTATCAAACCTGAAGAATGCTCGGTATGGTTTCCATCTTGAGCAAGCGCATAAAATGTGAATTCAAACCACGGTGCATCTTGCGATTTCATGCCCAACTTGCGAGGGCGCAAGTGCATAAAGACTTCCACACCTCGGTCGTTATTAGGAATCAGTAGTGCACGACCAATGGTGATGTCTCTCATCTCAAACCTATCGACCACTCGAGACGGATCCACCATCTGCCGGCCAGCCTCTAGCGCAAAGCATATCATACCAGCACCCGGGAGGATAATGTCGTTTCCAATCTTGTGATCTGCCAGCCAGGGCTGTTCCGAGACTCGTAGACTGTTCTTCCAACGGGGTTCAAGAGGATTAAAATCTTCCATAGGAGCACCAAGTAGATCGAGACGTGGTGAGCGGGGAAGAGGTGACTCTTTTCCTGGGAACTTTGGTGCCAGTATCGGTTCGAATGATTCCAAGGATACAAAGGAAGATCAACCAAAACCTTAGGAATATCCACATCAGATGTCAGCGAGTTTAGGCGTGCGAGATTGATATCCAGTCCTTTCGACCAAAGCTTCCCTGCAACCTCAACTGCAGTCTTCATTGCATCCTGGCCACGAGACAACATAGAGTAGTAATTTGACGTCTCAAACTTCCCATTTTTGGTCAATATTTGCTTGAGTGGCCCCTGGAGTGCGGAGTGAGGTCCGATCTCAACAATTGTGTCGATGGGTTGACTTCGTCGTCCACGTCGCCGTTGACCCTTTATGTTTGGAGGAAATACGTTATCCATTGCCTTTACGAACTGTACTGGAGACGTCATATTGTCCACCCAGTATTTTGCCTGCAATTCCCCACGAGATATTTGCGATCCGGTAAGTGAGGAGTACATCAAAACGTCATCTGTTGACTCTAGGACAGTGATGTCTTCAATGGATTGCAGATAGGCATCTGCAATTATCTTCATGTGAGGACTGTGATATGCGTTCTCAACTTTTAGTTTTCGGACGAAGATATCCTCTGCTTTGAAGATGATTTCCAACTCCTCAAGCGCATTCGAGTCGCCGGATATAGTGACGTTAAGTGGACTGTTCACACAAGCAACCACTGCCACACTTCCTACAGGAAGATTTTTGCAATAAGGTAGAGCCATATCTTCAGAAAGACCTACACTGATCATTGAACCGCTCGTCTGTGGCGCAAGTGCTTTGATCTCTTGCGAAAGCCGGCCTCTGTGAAAAGCAATCTTAATGCAATCACGAGCGGAGAGAGCCCCAGAGGCATAGGCGGCGCTGATCTCTCCGCTTGAGTGACCTACAACCGCAGAAGGATAAATTCCCCAGCTATGTAAAAGATCAACCATTGCAATTTGAAGAATAATACAGAGTGGCTGGGAAAACATCGCCATATTAATCCTTGAAACATCCTCGGAAATGCTGAGTTCGGTGCGAGCGCTCCATTCGGCTCCGATTGAAGCAAGACATGCATCTGCATCGTTCACTGAACGTGAAAAGACATCAAAAGCGAGAAGCTCGCGACCCATTCGAGGCCATTGAGCTCCCTGGCCTGTGAAAACCCACACCGCTTTGGGGCATTGCCTACGCGTGTTGCCTTGAGAGCCTTGGCCGATAATTGATCAATTAGGTCCTCCTTTGAGGAGGCAGGTATGGCCAAACGCCATTGAAAAAGACTGCGACGGCTCCCCAAGGTATGTGCCAACTCATCCAAAATCGACTCTTTCTTCTCATTCAGGAAGGAAGAATAAGATGTGGCTATCCTCTGCACAGCACTTTGTTCTGGTGCACTAAAGACAAACAGCCGTTGTTGTAGAGTTGCCTGATTTTTTAAGATCGTATCTCCAAGATCTTCCATAGAGCTCGTCGGTGATAACGACCCCAGTGCTGAATCGGTCATATTAAGAGAGGATGGACTAAGAGGTAGGGAAGCTAAGGTCTGGGTATGACCTTTTGCGCCGCGGAATTGCAGGTAATTCAATGCATCGTCAAGAATTACGTGTGCGTTAGTTCCTCCGTACCCAAAAGAATTTACGGATGCTCTTCGCAGGCCGCTCTGCGGCCAAGGGGTCGGCTCCAGCGGGATTTTCAAATTCCACTCCTCAAGACGAATCTTTGGATTAAGAACCTCGAAATTTAGATTTGGAGGTATCATACCCGACTCGAGAGACAAGACTGCCTTCAGGAGTCCTGCTAGGCCAGCGCATCCCTCCAAGTGGCCGATGTTTGGTTTCACGGTGCCCACATAGAGGGGTCGAGTAGGATCCTTGTTGTCGCTTCCAAACGTTGATCCGATGGCCTCCATCTCCAATGGGTCTCCGGCTGCAGTACCTGTGCCATGGGCTTCAAAATATCTAGTCTCCAAGAAGTCAAGACCTGCAGACTTGTATGTCGAACGAATAAGTGATGCTTGTGCCTGAGGGCTTGGAAGCGTTATGCCAGGAGTCTTGCCGTCTTGATTGACACCACTGCCTCGAATCACTGCGCGAATGGTATCACCGTCTCGGATAGCAGCGTCAACGTGCTTCAGAACAATTATACTGACACCCTCACCTCGGGCATAGCCGTTTGCTCGCTGATCAAAGCTGAAAATTTGGATTGAAATAAGCCTGAAGCATAAAATATCAAGGGAGATGACTCACGAGAAACATTTACTATCAGGACTAAAGAAATGAAGTGAGTTTGCTGATGTTACCGTGTCTGGAGATAAAATCAAGCCAGTGCCACCCACAATTGCTGTTTTGCTGTGGCATCCACTATCTCGAATTGCTTGGCAAGCCAGGTGTCTGAAATGTAAGCTACTGCGAGGTGATAATTTCAAATGGGGATAGGGGTCTCACAATGCAACAAGAGAGCTTGAGCAAGCTGTATCAACTGTCGCAGAAGGTCCTAGTAGCAGTCAGTTTCGGACATCAAAAAAAGGAGAAGCGGAACTCACCACGAGTATCGTAGAACCAACTCAGCCGATTCGCAAGCATTCCCAGTCCATTTCCGGTCGCTGAGTACATCAAAGTGTCATTCAAATCTCGGGTGCTGAGAAGTTCGTAGTCTATGCAGTTGAGAAAGTCAGAGCTTGTAGGTACAAAGAAGCTGAATATGCATGCCTTTGGTAAAAGCGCCAACAAAACATGCAGCATCGGAGCCAGCGATCTTCTCCATTGGTAAACCAGCTTAAAAATTGTCAGTTCAGTGTTGCTGATCCCGAGTATAAGAACACGCGCCATTTTCTAGACTTTCAAATGCAACTTCTAAGAGAAGTCGCTGTTGTGGATCCATGGCAGCAGCTTCAGCTTGAGTCATGGAAACTGTAGAGATCAGCCTCTCTTCAATTCACTTAAATATCACGGGATATATTACAAAACTTCACACGTTAGCCGTTTATTCAGGAGCGAAAAGCATCTTCTCCATACCGGAGCATCGAAAAGTCCTACGTCCTCTTTGAGGAAATACCCTCCACGTGCCACAATAGTTCCTTGCCTTTCAAAACTGGGATGGTAGAAAGCATCTATGTCGTATCTATCTTTCGGCGTCTTCTCAGACCAAGCCGAACGGCCATTGGTAATCATTTCAAAAAATTCGTTTGGAGAACTTGCATCTCCTGGGAAACGACATGCAATGCCGATAATGGCAATATCGTCATGGTGGGAGCTATCCATACCGATCGGCAAGTCCATGTCAAGATATTTGTCTATGGGTAGTCGCGGAAAGACGAGCTATTGGGATGAGATCTGGTTTGCGAATCGCAGGGAGAAGTGAGAATATCTGAGGAAATGAGGATGGGCTGTGGATTACAGTCGGAATATTATTGCCAAATGGGCCAGCGCTGACCCAGTCTCATGGTGTGCACATTGATCTAGTAGTGAAAGGTGGCCGATGCTGTGAATGATAATCCATGTTGGGTGCATGCTGCACGTACAAGCATCGAGACATTATCCCTGGATGCAGGTGCAGAAATTCGTCGGGAGGTTTTTGTCCCGGCAACATCAGCCCATGAGACATCCGGCAGGGTATCTTAGCCGGTTGGACGCGTTTCCTCTTACTTCTCCCCGCGTACTCATCTCTTCGTTCTACGATACTGTAGTACGATTCTGAATTTTAAACATCTGACACAATGGATACGAAAGACAGCATCAACGACTCGGCGAATGTCATTCACAGAGTACCAGGCGACTTAGGCGTTCTTCAGGAAACTCGAAAAGATGGCGAAATCGCAAAGAAGATCAAACTTGCGACTGCAGAATCAAGTACCACTGTCAAAGCCTTTACTGGCTATCGATTGGTCGCAGTAGCTTTCACGTGAGTGCTCAAGCCACGTTTATCTACTTTGGAGTAACTCTTGCTGACTAGATCAATCTCTACAGCCTTTGTTTCGGTCTCTTTCTTGCGTCCGTAGAGACATCAATCACAGCAACTGCCCTTGTCTCGATTGGAGAGCATTTCCAAGACACATCTACTGCAAGTCCTGAGCTCTTCAAAGTTCCAAGCTTAAATTCTGACTTCAAGTGCAGACAACATGGGTGGTCCTGAGTTATTTGCTATCGTATATGGGTAAGTATCAAGAGACTTCATGCTGTATTGTGAGCTAATCCAATCCAATGCAGGATTTTCTATCATCTTTGCTAGACTAAGTGATGGTATTGGCCGGAAATTGGCCGTTGTTATTGCTTGGATATTGTTCTCTGCCTTTGCACTCGCAAGTGGCCTAGCAACGTCTCTTAACCAACTAATCGTGTTTCGTGCCTTGCAAGGCATCGGTGGGTCAGGACTGTTTTCCCTGGCAATGATAGTTCTTCCCGAGATATCCCCAGCCAAGCACTGGGGTCTTATGAGTGGTCTTGTTGGAATCTGCTTTGGATCATCGTCTATAGTCGGTAATTCTTCCTCTAAATCGGTACACAGTGACATCAGTTGACATATATCAAGGTCCAATTTTGGGTGGTGTCATTACTCAAAAGTCATCATGGCGATGGATCTACCTCTTCAATGCTCCTGCAGCTGTCGTCGGGCTCGGATTGCTCATAGTAGGATGGCCTAAAGCAAGTAAACGAAAAGGAGATAGTCAGAGAGAATCTTTCGCTCAGGTGGATGTCCCAGGAGCCCTCCTTGTACTTGCAGCTTCAACACTGCTGGTATTTTCACTTCAACAAGCTGGCGCAATGCGTTATAGTTGGAACAGTCCTGTCATTATCTCCTGCTTGGTCGTGTCTGTTCTTTGTTGGCTTGCCTTTGTATCCTGGATATTTTGGCTTCATTCGGGACGATCATCGCTCCAGATGAAGTCAATATTTCCCCTCTCAATAGTATTGACCAGACCTACAGGTTCTGCTATCTTGTAAGTTAATGTCTTAGTTGGAACTGCTCTTACGTCCTGTGCTAAAGTCTTTCAGGATGGCATTTTTAACCGGATTTCCTCTTTTCGTGGCCATTATCAATTTACCAGTCCGATTTCAGATAGTAAATGGCAATACGCCAACCATGGCAGGAGTACATTTACTACCTTTGCTGGCAGCATTTGCTTCGGGTATGTCCTGCCCAATCTCCTTGTTTGAGAGTAAAATCCTGATGTTATGCAACAGGAAGTGCAACAGGGGGGATTCTTTCGTCAAAGAAAAACCGCACCGCGCACTCAACTATTGTTGCAGCTGGTCTTACTACAATTGGATGTGGACTCCTCTCCATTACCTCGACCACCCGAGATATCAAAGGCTCTCAGTACGGGTTTCAATTCATCTTGGGTTTTGGCCTTGGTATCACAATGTCCTCTCTGACTTTGATGATTGCCCTGGCCAATGATCCTAGCAAAGTTGGTACGTACTTCTGCTTCTTGATCTGAGGGCAGTCCTCAAACTCTTCTGCAGCATCTGCGTACCACATGATAAATAGTTAAAACTAACACTAATAGCTGCTGCGCAAGGAGCACTGAACCAAGCTCGTGTCCTCGGTGGAAGTGTCGGCCTTGCAATCGGTACATCGATCTTCAACCATCGACTTTCGATTGATCTCGTGTCAATCCTTAGCCCCCTCCAATTACAGAACTTGCAGCTATCGCTGAGCACAGTTTCCAACCTGGAGCCGGAGCAACAAGCTGCAGCTGCAGAAGTCGTTGGGAAGTCGTTTAACCAGCAAATGAGAATGTGTACTTATGTATCTGCTATCTCGGTGCTTGTCGCAATAAGTACGTGGCAAGCTAACCCGAGAAGCGTGGAGGAGCATAAACAGAGCCAGGAAGTAATGGCGAAATTACAGGAAGGTGAAATGATTGGTGTGCCGAGGGAATAGGACGGGGCGATCTGCCTAAAAGAATATGATGTTATCTCTCCTTGCGTCTGCAAAATGTGATTGGAAACAAATCCGGTCCGACCATACGACGTCGTCTTCAGCAACACCCCTGTGTTGGTTCCCGAAAGAGGCGCATTTCGCAATTCACCCGCCCAATCACTCAAGCTTGCTTGAGCATGTCGATCACCTCTATAATGGGGATATGTGTCACACCAGCCTGCCCTGGAGCAAGCATGCAGTGCTTGGCGCAAGACACAGGCATTATATTCCTCCGACAGACCTCATTGGGGGGATAAGTAACAATTGCATTCTCAACGAGGCAACCCCACAGGCTCGCTACTTCGTTAGGACCAAACTCCGGCGTCTGCGGTTCAACACGGGCAATAAAACTTTTATGCCAACATCTCTTACCACCCCATTATTGCCACGTCTCACGCTCGATTTGCCTAAACTTTCACTTCCACGTTGACTTTGCGACGGTTTGTTGCAAATTGAAAGTTGCTGATTTCGCCGCGATGACTCGAATACTGTGTCTGCACGGTCTTGGTACCAACTCAGATATCTTGGAAAATCAGATCGGTCAGTGCAGAGCAGAGAGAAAGATATGGGGAGAATTGTTGAATAGCTAATCGAAGACTTTCAGAGGAGCAGGCCCGTTCCGAGACCTACTCCCCCGCCACATCACCTATGAATTCTACGACGGCGAGGTAGACTTTCCTCCTGCCCCAGGTATTGAGAGTGTCTATCCCGATGGGCCATTCCTTTGTTTCTACGCCGCACCCCATCCCTCGAATGTAGAAAAAGCGCATGCTTTCATAGAAGAAATTATTGCAGATGATGGGCCATTTGATGGAATCATGGGATTTAGCCATGTAAGAAGCTCAGCTCAAATAAGCCTTTGTTTTGACAACCTTTCTTCTTTGGGTTACAGCATGAAAGTTTATTCTAACATGACAGCTTGAGATAGGGTGCAGCATTTGCAGCTGGCCTGATAATGCGTCATCAACTTGAGAAGCCGTTTGAATCCCCTCTTTTCAGATTCGCCGTTTTCCTATCTGGAAGCTTGCCATTCTCCTGGAACAACGATCACGGCGTAGATGTCTCGAGTTTATACATGACCGAAGACGCTTCAGCTTATGCAGCAGCGCCATCAGACGCGGCTGCTTCAGAAGGCAAACTCGCTGTCGCCATGATGAACGATACGGCCAAGGGAGATGAAGCTGAAAAGAAAGAAGTTGCCCCGCATCTGGAGATGCGGAGATTTCATCCAGACGCAGATAAAGTGCAGATCAAGATACCAACAGCTCATATCTTTGGAAAACTAGATCCGTGGAGAGACCAGAGCTTGAAGTTAATTGAGATGTGTGAGCGCGATCTAGTCAGTGTTTATGAGCATGAGATTGGTCACGAGGTGCCGAGGGAAGAGAGGCAGGACTGAAGATGCAGGAAGTTATTGAGAAGGTCATTAGCAGAAGCCAATTTATCCATTAGTGGTCCGGTTCAATTAAGCAAAACAATTCAGACCCCACACGCAGATACGGTGCACGTCCTCCGCATGCTCGATAATCTTATGGAACTGAATAGCTTCAGATCCTTGGAATGTACCGCGTCTCTTCGATCTGACCTGCCTTTGTACGAGACATTAAGTTTAACATAGATACAGCCTCAACTATCGCCAGCCTCCCCCTCTCGAGTTACAAATATTTCTCGTTGCCAAATTTTTGACTTTTCAACAATAGAGTCACCACCACCGTTGCATGCGGCTCGACCGAACATCCTTGGAGACAGGTTCTTTCCAAAGATAGTATTAGTTCCACTAACAAGAACTGATTTCAACGGGATACTGTATTGCAGGCTAACCTACACATTGTCAGGAATGACGGCACAGAGAGTCATTCAAACAGCGGGGCAGTGAGGGAAACTTTAGGTGATATTGATGAGAAGCAAAATAGTGCTATATTAGAACAGGCCAAAGTATCTACAAACTTTGATTTAAATTCGGCTTTATCTCTCGCCAAACTTGGTTGCGCAATGCCATCTAGTAGCTCGATCTCTGGTTGGACGGAGTGTGGAAAACTGCATGGAAACAGTCCCCGTGGGAGTAGAATCTTGCACAAAGAAGGATCTCAGACCAAAACTGTAATACATCAGGTTTCCAACTCAAAATCTCAATATGAAATCTTCCACGTTACTTTTTGAGCTTGAGCTGTTGGCTAACGAGGCTGAGAACTGATCCCAAGGTAAATAGACACCCATCCTGGCTACCCCGAATCCTTTGGAGCATACTATTTATTCAGCGAAACTCTGTCGGCTACACAGTTTTAAGGCAGCATTGATTGGATGAAAAATTGGAAGTGTGTTCGACGACAATTGGTGCTCAGCCGCACCCCGCACATGGCTTGACAGCAGCAACACCTCCAAAGCTAAACTGTGTTGGCATCTTTAAGGCTTGATTTCCTCATTTCTCGAGAGTAGATGATCGCTCGATTTCGTGTTCCAAAGTGACACGAAGCTTTCAAACAATCTTCAGTCGAAATGCCTGCAATATCTACAGCAATGAACTTATTCGGTGCTAAATTGAAGTGGAACAAATCGAGTTGGAAAAGCCAATCTTCTGTATGTGTCACCGCCAACTCAAATAGAACGCACTAATATTTTGGCTACAGGAGGCAAGTCGATGCTGATATAATTCATTCATAGAAACTACTAAATGCGTCCTGTGTGTAGTCATGGTGGGTAAGTAGACCTCAATATCCCTAATACGAGACTCTTATTAACCACATCTTGTTTATGACTGTAGGATGTAAGTTGAGCTACACATGTCTGTTATACAAGTCTTGCTAACCTTGTCTTGTTCGTGGTGATAGGATGTAAGTAGATCTATATGTGAATGATGCGTGCCTTTACTACCGGATCTGATTTGTGGCTACAGGATGTACGTAGATTTGGAAATGCCTAATACTAGACTCTTGCTAATTGTGTCTTGTCTTTCGGCATAGTCCGTAAGTTGACACACATATAATTAATATACAACTGCTACTAACGGTGTCTTGCCGTTGGATATAGCCTGTAAGTAGACCTAACTATACCCACTCACTAACGTCGTCCTACTTACTGCTATAGTTTGTAAGTACGCCTCGATAGGAGAAATATAACTTATCTTTATCCATTAACTCAAATCTAGTCATCTAGAAAGTGGACGTATACTGTTGACAATCGTTTTGCTTCTTGGTTTTTTCGAAACTCACCATGGGGATTCCCTTCGAAACAATCGCCTGACGAATGTTGTTTTGCATGCGAAAATATCCTCAATTATTCTGGTCCAGTCGAGTTCACCAAAGTTCATCTGAATGAAAGCAATTGTCCGCTTTGCAAACTACTTCTTTCTGCTCTTGAAAGAGTCACCAATAATGACAGCGTGAAATTATACAGAGTAGGATCGCTTTTGAAAACAGAGGATAGAAAACCACTCCTTAGACTTTGTGCAGATTTAGGTGGAGTTTGCCTTATTTAAAAACTTGAGCATGTCAAACACTGACTCCAAGTTCTATGCAGTTTCTTCCAATGAAAATCACAATCCTATTCAGATTGGATTTCCTGTACTGCCTGAAATTGCAAGTCCTACTTATTTTGATTTGCTTCGTGCATGGGTTCATTGGTGTAATGTTTCCCATCCATGCAACATTCTTGAGCAGAAAGTCGGAAGGGTGCTGCCCACTAGACTCCTATACGTTGGTAACGTTGACCCGAATACCCTTGCTATCCACAAAACCGAAAATCGGACCGACATTGAAGGCTATATAGCTCTGTCGCACTGCTGGGGTGAACTACCTGAAGAAGTCAAAAGAGAGATTTGTAGCACTACTAAAAACATCTGCAGTCGACAGGAAGGATTCGGTTTTGACAACTTGCCGCGGACTTTTCAGGACGCTGTTCGCGTGACCCGAGAGCTTGGTCAACAATATCTCTGGATTGACTCACTGTGTATCCTCCAAGATAGCCCGGGAACTGAGTTTGAACGCATGGACGTGGTGTACTCCTCGGCATACTGTGTTATTGCTGCAAGCTCAGCGACCAACTCCCTGGAAGGATTTCTCGAACGAGATGTTAATAGCGAGTTTGTCACAATTGCAAGCAAGGGAAGACAAATATACGCATGTGTAGAGACGGACGATTTTGAGAACCATGTCAACAAAGCTCTGCTTAATACGAGAGGCTGGGTATTGCAAGAAAGAGTCTTTCACGTCGAATAATTCATTTTACTGCCAATCACACTTATTGGGAGTGTGGAAACGGAGTTCGCTGCGAGAATATGAACAATCTAGAGAGGTTAGACTATGTTGAGACATCTATCGCAAATCAAATTCTAATCTAACGCAATCTTTAGTCCGATGTGGAGAGAATTCTTCCAGCTAGACCCGGTCTTCCCGAATCGTCTTCTCAAGGCGTCAATTGAACGTACTATTGATTTCATCTCCACTGTCGTTGAAGACTATTCGAAGCGACGCCTTACATATTCAGCAGACAGGGCTGTAGCAATACTTGGACTACAAAACCGTATTGCTAGTGCCTTGCGCTGTGATGGGAGATATGGAATTTTCGAGAAATACTTGCACAGGAATCTTCTGTGGCTGCGACACTGCACGGCAAAGATGGAAAGGATCAAATACGACAAAAAGGCTCCGTCGTGGTCTTGGATGGCATATAAAGGAGCCATCAAGTTCATTAAAGTTCGTTTCGGCCCGCCGTGGACTGTTGATTGGCACAATGGACTAAAGTTCGATGCGAAGCGAAAGGGTGTCTTGATAGGGTCTCTGGGAAAGTTTTGGAAATGCAAAATGACTCCAGATTTGACGCGATTTGCTATATTGGACTTTACAGGAACCAAACAAGGATGGATACGATTCGATGTTGAGGATATCACCGACATCAAGGTGCTTCGATGTGTTGTTATTGGGCGAGTACTTTACTACTCCGACATGAAGTACTTCATCTTGGTTGTTCAGTTAACTGGCGCGAGTGGAGAGTATGAAAGAGTCGGTGTTGGTCTCATCAATGAGAGCCATGTGTCGAAAGTGAAAGACAATGTACGGATCATTTGAATTTCTGGAGTAAAGCTGTTTTCTCTCTTTTGGTTCAATTGCCTTTACATATTGACGGATATGACAATGGAATTTCACCGTTCAAGTTCATGACACCAAAACATTGAAGCAGTGCGATTATTACTCGTTACGGAATCCTTAAAATTATCAGAAGCAAGACGAAGTTATCAGCCAGACCTGATCACCGTCTGTGGATGTGTGTGTAGCAAGTACGGATGTGAGATCCTTGATTGAAGAAATCGGTTTAAAACACAATTCATTTTACAATTGACTTTAAAAGCTGAAGTACACCATATTTTTTTTGCTATATAGGTTGAGAATGAATAATGCGGATCTTGTCGGCTCCAATACGAAAAATTCGCCGAAGAATGATCCGTCTTCTCAGAGTTTTAGGGCTATATTACATATCTGTAAGTTAAAAGTTCTACAGTAAGACGTGTTCAACGAGGGAGTCAAGATTAATTTATGCATTGTGACTAGAGTCTTTTCACTGTCTCAAAACACAGATGCTTTCTTGTTCTTTGGAAATTTTACCAAGCTTCTTCTAAATATGATCGCTAACAGAGCATTCGTGAGTCCCGGGACAGCAGACCGCGAGACAAGACGACGCTTACAGGATCCATGACATGATAGTGGCAATCCTTATGTTCAAACAAACGGAAGCACCTCAACGATGTGCCTATCACCTACATCATCGTAGTGTAATTTAACTTGAACTTCGCCATTTTTCTTCTTCCCCATTTCCAGTACAACGGGCCTTCCACCATAGGCTGTGCTAAGCCCAGTATCAATCAATATAACGTGGCCGTTACACCGCACTACGGCATGCTCAAAGGAAGGTGTATGACCCATAACCAGAAAGTCCACCTCCAACTCCTTCATTACCTTCAAAGCTTCCTCGCACGCCTCATTCTCAGGAAGTGTAGCGTAGCCACGGTACCACATGGGGCCCGAACTTCCCCAAAAATAATTTTGATCATGAGTCCAATACGCTCTCCCCCGACGGCCCGCTAAAAGCTTCTTCATAAATCCGATTCCAATAGAGTCATTAAAATTAAGAGAATGCTCGTGATCAAGCCCAGCATGCATGAAATGGGCTTTCATAGTCGGGTCCAGATATGTCACAGAATAGTCTATCATCCAATCTGAGCCTATCGAGCCGTTCAGAGAGAATGCTTCTAGCCTCGTTTTTTCGTGAGGGGTGGGAAATGAGGCCAGATCGTCTGGATGAACATAGCGCCAGTCATGCATGGCATTCATGAATTCGTGGTTTCTATTCCAATTTAGCTCCATAGACTGATATTAATGTATGCTGGTTGCATACCCCCACAGCTTCACAACCTTCCCACCCTGCTCAGCAGCTTGCTCAGTAAGCTTTCTCATCCATTTATACAGCTTCTGTGTATCAGGACCTCTGTCAACAACATCTCCTGTTTGGACCTGGATAAATATTAGTTTAGCTTAGTTTTTGCGTACAAAACAGAATGACTGCTGCATACAAAAGTCGAGTTTCCAGCTTTCCAATCACCATTTTCATCGACAACCCCAGCATGGACCAGTGCAGCAAGGGCTTTGGGATAGTCTCCATGGATATCAGCCATGGAGAACAGGGAAGGTATGGACGTATCCATGTGCTCCTCTGGAGCCACTTTCACAGCTGGAACGTCCCCGAATGAAAGTGGCTGTTGTCGATATCCGGATGCGACAACCAGTGACACGACGGCCAAAGGCACGACAATAACTGACAGCCAAAATAAACGAGGCATATTTTATCAGCGTCTTTGCTTAGTACTGTTGAACCATGGATGGTGTTGGTTAGAACGTAGGAAATCAGAAGTTTCAGAACCACGATGGATATTGCTCTGCATCACGTGACATATCAATATTTGAAAATGCTTGGCGTCACCGATGCGCCACAACACCTGCACGGTCCCGAACCTGAATTTAGACCTGACCCCCCCCACCCCAAAAGATTTGTATGGACTGGAAATCTGACAGGCTTTGTTTGATAACTCCTCAAGAAATTGAGCCGTCTAGACAATCCATCGAGGGTATGGATCTATTTAGCATGCTCGAACAAGACCAGCTGGCACAGTTCCTACCCCTCAGCATCTAGGATGACTGATCCTTCTATCACAAAAGGCATTTAGAGATTTCCTGAACATTCAAGCTACGTTTCTGAGTTCTCGTTGCTACAGACAATATTGCAGAGATGGTTATTTGCAAGGATAACAGAACTAGAGTTGACAAAACTATTCCATTTGTTCCATTCCAGTCTGAAAGCAGTACTCCAGAGCATGATGAGGTTGAGCGATAAAACAGCATATACCTTGTACATCCAATTACACTACCTCCTGAGACCACGAAGCAACCCATCCCACCTCAAGCCCCTACCTGTCTTCCCCCATCTCAGCCACCATCCCAAAGCGCCCACAACGGGAGGCAAACCAAGCAAACCAACAAGTCCCATTACCAAAAGACGCCCCTGTCGCTCACTCCTTTCCATCACCTCACTATAGCGCTCATTCCCAAAGCTGACGCGTGAATACTTTGTCTGCCAACCCAACGAGGGCACGTAAGTGGCCAGCGTTTCTTCTAGATACTTGCGGATCTTGTAAACAGGGGAGATAACAGATGAGTGCATCTCAGTGTAATTCTGCAGCGCAAGATCATTGATCGTATGCGCATCCGGTCTCCGCAACTGCGAATACTCGGCTAAAGCGGCAGCACGCTCGGAAGCGGGGTATTTGTCTAGTATGGAAAATAGGACGAAGACATCTTCGAGACCAGCGTTCATACCTTGGCCGTAGAAGGGCACCATGGCGTGTGCGGCGTCCCCCACGATGATTGCTGAGGAGCCAAAGTGATAGGGCGAGAGCTTGATAGATATTAGTGGGAGGTGAGGGTTGTTTGTGAATGAGGCGATTAGAGAGGAGGGTGGAATCAGGGCTGTGACTCCCGGGAAATGGGTGTCGAAGAATTTAGGCAGGGAATCTGGTGCAGCTTCGAGGGTGACAAAGTGTGCGGAAGGCAGGAAAAGTGTGCAGGTAAATGAGCCATCTGCGCTTGGAATTGCGATGAACATGAAGGTTTGACCTGGCCAGATGTGTAGGTGGTGAGGAGAGATTTTGAACTTGGACTCTGGATCTGAGGTCGTGAATTCATTTGCCGAGATGCTAAATTCGCACCATAAAGTGTCGATGTACTCTTGCTGGTAATCCATCGTCACGTACTTCATCATGTGGTAGCGAGCAGCTGAGTGGGCGCCATCAGCTCCAATGAGAAGATCAAATGAGATCTCAACTTCTTGGTGGCGTGACTGGGACCCAGGTTGAGGCTTGTTGCTCGTATCCACTTCGAACCAGGCTTTGTTGTGACGAAAGTCGGCGCCAGTGAGTTTGTGAGAAAAGAAGAATTTTACGTTGGGTAGAGCTTCAAGCTCGTCAAGCATGGTCTTATTAAGGGCACCGCGGTCGGCGGCGAATAGTGTCTGGGAAGATGTCAGTTGGTGGATATGCGTAATCGGCATCAAGCTTACTCTTCCATGGGCGTCGTAGTCTTGAGACTGCTCATTGAATTCGCCTGTTGCGCTTCGGCCGTGGACCATGCGAGCTCTCATTGGGATCGTTTCATTGAGTACCTTCTGTAAAAGTTCGGGTCGACCGGAGTGTCTCATCGCGTTAATGCCTCTCTCCGAAAGTGCTAGATTGATGGATTTGGTGAAGTTTAGTGGGGTTGTGGTTGGATCTCTGAGATCTGGGTGTTGGGTCAGAATATGGAAACGACAAGCAAACTAATGAGTGTATAGGCAGAAAGCTATAAGTAGATGAAAACAATAAGAAGAACCACCCATCGTTCCAAAATACCGCTCCTAACACTTGCTGTATATTTCCATACCCGAGTTAAGCCGCACGCTGCCCGTGGCCATTCGACTTATGTGCAGATACATCTGGCCATATGAAGTCATATTGAGAGTCACATTCCAATTTGACAGATGACTTCGGGCTTACTGGGACAAAGCCATTGAGGATTCCATAATAAGGAATTGCTAGTATGTGGCTTCAACCGCGGCTAAACGCAACGGACAAACGATTGAGAATCCAACAAGGTGCTACACGACCCATTCCAACTGAAATGTCAAAACCCAAGCGTCGTCCACTTGGACATCTTTTTGGGATCTCAAAGTCCAACTTGTGAGACATGAAAGGAATTTTACATACCACTTCTAAGCTCATACACCTCCACCTCATGCCCTCTTTGTGCAGCATAGAGGGCCGCAAGAGCGCCAACAGGGCCAGCACCAACAACAATAATTTTCAATTTATTCGAATCTTGAGACATGATGTATTGTGCAAAGGACTGCAAATTGTGGAAGAGGAATGGAGTCAAGAAAGTCCATGACTCTGACAATCTAGGAACGCCTCTGAGCTAGATTCACCCCAGAAAATCTAAACGCAGTCTCGCGCCCTTCGAGAAACATCAAGGCTGACAAAATTTTGGAACCCTTGCCCCTCCAAACCACAAAGGCATACAGCTGAACTAGAATAGGTTATCAAACCCTGTTCAACTCCGAACCAATTACTTGCACAGCGTCTGCGACTTTCCAAAATGGCCTCCGAGTCTGGCGCTAAAGCAAAATGTATGGGAGCTGATTGCGACAACGACGCTGGAACTCTGCAATGTCCGACATGTTTGAAACTCGGCATCAAGGACAGCTACTTCTGTTCGCAAGACTGCTTCAAAAGGAATTGGGTACGTTCTCGCCCATCAAGTACACTTGAAGTTGTAGTGTGGGAGGAGAGAACAGATTTCCTCAAACCCGACGCTGAAGTTGCGCCGCCCTGTGATACAAATACTAACGTACCTTTACAGGGCACGCATAAAGCCTTGCACAAATCAAAGGGTAACTTTCTCAGTAACCTCATAACCCCAAAGGTCGTTTCTGAACCCGATCCAGATAGTGGCCTCTTCAACCCATTCCCCGCATTCCCATATACAGGGTCTTTGCGGCCTGTCTACCCTCTGTCACCAAAGCGAGACGTCCCCAAATCGATAAAGCACCCAGATTACTGGAAGGATGGTATACCACATAGCGAGCAGACCTTCAGAGGTAGGAGCAAGATTGATATTCTGGATAAGGCTGGGCAAGAAGCCATGAGGAAGGTATGCCGGCTGGGCAGAGAGGTCTTGGATATTGCTGCCGCTGCAGCGGTACCTGGTGTCACAACAGATTATATTGACGAAGTGGTCCACAAAGCTTGTTTGGAAAGAAATGTGAGTTAGCCTCTGTTCTCGATTTGGTACAAACTAACAACTGTAGTCATATCCATCACCACTCAACTACAGCAACTTCCCAAAATCGGTTTGCACGTCTGTTAATGAAGTTATCTGCCATGGAATCCCGGATCAGCGAGTTCTAGTAGATGGCGATATTCTGAATATTGACGTTACTCTTTACCACGGCGGTTACCATGGGGATCTGAACGAAACATATTACATTGGAGACAAGGCTAAAGCAGATCCAGATTCAGTTCGAGTGGTCGAAGCTGCGCGAGAATCGCTGAATGAGGCAATCAAAATTGTGAAGCCAGGAACACTCTTCAGAGATTATGGCAACGTTATTGAGAAGTATGCGAAAGGGAAGGATTGCAGCGTGATCAAGGCTTATTGTGGGCATGGTATCAACACGCTGTTCCATTGCTCGCCGAATATCCCGCATTATGCAAAAAATAAGGCGGTAGGCGCTGCTAAGGAGGGGATGTGTTTTACCATCGAGCCTATGATTGCTTTGGGTACTTATAAAGACAAGACCTGGCCTGATGACTGGACAAGTGTCACACAGGATGGAAAGAGAACTGCTCAATTTGGTATGTTGTTTTATGTCCGCGCGGTGGGCTATTACTAACTATGTACAGAACATACTCTTTTGGTCACTGCTGATGGCGTGGAGGTTTTGACAGCGAGATTTGCAGATTCCCCTGGTGGACCAGTATCTATGCCTACTGTGGAGACTGAAGGAACAAAGGTTGCAGTGGAAGCGTCATGATACCCTTAGATGAGCCAATGTAAACTACCAGCAAGGTACATTTTGCGTCAGGCCTGAAAGACGGCTTCGTGAGTGAGCAGAGTTGCGAAAATATCCCAACAATGGCGCAAATGAATGGTACGCAGCAGACCTGGATCGTCCTCATGCCGAGACAGTATACTGTGACTTCAGACGGACTCGATGGTGAACCCCTGAGAGGCGTGACGTGAACTGTGTAAGCGAGCCAATCATATCGACTTCCATTGGAGCTTCGTTGGAAAACGGGCTTCCAGCGCAAATAGCTCCACCTCCACGCGAGCCTCACATTTCATCATTCCGCCTTCGCTCTGTCAGACCTCGACCACGGCACCTTGACAATAGCTCCATACTCCCTCACCTCGCCCGTTGTCGACACCTAGATCCCTTCCCAACTCTCCTCTTGAAGTCTCGACCCTGCCTCGAAGCTTCAAATCATCGCATTCGCCCCCAGCTTTCTCCCGAGGTTACCTCAAAAATCCTTTCAACGAGCACTCGGCGTCTATTGAGACCACGATCCAACAGACAAGCTGCACTGCGACGCGCAGTGATTTCGAGAGCAAGACCATACCCATAGTTTAAAGAGCGATCAAACGCGACCCCAGTTGCCCAAGATGATGTCCGGCGAGGCCTGGCTATACTTGTTGGCGGTATTGATCAATGCCGTCAACTTGTTTCTGCAAGTTTTCTTCACCATCATGTATAGTGATTTAGAATGGTCAGTATTCTTCTTTGGACAAATATCAGATCTGGCCGTCTCTGCGAACTTCTATCGAGTACCAGCCACCGATAAGAGAAGAACTTGGAGTTGGCAGCAGCACACAAACGTTGGAACATGTACTAATTTATGGTCTCAACAGTGACTACATTAATCCTATCGATCTTTGCAACCGCCTCAATACATACATAATCCCTGAAGCTGCCGTTCACGGCTTCTTGACCTTCCTATTCCTTATCAACGGATACTGGGTAGCCCTTCTACTCAACCTACCACTCGTAGCGTTCAATGTGAAGAAGTACGTATTTTCAAAAAGAAATGTGGCCTCCCTCCTATCTGCCCAGCTGTTATCTCCGTTTTGGGTGGCCACGGTTTCCCCGCCACTGTTGGAGCCTAGTTAACCCGTACCCTAGGATTTTGGACAACGCGCATCTCCTCGACGCCACTGAGATCTTCAGAAAGCTAAATGTGCACAAGAAGGTGAGAGATCTAATCCACGAAGCTATGGAAGACAAAGTACCATTATATCAAGAGTGGGGGCTAACCCGAGCGCAATTAGGAATCATTTATCAAACTTGGCTTCCACTTGATCATGTTCTTCTTCTATCTCTACTCGATGATCGTTGCTCTTATCAGAGACGAGTCGCATTGACTTGCTACCTCCATAATCGACCGACAACGGGGAGCATAATAGGAGGGGGAGTTACGTGGTAGCGGGGTTGAGGGTTGAAGGAATGGGTGGGAGAGTGAATCAGGGGGACTACGAGAGAATGAGGATGTATAGGCAGGGCATGGCTGGATAATACGTATGCAGGAAATCTCTGACGACTAGACATGATGGTTGATGGGGAGTCTATGCTTCATTGGGGGTGTAGGACTGGGCTTTTATATTACGGGACTTCGAGGCAAAGTCATGCGTGGATAGATACCTGGGCATGCTGAATAGCAAGTGGTTATCAGAAGTGTTCCTTTTACGCAATTATGTCTAATGAATCATTCACAAAGATGCAGCAAATCCAGGTGGGGTTTGACGACAATCATGTGACCTGCTTGATAGCTGCACCGCTTGGCGCGCTAACAGGTTGGCTGGTGCTGCCGATGACCTCGAAAAATAATGTGAATGCGCCTGGTACATTGACCATTTCACCACTTGCGTAACCTACCCTTTACCCATATACTCTACATCCCTCTTTCGGCTCGCTCAACATGGCCGACTTTGGAGCATATCCGCCAAATATGGCGCCTCAGAATGCGCTCATTGTCCGTCAAGCAGCTGGAGAAGATCACGAAGTAGTAAAATATACAGCAGAAGATCTGTCGCGGCCAACGCAAGGCCCTGCGAATCCTTTTAAAGATGAAGTCAATGCTCTGAAACGGAAAAACGTCCTGACTGGCTTTGCCCAGGAGATGTATCTCAGTGAACATACTTTCCGAAGCCATCACAGAGCCGTGGAGCGAGGACCAGGAAGAGACTATAGAGGTGGCGTGGCAGAGAAGGAGGAGTCGGCCCGGATACGAGCAAAGAGGCAGAAGAAGGGTGATGCGACAGTTGCAGAGGGTGATAACGCTTATGTTGGACCTTGGGCAAAATACAAGCAGGTCGAATACGAGGATGTGGAGGAAGGCGATGAGCTAGCCAGTGACGAGGAATATGAGGAGGTCGAAGAAGAAGAAGAGGTCATTGAGAGTGGTGCAGTGGTTCCTGCGTTACCCCAGGCCATTGCCAAGCGGAAAGAGGACGAGACCAATGGAGACGAAACGACGGTGTTTGAAGGCAGTGAACAATACGATTATCAGGGACGGACATATATGCACGTACCGCAAGACTTGGAGATCGATTTAAGGAAGGAACCTGGAACGGAAAAGAACTATGTACCCAAAAAGATGGTGCATGTCTGGAAGAGTCATACGAAGCCTATCATTGGGTTGAGGTTCTTCCCTGGATCTGGCCATCTTATGCTCTCTGGAAGTGCAGACACAACAGTCAAGATTTGGGATGTGTATCACCAGAAAGAGCTGTTACGAACATATTCTGGACACCAAAAGGCGCTATCGGACGTAACTTTCAACGCTTCTGGAACACAATTCTTGTCTGCGTCTTATGACCGGATGATGAAGTTGTGGGACACAGAAACTGGCCAATGCATAAATCGTTTTACAACTGGCAAAACACCACATGTAGTCCGCTTCAACCCAGATCCTGAACACTCGAATGAGTTCCTGGCTGGTATGTCGGACAAGAAAATCGTGCAATTCGATATACGGACACGGGAGATTGTGCAAGAGTATGATCACCATCTTGCAGCCATCAACACCATCACATTCGTTGATGAAAATCGCCGCTTCATGACAACGTCAGACGACAAATCCCTGCGAGCCTGGGATTACAATATTCCAGTTCCCATCAAATACATCGCAGAACCTCATATGTATCCTATGACTCGTGCTTCTGCCCATCCTTCTGGCAAATACGTCGCATACCAGAGCTCAGACAACAATATTTTCGTTTATGGCGCAACTGATAAGTTCCGACAGAACAGAAAGAAAGTTTTCAAAGGTCACAACAACGCCGGTTATGCTATCGATGTGGCATGCAGTCCGGACGGACAATTTGTGGCTTCAGGTGATAGCGGCGGATATGTGTGCTTTTGGGACTGGAAGACATGTAAGATGTGGCACAAGATGCAAGCGTCTGATAGTGCGGTCACGTGTGTGGAATGGCACCCACAGGAGACCAGTAAGGTTGTCACTGCGGGCTTGGATGGGGCCATCAAATATTGGGACTAAAAGGGTCAAAATGAAAAGGCATACGGTGTTAAGCAAGGGAAGCGAATAGATGTATGAATATTGTGCTAGTGAGAATAATCCACAGGCTTCGACCACGCTGATCAAGCCTCTATTTAACGGTCTCTTCTGGGGCGATTTCCATTGCTTTACGTGCTCCGTGGCAGACTCTCGAATCTCTCCTTTGCTTGCTGATCATCATACTGTATCTGATTTGCTAATTTGCTTTGCTTCAACTTAAGGATCGCTCTCATTATATGCTGTATGCAAGTGCTACAATTGGATGTCACTCATTTCTCTTTCTCTGCTCTTTTTAATCTGAAAATGAGATTCAATTTGTCTCAGTTTTCAGTCCAGGGGAAGGTCTCTTAATACTTCTCGGCGGAAGTCTAAATAACCATGATCTCATAACTTTGATAGCGTCGATTTGGAAGGCGCATTCAACACTCAGGGCTCCTGCTTTCATAGAAACGACTGAACTTTCTACTTTAGTACTCCATAGTCTTTCCAACCATCACCAGCAGCTATTTTGTATTCGTTACTATCATTGATGATCGGGCTGAAGCCAAGCTTTTACCTCCATCTCGAATTAACTTACCGGACTTCTACTTTTATTATACCTGAAGCCGTCTCAGAAAAACCCAGACTTCTGTCACCATAAGTTTAGTACTATAACACACGTGTTAGAGTAGGCCAATTGTTTTCTCGTCATTCACGCACTTGGTACAGAACTGCAAGAATGTCTTCCAATGAGCACTTAGATCTTGAAATACTAAGCAATATCCTGATCAAAGATGCAAAGCATTTCTTGCACCTTTGCAAGTACGTGGCTACATTCTCCAACCCGATCAAACGCGTAACCAAACACACCATCCAAGCTGATGAGCCACCACCATCAAAAGACGAGACGGAGGTGATTTACTCACGTAACGAGATATCGAAGCAGGTTTGGGACATCTCTTTACGTGCAGTTATACATTCAGGGCCCGCGATCGGTGCCGAGATCAACGTGGCGTCTCTCGTCCAGTTATCTCTGTCGATGATTTACTTGGAGAAGTGGTTCGTTCGGCACATTGAGGGACTGCAGATCGAGATTTTGACTAAGAAAGACAAAAGGACGTGGGGAAAGTTTGAGGAAGCGAAACCGTCAGCAGAATCGCCTCTGTTCGAGTCAAGAACTGATGAAAGGGAGACTATCTGTGGGCTGAAGAAAAGAGATAAGAAATATGTGCTAGGAGGTAGGAACAAGAAGAAGAAGATAAAAGAGAAAAAAGATAATGCTGCTGCCAACGGGAAAATGAGCAAACAGAGACTACAGGGGGCGATCCTGGAGACGAATGGCAATCCATTTCCTGTTCAGTTCACTATCAAAGAATTCGCAGAGGCAGTCCGAGGTAGCACCAGAGCAGCGCAACTTTCCAGACAGTGTCGCCGTTGAAATCGATGCGTAATAGGTGAATCATTGAGATTTGATAACTAAGGTAGAAGAAGAGGGCCTGGCAAATTTGTGGGTGGACGCATCTGGAGGCATTGTTAGATACTTGAGCGTCTTTCTTGCTTGAGCGGCGAGCGTATGCGCACGAAAGTATTCCTTAATCAGTTTTGAGATTGTGTTGGGTGTGAAAGCATACAGGAAATGAGCATGAGTATCTCGTCGTATCGTGTTTCATTATTTCATTACACTGATCCATCTCTGTTTCCATTGACCACTTTCCAAGCCAAATTCCACGGCGCCATTACTCGATACTGTCCGTCTCATAATAAGGATCATTAGGATCATACGGAAACTTCCTCACAACGGTATCGCCCAGATACTCGGTCAAATCCGGCACTAAACTGCTCACATCCGCAATAGCACAACTGACCTTGCCCTGCCCAAAGTCCATAACTGTGCTAGCATTTCCATCTCCATAATCGACTCTCACCATATTCACCGTCTCCTTAGTTGGGCTACCCAGCAGGTAGTTCAATGGCATGATCTGGATCCCGCTATGCGCAGTTGTAAAGACAGTATTGGGCAAATCTCCTGTGTGGGGCACATGGTGCATACCCATGTTCGCCCATACCACGATGTCCTCTTGGAGAAGCGACTCGCCGTCGAAGAAATCGTCAAAGTCGACTGGAGGGTTCGCCACATCTTGGGATTGATACGGATGCGAGGCGCGGGGTTCAGTGTCATGCTGGCGCGTCACGTAAAGATCATGCTTGGCCCAGTTGGCGGCGTTGACGAGACTGCTGCTGTTCTCGACTGTGAGATGGATGGTCGGCGAGGATGGTAGGATGCGGTAGCCACGATACTCGCCGTAGATGTTCTTGGCATCGGTGTTGACGACTGCGAACTGGGTTGCGCCATTAGGCGCCCAGTCGAGTTTACTCTCGTCTTCGGAAGTGATGTTGGTGCGTTTGAGCTTCATTGTGTTGCGTGCTTTTCCGTCCGACCATGGGTAGACTTCTGAGACGGCGACGTTGGAGGTTGTAGTCATTGTGTTGGCTGTGCCGAGGATGTCAAAGTCAATCTTGAAGTTTAGGACGTGATCGTGCATTGAGCCAGAAAGAGCGTCATGGATTTGATAACCATATTCAGTATTCTTGGCAAAATAAGCGCTTTGGATGTAACCTGATGCCCGGACGACGATGTTGATCGAGCCATCCATATAGAATTCATACGAGAACATGTAGTCGTAGTTCCCAACTGTGCACACTGTTCGGATGGTGAAGAAGATGTTTTTGGTTGCTGACACATATTGAGATGTGCTGTGTCTCTGGATGGGGAAATTGGCTTCGGTTTCGAACAAGCAAATACTGTCGATATGGGTGTGAGTTGTCTCGGCAGTATAAAAAGTTGTGTTTAGGTATGTTGCGTATGCCGGACAATCGTAGCCTTTGACAAGCTCAAAAGCATACGATCCAAACCCGTAGAAGGTATCAAGGTAAGCGGTTCCACTCTGAACTGGATCATTTCCGGCATAGTGAGCAAGGGCTTCTTGCAGGCCAAGTTCGTAGATGATTCGCTCTCCTTTATATTTGATATCGTGCAAGTGCATTCCCACATCCCTCGAGAAAGAGACATAAAATTCGAAATCCATCCACTTGACGTATTGCTGTTCAGCATCTGCAAAGTAGCGAGACCCAGATGGAGCAATGCTCATTGGAGGTGCCACACTGTCAAGGTTGGGTGGGGATCCTTCGTGATCAGTCCACCCCCAAGAGCCATCCACATTAGCGGGCAGCTTTTCGAATCCTGGTGCCCAGTAGGCAGCTCTGAACTCATCGGTTGTTGGATAGAATATATCATTATAGAGCCAGCCATCAAGGGTCCAGTTAGCTGGGTCCCGGCCTGTGACATTGGTTTTGAAGTACAAGCCCAGTGGGAGGAGGGTGCCAGAGTCGAACTCAGTTGTCGGCAGGTTCCAAAAGACATCCCATCGGATGATTCCGTCAACTTGATTGAGAGGATCGATACCCCAAACGTCCAATGTGTCGTTGTCAAGACCCAAAGCGGAGCCGTTCCAAAGATCCAAGGTGATATCGAGAATAGATGCAGTAATGGTATACATAAATTCATACCATGAGTCGTCAAGACTGGCATCTAGATTTCGGACTTGGCCTGATGTTTTTCTGGTGTACGGATACGACAAAGGCTCATAACTAGCCGTTGCATTGTCCAACGGTAGTGGCCCAACGAGCAAGTCCTGGTAGTATGGTTCTTCTGTTGCACGATGATCAATTGTCACATGTGCGTATCTTGCTGGAGGAGCGCCAGTGCCATCAAAATAACTGATGACATCAGTCTTGTTGGGTGACATGAGCTCAATCTGTAGCCTACACGGTGTTAGTCTCAGCTACCACGGCTAGCCTAGTGTCCATGATAGACTTACACAGAATTGTCCCATTCACCAGCATCCGCAGTGGCTGTTAAATTGAGTGTAGATTGCGAGAATAGGTAGCTTGCCACAGAAGATGCCTCATCATCTGTCAGACTTCCCCAGACATTCGTCTTTGGAGCTGAAATAGTTTGCGCTCCTGGGGCAGCACAGGCTGGCACGCCGGGTGAGGTCTCATTTGCCCAACGTTTCGTTTGGCCATTGAGACCGTTCTTGATTCTCCAGCTTCTGAAATTTGCTGACTTTGGTTCAGGTCTTGCAACAGCCACTGGCGTTCCGAGCAGTAGGACTGCCAGGCTGGCAACGACAGAAATTGTAGACCTCATGGCTGATGGGACAAACGAGAAGCAGAGCAACTTTCAATGGAGATCACATGGTAAATATACCTTTGCGGCTTTCAGTCTGCCCACTCTGCTGCCCGCATAGATAAGAAGAATTTTCTCGTAGATTGATAATTATTTGGGTATTCCCAACCTTGAGGATAACGAGAGTGGGCAAATGGAACTCCATTCGGTGTCTTCCCCGCTGTAGATCAAAAGCAAGATAAGGAAGCATCATGCATTATTACATTGTGCCGGGTTGGGAAACATGGAAATGGTAAGATTCCCAAAATTCGGTGCCGAAGTTTGCAGTTGACATTGCATGTACCTGAACAATAGATGGAGATCCCGGCCATAGGAAAAGCGAGTATATACTGGATACAGAATGTGTCCTTCTCGATACAATTGAGAGAACTGGCCATCAGTCCGCAAGGGCAATGATAGCATTTCCCGCATCTTGCGAGGCTGGGCTTCCATGAACCGATTGCTTCGGAGCCTACGACAGCTTAACGGCCGCACCTGCATATTCCAGGTACTAGAATCAGGAATCGACATCTGCTAAACTTCAAAAGGCAGTTGCAACCGCCAGAAATCTCCAGCCCAGACTTCTAGAAAGCACTCTAGCAGGTCTAGTGCACCCCATCTTTGGATTTTAGTGGGGGTTGGCATGGGTCCACGAAAGCTTGATAAGAATCACTGCAGTCTTATCAATGGATTCAGAGTGCCTGGCGAACATACCCCAGTGCAGTGACCGGCAAAATTGGCGGTTCTGACGATTCTGGTTGATGGAGTAAGATCCTGGATGGCGGTGGCCTCAGGGGAGCTCTGGACGGCCGCAGGAGCCGAAGGTTACATATCACATGACTTCCGGCCTAGGCCGTCAGCAATACGGATTGCGATCTGGATATATAGTTTGAGCTTAGGTTTGCTCTTAATTTACATGAAAAATTCGATTAAACATTAAAGAATAGTACTCATTCTGAATGGCAAGAATGAGATGGGTAGAATTTCACGTGGTCCATCATATGACAGGACGTCAGATATCTCGATTTCATTGCCCGGAACAGAAACGCAAAAGATCAGAATCAAAAGATGAAAACTAATAGTTCACACATAGCTTGCTACCTATATGCAGCCAGAAAGAAGTAAGTCAAGGCATGTTGTGTTGGGGTGCGAGGCGAGTTGAGTAAGTAAGGGGGAGGTCACGTTGAGAAGCCAGATGAGATTTTGGTATTGCGAAGCCAACTATTACCTGATTGACGGATTTCGATTTTCTATTCAATTGCCTGATTGCGGATTCCTTCATAGCAAGACACCTCAGGACACTTTCGAGCTGAACGAGTGGAAAACGTGAGACAAGCTAGGCACCAACCAATCAAAGCGTATGAACTCTGTTGCTCAGCCTCGGTCTCAGTCTCAACCTCACCCGTTGATACCAGTATCTACCAACCTTGCACTCTTTTCAATATCCTGCATCACTTCACAGGCCCTCTGATCAATTCACGATGACAAGAAATGTCAGCCAAACTCAAGAAACAAGATGACGAAGATCAGTGGTGGGGTTGGTCCTTACCCCTGACACGCCAAATCATAACCTCGTTCGACCGTCTTGCTGTTCTTCTTGGGCCACAAGATCGAACATGGCCACCTTCTCATCCCCAAAAGATAGCAGGCGAGATCAGGCCTCGCACGAAAACACTGCAGCACACCCTACGCTCTGTGACCATATTCCAAGGTAGCGAAGGCCAGATGCAGGAAATCAAAGCACTGATGCTAAAGCTCGGGGACGATATCAAGCCATTCTTAATGGAAGGGACTGTAAAAATGGTATTGAATGATACTGAAGAAGCTGGCTTAGGAACAGGGAGGGGAGAGATCGGGAGTCTCGGAGGCGGTGGGGCGGCATTGAGGAGGTGGAGAGAAGGGATGCATGGAGCTATCCGGAAGTGGTTGATTGATCAGTTGATTGAGTTGGAGGGAAAGATTGGTCCAGGTTTGGTGGCAATCGAGAATATCTTGAGGCCACCTCGAATGTAAGTCCTTTTGCAAGGCTGCTTCTTGGTAGATGGAGCTGATGAACACAGTATTAAGCTTGGTGGAAGTCCTACCGTTGCCGATGAAAGAGTGAAAATAGAGAAATGGAGAATAGGGTTAGCAATTGCTTATGATGGTATTGTAGAGGCTTTGTGGGATTTGTGGATGGAAGTCGTTCAGACAATAAAAAATGTGCGGACATGGCTTTGGCGTTGGAGATGAGAATTCTCTCATAAATGTGAACGGTAGCAGGAAACGATCTTGAACCTCAAAGATGTGTTCTTCAATGACTATCAAATAAGTCGATGTGAGACGTCTCAAGAAATCTGTTTGAGAGTTTTCACGCCTTAGGATCACGAATGAGGATGTCATAAGATTCACTTGGCGTCTCTGTAGAACGCGCTAGATGTCGCTAATATTTATGGGCCTTTCGTAGACCAAACAAACCCAGGAACCATAACCACGAGCATCATCACAGAAACTCCCATGTTTATTTCTTGACAGATATTCTTCCCCACACTGCTTTGACTTTCCACTTCTAATGTTATCTCCAAGTGGTGGGTTACAGGTCACATTGATCATCAATGGGCATGTGCGCAAGGGCAAGTCGAGCTGGACACGTTTTACCCCACCCCCTTGGAGCATCTTCTTCCACTACACGTCACGTCTGTTGAGAGCTTGAGCATAATGGTATTTCTAGATGTGAGACTCGCCAATGCCTAGATTCTATCACTCGAGGTAACATAAGCTGTTGAGATGAGAATGTGGCTGAAGTTGGCGCTGGAGTGTTTCGACGACCTGATAAGCATCCCCAGCCGCGTTTCTGATAAGCGTCTTGATGCGGCTCCTTGACTGCGGATTGCGATTGATCCGAGCACCGTCCTTGCATTTGAATGCTGATAAGTTATCCTATGTGGAGTGTGGACAGCGAGGGAAACTTCAGATTGTTGATTGCGAGTATCATCGGTGTTCCAGTGGCTTAGCAATTGATTACAGGACGAGCTCTCATTGACCATAGCATATGGCAACATTTCCCGTTGGTATTCTCAGACCATTGACTTGAATCCCACTGTCATTCCACGGACCTCATAAGTCATGTTTCCATGTATCTCTTCATACTGTGACCTTATCCCTGTTTTCGTTATCTTTCAGCGATGTTGTGGAGGTGTTAGGTGGTATAGGCCATTGCTTCATAAGTCGTCGCACTCGTCCCTTGAATTGGGTCAGGCGTTTGGCTCAATTACAAAGAGAGCAACATGATTTCCACTCGATCAAGCCGCAGGACGGCTAAGTCTAATGTAGTAGATTCGGCTTCGACGTCGTCTCTGGAGAAAACAATGTCCCAGTTTTCAACAGACACTATGGTTAAGTCCAATAATCAGGATGCGGAGAAGGCTGGAGAAGCAGTGGTTGTCAACATGGAGGAGATTGCTTTAAAAGCTTTGCACATCGATGACGATCCTACTCTCAATCCATGGACTTTTAGAATGTTCTTTCTAGGTATTTATATCTTCCATCTCTCCTTGGAAAGGAAGCTGCTCATGAGAAGATAGGCATTGGGCTGTCCGGGTTTGGTTCAGCACTCGCAACAATATTCCTCTTCAAGCCACAATCAGTTTCGGTCTCTGTCATCTTCTTGACCGTTATCAGCTATGTTATCGGCACGGCAATGTCTCTCCTCATTCCAAAAAGCGGCTTTATCGGGCGCTGGCTTAACCCCCATAGCTTCAACTCGAAAGAGCATCTGGCCATTGTCATAATGTCAAGCTCAGCATCGGGAGCTGCATACGCTACAGAGGTTCTTGCCACACAGAAACTTTACTATAACATCGTGCCAAACCCCATAGTTGCGATCCTACTTCTTCTCTCCTCACAATTACTCGGCTATGGCATGGCTGGAGTTCTAAGGAAGAGTCTTGTATATCCTACGAAAATGCTTTGGCCCTCAATTCTTCCTCTCAACTCACTCATCGAAACACTACATCGAGATAAGTCGGAGATGAAAAAGAAATGGAACCTCTTCTGGATCGTGTTTGGAGTTGTTACTGTCTGGGAATTATTTCCCCAGTATGTCATGCCTGTCCTGACAGGAGTCAGCTTCTTCTGTCTGGCAAACAGGAAAAGCCTCGTATTTACCAATATTTTTGGTGGTACTAGCGGCAACGAAGGCTTGGGACTACTCTCGTTGAGTCTCGATTGGCAGTACATCACAACATCGTCGTTATATCTGCCGTTAATTACTCTCACCAATAGTTTCATTGGCTTCATCATGTGTACCGCGCTCATAATTGGTTTATACTACGGCAATGTCTGGAATGCCAGAATGTTTCCATTTTTGTCTCAGCAACTGTTCTCACAGACATCAAATTCAACCCACTACGCTATTTTCAATCAAACTCTCATTCTGGACGCGAGCAATGAGCTAAACACTGCTGCTTTGGACACGACAGGATTGCCTTCCTTCGCTGCTTCTAATGCTTCATATCTTCTCACCACAAATTTGGGAATTACGGCAACGGTCACACACATTCTACTCTGGAATCGCGCTGCCATCAAGAACGCCTTCAGTCTTCCCCGCTGGTCATCACTCAAGGGAGTCATGCTCTCAGGTCGGAAGCAGGAATCTCAAGTTACAGAAACAACAGAAGTGGCGGAGCTCGACCCTCACTATCAGCAAATGCGTGCATATGAAGAGGTTCCTTCGTGGTGGTACATGCTCATCCTGACTTTTTCTGCCATCATAGCTTTGCTCTGCATTTATAATCTCAAATCCACACTGCCATGGTGGGGGTTTCTCATTGCTTGTACGATGTCCTTTCTTAGCACACTATTCTTTGGAGCGATGGCAGGTCTAGTCGGCTTCAATGTGCCGATAACCAGCATCATTCAGCTCATAGGTGGCTACTTGCACCCTGGGAAGCCTCTGGCTAATATGTACTTTGTATTGTTTGGTGCCAACTCACAAGCTCAGGCTCTGTTTTTGATTGAGAATCTCAAGCTTGGTCAGTACGGAAAGCTGAGCCCAAAGTGTACATTTACTGTGCAGATCCTTGGCACTGTCTTTGGTGCAATTATCAATTATATTCTAATGACTTCTATCACGACAAATCAGAGAGAAATCTTGCTCTCAATTGAGGGATCAAACATCTGGTCAGGTCAGGTGATTCAATCGTTTAATTCAAACGTAAGTTGCAGGATCATCCTGTTTAAAGCACGGTTACTGACATATCCTAGGCAATCGCATTTGGTGCGTTATCCAAGTACATGTTTAGCATCGGCCGTACCTATCAGTGGATCGTCCTCGCCCTCCCCATCGGATTCATCATCCCGGTCCCCTTCTTCCTACTTCACCGACAATTCCCCAAAGTCGGGTTCAACTACTTCCTGACACCCGTCATCTGTTGGTATCTCGGCTATCTCTCTGTCGGGATCAACTCTTCAGTCATGATGTATTTCCTCGTGGGCTTCTTCGTTCAGTTCTACGTCCGCAAGCGCTACCCAGAGTGGTTCTTGAAGTACAATTACATTCTGGCTGCGGCCATCAGTGGAGGGACAGAACTTTTGGTATTTGTAACGACGTTTGCGGTGCAGGGAGCGAGTGGGAAGGCTGTCCCATTCCCACCGTACTGGGGGAATAATTTCCAGAGTGGAAATTTTGACTTTTGTGCAAGTGATCCGGGTCTCAGTGGGTGATCATCTGCGCAATGAATGGAACATGATTCCCGCACATGGAAATAGTGGTCGCTAGTGGCCTTTCATAGTAATTTTTGTAATAATATTGTTTAGTATTTACCTTGAAATTTTGAAGTGGAATCCGCTGTGTGAGTTCTCGATTTGTTACTATGGTAGTTCGAAGAAGATTTTTTCGCACCGAAGAATAGCCCCATGACTGAATCGCGCTCAACAGACTTCTATAGCTCGTGTATCTCCATTTAAATTCGCATCGTATGAAGAGTTTATTTTCACCCATGCGCTGAAGCTAGCGTCGATGTTGGTCAAAAAATAGTCTTAGCGAGGCGTTAAAGGGGCACCCACGTAACCGAAATTCTCCCCAGACAGGATCGAGACCGGAGCAACGTGCATGCACATCGCATACTCTATGTAATACCATGCATATACGATTAAAACAAATTTCTCGCTGGTAGTACTCCTCTCCGATGTCGCAGAACTGGCTTACCAAACTAATGCAGTCTTCGCCGATGGTACCCACAAGGTGCGGATAGCTCCCGTTTTTCACTCCCTTGGATATCCCCACACACCATGACTCCTTACCGCTCTCTCCACACCGTCCCCAGATCCCTCTCATTGCACAATTGTTGGTATATAATACATTTCCTCAGATTCACGTTCGTTTTACAGCTCGCAAGCCACCACACGTATCACAATGGCTCAGTCGTCTCACCCTCTTACCCCTCTCCACCCCACTCTTCAACAGCAAACCCAAGATGAGATCTTCTTCACTCCCAATGCCGAGCACGACATGGAAGAACCAACGCCATCCCGCTCGCGCAACGACTACACATTTCCCGAAGGCGGTGCGCGGGCCTGGCTCGTGATCCTCGGCTCCTTCTTCGTCATCATGGGCACGTTCGGGCTCATCTCCTCAGTCGGCCTATTCCAGTCCTACTGGTCCAACAACCAACTCTTCGCGTACACCGATCGAGACATCGGCTGGATCGCCGCCGTCAACGTGTTTCTCAACCTGTTTCTCGGCGTGCAGATTGGGCCGCTGTTTGATCGCTATGGGCCTCGCTGGTTGATTCTGGGAGGCAGCGTGCTGTACGTTGTGAGTCTGGTGCTGCTTGCGCAATGTAGGCTGTACTGGCAGTTGATGCTGGTCTATGGTGTGTTGGCCGGTGTCAGTAGTGCGTTCCTGACTACCACTGCGTTGGCTGTGGTGGCGCATTGGTTTGAGAAGAAGAGGGGCATGGCGAGTGGGATTGCGTTTGTGGGGTCGAGTGTGGGTGGGATCACATTCCCGTTGGTATTGGAGCCATTGCTACAGCACCTGGGCTGGACTTGGGCTATCCGCGTTGTCGCGCTGATGGTCCTGCTTATGATGGTCGTGGGAAACCTGTGTATCCGTGGACGACTACCCCCGAGGAGGAATGGCGGAGCGATTGATCTAAGGTGCTTCCTCGATGCCAGATTCTCTTGGGCGACACTCGGAGTTTCTTGTGAGTTGTATTAATTCAGATCACAAGGCATCTGCTAATTCTTCAGGTTTCGAGTTCGTCCTTTTTGGTGCGCTTGGTTTGCTCCCAACCTATGCCTTGGGTCAAGGTTTTAGCACTAGGACATCCTTCAACATTATCGCCATCCTCAACGCGTTTGTTCCCCCAGCTTCACATTTAAAAACCAAACTAACAACCTTATAGTGGCTCGGCACTAGGACGCTCCTTCTCAGGTTACATATCTGACCGTATGGGGCGTTACAATACCATGATCCTGACACTGCTTTGGTCTCTCCTCATTGTCTTCACCCTCTGGCTCCCCGTCGGCCACCACGTAGTGCTCTTCTACGTGTTTGCACCCCTGTTTGGCTTCGGTTCCGGCAGCATCATCTCGATGGCTCCGGTCTGCATTGGCCAGCTGTGCAAAGCGGATGAGTATGGGCAGTTTTATGGGACGAGCTATTCGGTCGTTGCATTTGCGTGAGTTTTGTCTTCAGCATAAATTGAAATGGGCGCGGGACATTATGCTGACTTTGAAACAGGACCTTTTTGTGCATACCGCTTGGTGGACAGCTCTTGCCCAGCGTTGGACCCGAGGGGTTCGTAGCATTCTTTGGGGGTATTCTGGTTTTGTCTCTTGCCAGCTTCCTGATGGCGAGGTGGGCATGTCTTGATTATCGATGGAAGTGGAATGTGAAGATCTGAATGAGATAATTTCACTTCTTGCCAGGAAAGCCCAAAAGTCTCTGATAATAAAAGCTCTAATAAAATTCATACTGTGGTACTTCTACACGTGCCCTCCATATCGCAAATCGATGACTGAACTACAACAACTTGAAGCTCTGAGCTCGTTTCCGAGCCTCCTCGAGACTTGCTCTCTTTTTTTCCAAAATGTCTCTCTCCCTTGCCACCTCCGGCTCCTCGCCAGCAAGCTCACTAAGAACACTCGCGTTCTGCTCTCCATGTAGCCTTTGCGTGACATACTCCGAATTGAAAAGCTTCAAGGGACCTTTTGGTCCTAGCAGGTGTCTCTCAACAACTTGCAATGCAAAATTGTCGATGAAGCGATACAGCGAGATATCGTAGTAAGCTGCAATGCTGTCATGGGTGTTGAGGATACCGGCTAGCTCGGGATGCCGACAGATCAGGGAATTAATCACAATGTCGGCCTGGATGGTGCCGACATTCAACGCTGGCTCAGAAGCCTGAGGATACGCAGTCGAGGGAAAGTTTTTTGTTAGACGCTGCTTGATGGCTTCTATGCGTCCGTTGCGGTAGACAAGTTGATTCTGTATCTTGAGCGGGTTGAGAGTCATCACACCACTTTTTTCATCCTCAAGGATGCGCTTCAGCTCGTATTTGGCATCGGAAGAAGCAATGTGGAAGTCATCCTCAAGCCATGAGAGCAGTTTGCGAAGAACATCTTTATCTGGACAAGCTGCTGCGAACAAAGACTCGTTGACAGATTCGACAGTTCTCTCAATGGCTGACAGTGCCTCGGAGCTGATCTTATTCCAACTGAGCGTTTGTTCTCTCCACAGATGTGCTTTGACCTCTGGATTAACCTCATCACCGTCTTCCATGGCACGATAGGCTTTAACGGCTTCTCTGATCCAGGCATAAGTTGGAGCTTCCATGAATTTGGCAAACCACTGATCATCAGCTGTGGCATGGACGAGCTCTGCATCTTCGCTGCCAGTATGAAACCTTTTTTGAAACCCATTTTCCCTCATCTTTATCTGAAAGGCATCAAGATCATCCCTGATGAGCTTTCTTGCGTACATCTTATGCCCTAGTAGGCTCTTATAATGGCCATCAATCGCCCCACTAGCCATTCGCGAGTAATTGGTTGCGATCTTGTTGATCATCGCAAACTGTGCCGTCGGAGTAGTTCGTGGCTCTCCAAGTTGGCTGATTCGTCCAACACATACGTCCAATTCTTTGTCAATCTCTGCCAGAAGCTCTGGAATGCTTCGTTTGATGTGATTGTTCCTCATCTTGATGAGAGCTTTCTTCAGATGTAGACGACCAAGTCTCTGTTCGTTCAAGGACTTCCATTCATCACCTTCGAAGAACTCCTGTTCGAGTCTGTCGCGTTCGTCATCACTGACTAACAACTCTGCAGCGGCTCGATTTCTGAGACCATACCAACCCTCCTTCAAATATTGTTTGGACTGCTTTGAATCTACATTTCGAATAAGATCGAAGACCTATGGCATGAGCTAGGTTCATTAACACAAAGGATGGCAACATACCCAGTCGGACGCCTTTTTCTGCTTGGTATCGCATTTGTTTATGACTCCAACGATCCTTGACTCTTTGTCAGGCAAGTCGCTTATCAAATCGAAGATCTCGTGTCTCTCAAGGTCGACAACATCAATCACAACGCTACATCTATTCAGCATAAGTCAATCTTGGATATCTCAACATCACTTACACGATAATGCTGCGTATGTTGTTCAGATACTTCTCCACTAAATGTTTGGCAGTACGGTGCTCGCTTTTTCGATCTTTGCTCTGACCTTTCATACGTCAGTAATATGCAGATAGTAAGGTTCTAATTCTAACCTCTGACAAGACCCGGTATGTCTACAATGGCAAAGTTCGTTTCTTTAGGTCCGCTTCGAGTGATTTGTAGTGTCGAGCTACTCAGTCTATTGAAGGATGGAAGGTAGGTAGTGTTGTTTCTGCGACCAGGAGAAGGTATGGGTGTTTCGAAGATTACATCTTGCGCCTAATCATAGGAATCAGCAATGGTTTTATTGAAGTGGGTTGATCATCTTACCTGATCAAATATATGTTTCATGGTTTCTTTATCCAAGCTTGCGGTGGAATCCAACCCAACCGGGCTCCAATCTTTTAGAGCCTGCTTCCTCTCGGGGAGTTCATCGACGTCTGGAATAATACAAACTTGGATTGTTGTCGGGGTGCCGGGCTTCGTACGTCTGAGGACGATCTCCGTAGCAAAACGAGTGCACATTCCATCCTCGATTAGAAAGGGGATCTCTGTCACGGCTTGCAGAACGGAACTCTTCCCAACACTTTGCTCTCCCATAACGACCAGCTAGAAGAAGATAAGTGTTTAATCACCACTTTGATTGAGTATGCACATACTTGTGGCAGATCAAGGTATTTTGATACACCCAACCTCTGAAGATCATCCATCAACTCTAATTGCGATCGTGTTTGCTGGTTCTCAAAATCATATCCCAGGGTTGAACTTGGGTATTCATCAACGTCCGAAAAGGTCTCATCTTTGACTTTCGTTTGCTGGCCATACACCTGTCCTCCATAAGGCTCTGCGATTGATCCCATGATGGCCAATTGGACTACCGTGGAGGAAGAATAAAAATCGGAAAAGTATTCAAGATTTAGTGGATATGCGCTGAGGAATGAAACTGCGAACCTATACTCTAATTCTAATTGCTTGAATAATCTGTCTGGGGCTATCTCGTCATTTATACCAACACGCACGATTCTCCTGAAAGGTGTTAAGTTGGGGCATTGCTACCTTGCCCTGCGTCGAAGATAACAGTTCAACGAACCACAGGTCGTCCCAAACTGTCGGATTCCAACATTCAGCAACTGACACTTGCATCAAAACACTCCTGATGCGCGACAGCACAACCTTGTCCCCAGGCCAATCAGTGTGTTATCAAAAATAGAGCTCAAGAGGTCACTTGATAGAAAGCTATGTCCCGCCAGCTTCCACCAACAGTCACTCGAAACTGGTCGCACATGAGGGGCCATATTCACTCTTACTGATCATTGAGAACCGCGAACTCTGAGTCTCACGACCCACGGTGGTCTGCTCAGCGTCTGCAGCTCCCGCGGGCGCTCATCGGGACGAGGCTGTTATGCGGGTGGCTTCACCGGCCGGAAGTGTTTCCCCTGGTTTCCCCTGGCGCCTACCCCACCCGTCTCATCTCCCGCGAGGCTGCGACAGGTAATTTTTGGAGAGAAAGAAGAAGAACAAGAGAAAGAGACCCATTTTCCTATCGCCTTCTAAATCTGACTCCAACCCCGTGCCATGGCCGACTGGGTGAGCTGCCTCCGAGTCATCCCGATTACGTAGTCGCGCAATTAATCAAGAGGAAGCCCAAGAGAATTACAGGTGCAGGTGCAGAAATAGGAATCCGTGTAGGTGTTTCTGCCTTGCGGTTCTTGCATAATCCGCCACAACTTCCAGAAGGATGGGGATCGACCTCCCTTCGTCGGCGAGGCCGTGGCGCATGGACGGTTTCTAGCAAGTGTCAAATGGACGGGAAAGCGTGGGGTTAACGGGAACGGCAAATGTCATCAGTGTTGGAATCGATATCGCGTAGACCCATTTTTCAGGAAGGAAAGGAACGAGGGAGGAAGAACAGAGGCTAGGAGACCAGGGAGCTTCGGAAGTCGGGTGCGCACATTCGTGATGATCTGCGCCTGGTCACTATGTGAAGTTTGCGTGATCCGGACGCAGCTTGCGCAACCCTGAAAATCTAGCGCAGAAATGCGCAGAAATGGACATGCCTGCAACTTCAACAATTCAACAATATAAGCCTGAAATCTAGGGAGTATCGCCAACAACGAGCAGCTTCACTCAGCCCAACCCGCGCAGGGATCGACAGAAATGATGCCCACTAACATCTAGGACGAGATTGCGACTCGAAGTCCATTGATATCTTACTGAGCATCTAGCTATGTACACAAGTCCTAGGGTCCACCTGTACTCGTGATCGCAAAACCATTTAGTCAATATGACTACCGCATGCCTATGTATCTACACCCACCTCGGTCGTTCCATATTTACAGCACCTGATTCTCCACGTCATTCATTGTTTCTGCATTCTAGTCCTTGCGGACATCAGCATCTTCACGCAGATGTGGTCGAAGCCACCGCACTACTGTAAGTAGTGGGGAAGCAGTTCGAGAAGAATGCATTCTCAGAGACACAGGCGCCAGGTGGTGCACACACTGTTGCTCCCCAGTAGGTCGATCCGCCGCCTGCCATTAGTCAGTAAGATCTCAAAGCACAGAGAGATGGATGATGCTCACATTGTCCATAGAGTGGAACCATGCTGATGGTTGGAGAGGCCGACGAGGTGCTGCTTGACATTGTCGTCGAAGTTTTCTTTGAAGTAGTAGTCTTCAGAGTCGTGCTGACTTTTGAACTGGACTTTGTAGTTGTTGCTTGTGGAGAAGAACTGGACGTAGCAGCTACGAAGGAAGTCGAAGAGCTGACGGGCCGGCAAAGGGAGAAGTACACGTTGAAAACTACACACTCCTGGCCTGTTGGACATAGATTTGGGCCAACAAAGTTTTGTCCACCGCCTAAAATTGTCAGGACCTGAGTTGAATTGGAGATACATGACGGGGAACACGGGATTGTTCTTACATTGTCCCCAAGGTAGTGCCGTAGCTGCGGCCGAGGCCGATCCCAGTAGGAGAGAGAGTGAAAATGCAACTTCGAACTTCATGATTGTGGATTCGTAATGAGTGTTTCGAAAATTTGGAGTTGATTACATGAGCTCAATTCGAAGACTGAAAGAGGGATACCATCATCCCATATATACCCACGTACGGATATCCAGATATTGAGGCGATGCACCCATCGCTAAGGAACAAGCACTTTGGAACAATACCTTAACCTTTAACCACCCCCCGCACCTCGGAATTACACGAACATGCAGCGGGTATACAACTCCCAAAAAAAAAAAAACTTATCCGACTCGCAGGTTGGTAGAGAGATGCGATGTCTAGGATACATACAGCAAGACTGGAGGACTGTTCAGACACCATGTACTAAATACCCCAGAAACAATCATTTGCGGGGCCTACGCTCCGCGAAACCGGTCCTCGATATGAACCGCAGGTTCTCTAGTAATCGGCTTGCTTGGATAGCGAACGGATTCGGTGCACTCGTAAAGTCGCATAGCGGCTATAGCATCTCGCGGCTGAAATGGAGAATTGCATCAAGTGACTGACTAGTGCTTACTCTTTTTACCAGTGTGGATGAAAACGGAAAATCCAAGTTTTTATCCTGAAGATTATATGTACAGGATATGAACAATGTTGAACTACTGTTTGGTCGAAAAGTGCACCAGGATGGGATGGCTTGGAAAGAGTAGGAGATTGTTGTGGTGTAAGCTTGGACCACGTGGCGACCAACGCGATTGCCGTAACGGCGGGGTGAGAAGCGTGACATGGGGAAAGAAAGCTTCTCTGACCAAATCCTGGGGTGGATCACTAGACCGTCCCTATTACATCTTGGAGTTACTTTATTTCCGGACTGAGGTTGTTGCTGTCTCGCAGACAGCGGCTTCGGCGGAGCGCGTCAAGTAGTTTGGAGCCGTTAAGGCTTGTTGTCGGTGACGAACCCGGTTGGCCAAAGTATCAACCTCGAATTGGATGCCCCGTCTTTTCTCGTTCGCACTTCGTGCTACGCTTCGTACTATATCACACTTCGCGATGGATTTGCAGGGGAAAGCATGGAAAGGGGTCCGACCTTAGCTGGTGAATGACATTCTTATCTTTGGAGTGAAGTAGCTGAATCCCCTTCGGAGCTGAGCTCCAGTGGCTTGGCAAGGGATCTGCCAAGTCAGCCACGCGATTGTCTTATTTCTTTATTCAGACGTGGCTGAAGTTTTGGGCGCAAAAATATCCATCACGAGTTTTGAGATTGTTTTCCAATTGGACGTGTGTAAAATTGCCAAGAGAATACAGGCATAGTTGCAACACAGGAGTCTAAGATCAGGGCTGCTTTTGGCATGGAGCTTGCTCGACTATCACCCAGAGTTCCAGAAGCAATGAAAAGCAATCTGCGCGAGCCAACAGTGGCACGAATACAAGAGCGGTCAGAACCCCTAGTCTAGATGCCCTCCTACTTGACATTGCCAAGACAGGACAACATTAGAAGTCGTTGAGACGGGTAATACTGACCATCAACAACAATCACGAAATCCTAGAAGAACGATACCCAAGGTACGCAGGAGATCGCCGCTGTCGTGTTCCACTGCAGCTCGTGTTGCGATACTGATATCTTCAAGATGCCATCGCAAGAAATCATCAAGCAAGAGGTCAAGGCCACTGAGCCAATGTCCACCACCCAGGGCCCAATTGAAGGTCGCCAGCCAGTGAGTAACCTATAGTGGGGATTTATTCTCAGACCTCGAATGCAGTCACTGATTTGCGCATCGCAGAAGCCAATGGCTATGATGAGCACATCCGGAGACGAAGTCGGACTGCGAGGTGGAGAATCGACATCGTGCAGCTGCTGCGGGAATAGCTGCTCCCAGAGCTGCTATGTCCCTTGCTGCCCTTGCTGTCGCTGAGTGTATTTGCAATCCACCTTGCAGATGCAGACAAGATTGGAGGACTGAGAATCAAGCCTATACAACGTCTGAGACCAAGGCGCATAGATAATAGCACGCTGGACTTTTTGATTAGCGATAATACAAGTGCAGATATGAATTTCAAAAACTCATGGGGGTTGAAGAAGGTGGGGATATGTCCCGCCAGTGATTCCGGTGGTAGAGCTATCTAGTGAAAGCTTGACGGTTAAATTGGGCCAAGAATTTGGACCAATAGCTTTATACCTGTCTCTTTTCTTTCTTTGGTCATGCTATCAATCATTGATGAAAATCAGACGCAAGGACAAGTGTTCGTACAAATCGCCATGTGTGTATGCGATCGGGTTGGGTTCCTGAAATGGACTCCGCTGGAAAATGATAGAGACTGAATGCCCACCAGGATATGCGCAGCGGCAGGACAAAACGCACTCCAAAAAAGCCAAAAGAAACCTAGAATATTAGCAAGAGGCGAGGCATCAAAGGCTGTTTCTGTGGCAGGGAGAGGGCACTTGCTACTTCCAGAGACTGGTAAGCCCTCAGTGACGACGATTGCGGGGTAAGCCGGCCACAACCACAACCACAACCTCAACCATCGGACGACGGGCAAGAATAATTGTTCCTTCCAATCCCGACAGTCTCATTAGTATGGGATCATAAACTTGATGGTTTGAGCTGTTCAAGAGCGCAATCAGGGAGTTTCGTACGTGTTGTAGCATGACACCGGAGGCAGCCGCGTGCCAAATCGGCTGATGGTCATACGATCTTGCGAGAACAACAACCACAGCCTGCGAGAGTTCGTAACACCTCCTGCACATGACTTGATATTAGAAGAGAATATAAAGATGCTGTGTCGTAATAATGAAACCAATCTTCACTTGAATTCTCCCAGCTCTCCACATTGCACCTCAGCTATATCCAACCAACCACTTTCACCAGAACCAGAATCATGAGCATCGCCAAGAATGCCGCTCTCGTAGCACT
Source organism: Articulospora tetracladia (assembly GCA_003415645.1). Taxonomy (NCBI): domain Eukaryota; kingdom Fungi; phylum Ascomycota; class Leotiomycetes; order Helotiales; family Discinellaceae; genus Articulospora; species Articulospora tetracladia. The sequence goes on along the minus strand of PYIV01000001.1, from coordinate 6,698,892 downwards.
CGGTGCGATTGGTGCAGCAGTCACGATAAATCAGCTCGCAAAGCCAAGGAGCACGCAGAGTTTGGCGAACATCATGAGGAGGGAGATGTCCGAGTACAATGCCACTGTGCATCCCGAGCAAGACCGATCGTGCGTTGCCCTTTCCCTCATGTCACACTGTAATCTTGGAGAATTGAGATACAGAGGTTGAACATTTATGAAAGAAGTTAAGGCTGATAAGATATAGAGATACACTATTTGACCGAACTGCGTTAATGGAGAACGCGAAGGCGAAAAAGCCATGGAATATGACCTACGCTGAGAAACAGAGGGCGAGAGATGAGTAGAAGGGAGCTCCAGAGCTAGAAGGGTGGTCTTGGATTGGCGTTTTGGAGTTGGTTACTGGGTTTTTGGACGAGCGGTTTCTCATCTCGAGCCGGACGTAACGGAGTTTTTGGACCAGTGCTCTGCTTGGGTGCATGTAAAAAGGCTACAGGGACAATAGAAACATTCTAAAACACTAAATATCTGTTCTTCTCATGAACACAACACTCCTAAACATAGATTAAAACGGATGAGAAGTGAATGGTGGCACAACTGTTTTTCCAAAGTTGCGAAGATCCACTTAGTGAGATCAACCATGCCATCTATTGTTCGTCTGCTGGACCAACTTGTTGAAATTATGAGAATATCAATGGTAAAAGCAACGGACGAGATAACAGCGCTGGGGCAATCCCGGTTCTATTACCTAGAGTTTCAAGATTGAACTTGCTAAGTACTCCTATCAGGTTAAAACTTCCACTACGAAAAACTAAAACAGTCCTGTGGGAACAGACTGGAAAGCTATAGAAGTATCAAACATTGTGTGGGGCATCTCTGGAATCTGAAAAGTGTTGCTAAAGCAAATACCACAACAAGGAAAGCTATTCTTGTCCCGGAGGTCACTGGTCATGAACTAATATCACGTGATTATAAATGCCATAACGGATTTCAACTGGGCACCAGAAAACTGTTCCTCGATTGGAAACGTGGACTTCCTGCTAACTCAGCATGGGAAGTTTTGCTCAAACATCTCGAATTGAGACCTTGGTATGGTATTCTAGCTTACAGTTCCCTTTTGAATTTCCCAACCGATTTGCTCCAAGGGTACAAGACGCCATATTACCCCCTTCCGTTAATTGTTTGTCCCATCCATCCATACTCCGCCGCCATATGATATCGTGATAACACCGAAACCAAATCCCAACGTAGTCTAACAAATCCCCCCATGATATCTTAAACAGGTGCTGCTGCAACAGTTGATATGAATGTCTTAAACTGTTCATCCTCCGTAGGTACTTTCTTCCCCGGCTTTACCTTTGCGGTCGCACTTGGAGTTGAATTCGTAGTTGCCCACCCAACTATAGGCTCCGTCTGCTCTGTCTTGTTTTCATCGTCCTTCTCAGAATTATGATTTAGGTCGGTATCCTTACGAAGTCGCATGGCAAGCAGGACATATTCTGCTCTGGTGGCCTTATCCATAACATCGTTCATATATCTCTGGACCTCCTCTTGCGGGGCCACTACTTTCTGCAATGAGTCCAACTGGCGTGGCTGTGAGGATTGGATTCGAATAGTGATGGGTTGGTAGTAGTCGAGGTCCGGGTCGTATGAAGGGCTGTCACTACTACTTCCCTTTCGAACGATCAAGAACGAAGCCACAATTTGATTGCCGGGAATAGGTTCCAAAATGCTAAATTTTGGAAATAAGTATCTATCTCCATTGCCACCTGTAAATTCGAATACCACGCCTAATATATCGGACTTCGACGTAGGAGGTGGACCTTTCGACCGAAGAGCTTGTGGCTGTTGATATTCTGACTTAGTCGCTGGGGTCATGGGATTGGGATTCGTCCTGATGGCTGCTGGTGGGGCAGGTGCTTGAGCAGGTCTTGGAGTGGTGTTCCCATTGATTTGAGGGATTGCCTGGCCTGCCGGCGGAGCTGGAGGTTGTGAGGGCTGTGAAGCTTGGATCGCAGCTTGACGAGCCTTTTGTAGACGCGTGAGATCGTCAATATGACTCTGGAAATTCTTTAGTTGTGAGTGTGATGCTTCACCATTTGCCACTATGCGCATAAGTGCCTTCAATTCGGGGTCTGTAGCTGCACGCTCTGCCAGCATTTGTATGACGGGATCTGTGCCTCGACCTGCAGGAGGTGGAGCTACATTTGGTGGAGGATTTGAGGGCGCGCTCCTGGGCGTCGGGTTCGCACTCGGAGGTCCATTTGGCAACGCTCCGTTTGGTTGGGGTCCATTCAGTGTATGAGAAGTATTTGAAGGAGGAGTAAGACCAGAATTACTCATGTGGACATCTTCAGTCTTTGAAACTTGTGGGGTGGTTTGCGGAGTGGCAATTGGTCTCTGCTGAATTGGAGGTGTTGGTGTAGGAGCTGGCGGTGGCATCATTCCATCTGGGGACCATATTGTATGATTGGTCGATACATAGGATTTTGAGGTATGGGAGGGCGCGGAGTGTTGTCCTTGATCGCATACATGGTAGCTTCGAATAAGTGAGGCTCGACAGTAATGGTAACGTGCCCAAGTTTCGTCATTGTGTCTTTGGCAGGATTGTTCGCTGGGAGATCAGTCACACCCTTCTTCTTCACAGGCTTCGTCCAGTATTTCTCGAAGATCCCCTCGCTCAGCCATTTCTGTCGTGATCTGTGCAATGATTCCGTAAGGACTCCACTGCGTGACTGTTAGCATACAGAGTAGGTGGACAGGCAGGGCGTGCAAGGCCCTACCTTTCCGAGACCGATTGAAAATCTTTGGACGGCAGATCTTGTGCCTGGGGCTCGTCAACGGTGGGCAATGCCTTGCCAGCTTCAATCTTCTTCGGCAGAACTTCTTCGATCACGGTTGGCGGTGCTGGTGCTGGCGGTGCCGGAGACTCTGCTGGTGTTTGTGGAGGCGTCAAGCGCTTTTTGCTGACGTGCTCTGTACGCGAAGCACGAGCTGGTAGTTTCCTCTTCCTCTCCATGGCTGTGGCACTGCCGTTCCAATTAATCCCCCGTCGATGTGGGTGTTGGGTCGAGACGCGTCGCGGGTGAATTTAGGTGGCCGTGAAGAGAAGATGAGGGATGGAGACTCGAGAACGTCAAAAACGACGGAGGGAAATGGTGCCCAGTGTTCCAAACTTCGAACACCAACACCAACCGAGTCTCGTAGCCACATCCGCCTCAAATCCGATACTGTCGAATCACTGATACGCTGATGTGTCAGAAATAGTCCGATAATTACTAAAATCGTTTGAGAAATTTATCAAAGGTAAGCTCTCAGCATCCCCGATGCAACCACCTCTCTTTTCCACCTTAGTCCTCTTTCACTCGTTTTAGTGCAGCTGCACGTGAGATCTTGGTTTGGGCCATGCTTGGGCAAGGCTCCTTGTGTTTTCTTTCATGTGTTTGACATTCTGATATATGACATGGTGTTTGTTGGTTCCAGAGGTTGACATATGTCATATTCACGATAGTCAGTTTGCCGTTAAATGGCACAGCTTGCTCCCATTTTCAGAAAGGCATATTGGAGCCTGTTCATTTCCATCTCTGTATACGCTACTGTATTGGTTTCTTTGACAAATCCATGGCTACAAAGACAGTAAGTAATGTCAACCTCTACGTCTCTTGCTTTCCATACTCAAATTGTTACAGGGTATTGTATGTTCATAGTCTAAATCCGGCCTTGTGGCAAGACATCAATAAGCCAGAGCAGTTCGGGTTCGCGAGTAAGATGTCCAATGAAGCTGCGCTTGACTTCATTCTGACAGATTCCAGAAAATCAAATTACTCCTTTTAACTTCACGACTTCTGATCGTGAAATTATCTACGCATGGCATGTTCTGCCTTTGGGACTATATGCAAAGCATGAGGCCGAGCTGCTGCGAGATCCATCAGGTTGTGCCGAAGACGTCACAAACACCAAAGCATTTCAACTTCTCCGAGATGATCCAGAATCGAGGTTGGTGATCAGCTGTAAGTATGATGATGAGGCCTTTCGATGTAGACTAACATTGTATAGTTCATGGGGTAAGAAAATTCGTGCTCGGTTCACTAACTCTTGTCTAACCACCACTATAGAATGCCGGCACAGTCGCTCAAGGTTGGCGGACAGACTTCTATCGCTCTTTATCCGGTGGAAGCTCGTCACATATCCATATTTTGGCCATCGATTATCGTGGCTTTGGTCTTTCGACTGGCTCCCCTACAGAACAAGGAGTTCTTACGGATGGTATTGCCACAGTAGAGTGGGCAATGAAAATCGCCAAAATCCCATCTAGACGTATCATCATCTTTGGCCAAAGTCTTGGCACAGGAGTAACATCCGCTGTCGCTGAGCACTTTGCAAAGCAAGGCGTTGACTTTGCTGGCATCGTGCTGGTGGCAGGGTTCACATCAATCCCCAAACTTGTCACACAATACTCGATGGCGGGGTATCTCCCATTGCTGGCACCCTTCAAAAACTCCGTATGGTTTTCGAAGATGCTGGGAAGATATATTGTCGATACATGGTCATCCGAGACGCATTTGGCGAATTTTGTCCGTTTGGGAAACAGAGTTAGACTTTTCATCATTGCATCCAAAAATGATGGCGATATTCCCTGGACCGAGTCCGAAGGTCTTTTTGCGGCGGCAGCAAATGCTACTACTAATGGAGGTATGGGCGTTGCTCTCTTTGGGAAAATGAAAGCGAGGACAACGGTTCAGATGGGCGACGGAGCTTTCACCAGTACGTGGAAAGCTGGCGGTGACAAAGTCATCAGGGAGGATATTGTACTATATGGACGTAAGTTTCCCATCATTCACTGGTAACATATCTAAAGTATCACAGATCATTCGAGAATCATGACATATGCCACTGTTACACTCGCAATTCTAAACGGTTTTGGCCTTGACGGTGGAGGGTCCCTTCCATTATGAGGATTTATGTAAGACTCATGATTCTGTAGCTTTTGTTGCTGTCTAGTATATAGATGAAGACCTTGATAGTAGACAAAATATAACCTCCAATTCAAGAAATGGCTAGTAAGGGTATCTACCCGAAGTTCGTCTGGCTAAGGTACCAGGTTAGCCAAAAACAGAAGCGGGGTGTCAAGTCACATGACATCCACACTTGGCGTTTCGGGAGAGCTGTAGTGGGGTTCAAATTGGGAAACCACATTGCGACTTTTCCAAACAAAGAGGAGCAACGATGGCGGACAACTCGAAAGTACACGATCCTGCTAGCACCCAGGAAGTTACAGCAGAGGCTATTGAAGAAGTTAAAAGCGGAGAGGCGGAAGTCGAGTCCGAAAATGAAGACGAGCACGACGAAGCAGAGCCCGTAGCTTCCAGCTCAGCAGCAAAGAAGAAGAAATCGAAACGAAAGCGTATAAAGAAGGCCATAATGGGTAACTCTACGGATTCTGCCAAGGCCGAAGGCTCAGGGTCATCCGCAGACGCGAACGACCAAATCTCGAAGCTGATCGGTGGCCTCAGTAAAGACCAGCTTGCTGAACTTTTGAAGATGAACCCAAGCCTCGCACAACAGCTACAGGCAGGGGGAGGCGGTGATATGTCGGGCAAAGAGCTAGCAGCTGCTATGAAGAAGATGAATTTGGAGGAAATCATGACTGGACTTGCATCTAGTGGAAAGAATGTCAAGGACATGGCATCATACAAGTTCTGGCAGACACAACCGGTTCCCAAATTTGGCGATACTTCTGAAATTGAGGAGGGCCCTTTCAAGATTGTCGATCCTGAACAAGTTCCCAAGGAACCTGGACCTTTAGTTGCTGGTTTTGAGTGGGTCACTATGGACTTGACCAACGACACAGAGATCCAGGAAGTTTACGAGCTGCTCTATGGCCATTATGTTGAAGACGACGAGGCAATGTTCCGCTTCAACTACTCTCTTTCTTTCTTAAGATGGTAAGAGGCTTTTGATGAGATGAATCAGCAAGCTAACATATGTAGGGCATTAACCGCTCCAGGCTGGTCCAAGGAGTGGCACGTTGGTGTTCGAGCCACTGCCTCTCGCAAGCTTGTCGCCTTTATATCTGCAATCCCTGTTGCCCTTCGAGTACGAAAGAAGGTTCTCCATGCTTCTGAGGTTAATTTCCTCTGCATTCACAAAAAGCTCCGATCCAAGCGTCTGGCGCCCGTTCTCATCAAGGAGATTACTCGTCGCTGCTACCTGGTGGGCACATGGCAAGCTATCTATACAGCAGGCGTAGTTTTGCCAAGACCTGTCAGCACATGCAGATACTTTCACAGGTCGATCGATTGGCAGAAACTCTACGAAGTCGGCTTCAGTCCACTTCCTGCGAATAGCAAGCCCGCGTATCAAGTTCGAAAATATGCTCTCCCAGATCATACAGCCACAAAGAACTTGCGACAAATGGAGGCCAAGGATATTGACGGAGTTCTTAGTCTTTTGAAGAGATATTTGGCGAAGTTCGATATGGCGCCTGTCTTTACAAGAGAAGAAGTCGAGCATTGGCTTCTTCATAAGAAGGACGCCCCTGGTGATCAAGTTGTCTGGTCCTATGTTGTCGAGGTAAGTTTAGCGAAATGAAATACGAGACAGCATTACTCACATCTTACAGGACCCTGCTACGCACAAAATCTTCGATTTTTTCTCCTTTTATCTACTTGAGTCTTCGGTCATAAATAACGATAAGCACAAGAATGTCCGCGCAGCCTATATGTTTTACTATGCCTCCGAGCATGCTCTCGACCCCTCTGTCACGAAAGCCGATCTTAAGGCCCGTCTCAACGCGCTGGTTAACGACGCGCTCATCATTGCTAAGAAGTACAAATTTGACGTGTTCAATGCATTGACCCTTATGGATAACAGCCTTTTCCTGGAACAACAAAAGTTTGGAGCTGGAGATGGACAGTTGCATTATTATTTGTATAACTACAATGCAAACCAGATTGCTGGAGGCGTGGATAGACATAATAATGTCGACGAGAACTGCAGTGGTATTGGAGTCGTTATGTTGTAGATGGCAGGAAGGAAGGGGGAAGGTGAGACGGGACAGACAGAGACTCAGCAGCAATGAAAACGATATTCATGAATTGCATGGCTTAAAACCTCTCATATCTATCTCCTAAACGCTCCGTGACGTTTTTCGATCTGGCCCCGCATTTCTAGCAAGGTCAGACAGAAAATCCAACAAAAAAAGTCTAAAAATTGAAAAACATTTAGCTCTAATTATTAAATCCAAGTTAGATTATATATTCCGGAAAATATTATCACCTACTACTAAGCTTATAGATAAGATAGTTGCTCGGATACGAGAATCTAAAGCGATAACTGCTATCGCACTATTAGGGCCACTAATTTGTGCGTATAGGAGCGACAATAAGACTAAAATAACACTAACAAATAGGCTGCCTAAGCTAAAGATATAAAAAATATAAGGAAGAAGGAAAAGAAAAGGAGGTCTCCGGTATTAGGTCCGATCCTTATACGGAACCCCTACGACCCTAGGTCCGTCATATCGTAGGCTTCCCTTATACCTTTAGCGTTTTAGGATAGATCCCGCGATAGGCTGGCCGTAGCTAGTCTGAGTCGGTTCTAACATCACATACAAGTATCTTAGCTTAAATATCGACTTTATGAGGCGCACTAACAAATATTACTTTTATACCTAAGGTTAGGGGTTTATATTAAGACTTACTATACTACTCTACCTTCAGATTCTCGTAAGACTTTATGATGGCTAGATAAACTAGATGTAGGATGTAGGACTTGGTGAAATACATGGAAATCCCGCCCGAGAAGTTGTAGCACAGTCAAAGCAGGACTAAATATTACACAGTTGAATGTAAACTATATTTGCTTTTTACTCGATATCTTGCTAGATACATAGTCCACTTCTTTCTCAAACCTCAAAGAAAATGCAATCACAATATAATATATACAATGAACAGATATCGTATTCTTCAGATGAGCTCACTGAATGTCTTGAGATGAGGAGTACTCTTCTAAGAGTTTCGAGTAAGATACCCTTCTATCACGCACAATATGCAGCCCCTGAGGAGGAATTGACATATCCCAGCGAGATGAAGGACCCGTAGTTCCAGTAATCGCCCTGGACACCCTGTCCAGCAACAGCAACATTGCCTGAGAATTTTGCTGTCCAGTAGGTAGAACCGTGGGTATACTTGCCAAAGGCATAAAGTCCCGTGTTGAGGTTCTTCTTGCGGTTGGAAAACAGGTTGTTACTAACCGTCTGGATTGCCCATTCACCGATAAAAACGGGAAACTTGCCATCACCAGCGGATGCCACGGCATCAGAGCAGATGACCGAAGATACGGTGTCGGAATCGGTTGGGCGACCAGCAAAGTAGTAGTTGTGTACATCAAAAACCAAGTTCGTGCCAGCTGGGAAGCTTGCTGACCAATAAGCTTCACCCTTGAAGCTACCTTGGAACATTACAGGGATCTTAGAGTTGACTGCTTGCACCTTGGCAATGACACCCTTGATGTACTTGAGGGTCCACGCAGCACCGCTGTCGGACAGTGCCGCAGGAGTGCCGAAGGTTGTGATATCCGCGTTGTCCACGGGTTCGTTGATTGGCTCGATGGTGTATGACTGGGGAAACCCGGAACTTTGGACATAGGCAATAACGGCGTCGATTGCTTGGTACGAGTATGACAATGCAGTTGCATTATTAAACCATCCGTAATGTCCATCTGCCTCGCCGAAGCCCATGCCGTTCAAGCCGCCAGGAAGGCTGTGCACATCAACAATAATGTGCATGTTGTATTTCGTAATGGCATAGGTTGCAATAGTCTTGAGGAAGGAGACCTGGTTTCCGCTGTAGAGTTGTGTGCCGGGAACCTTGACCCATGCTGCGTACGTGGTTGGGATTCGAAGTATGGTAACACCTGCAGCTGCAAGGGTGTCTATGTCGGAAGGAGTAATGAAGGTAGCGTATCTTCTCTCGAGAACCGGACCACATTGGCTACCCAAGTGCGCGCATAGACCCCATTCATCGGTTGAACCGCCCGAGTATTGGGTCCAGAAATCCGGGTCGATGACTGCTTCTTGTACCAACCATCCTCCAAGATTGACCCCGGATGCTTTGAAGGTGGTCCAGTTTGTATAGCTTGTTGTCGGAACTGCAAGTACTCCTGAGAGCACCGCAGTGAGCAGAACCGCGGTATGTGTTGCGAAGAGCATAACTGCTGTAATAGGTTTTGAGTTTGAGTTCTGGATACTTCTGAAGTGGTATGCACTGGTGATCAGAAACTGTTTCGAGGAGGTTCCTTCATGAGACTTTATATGTCTTTTGCCTTCCTTGAATTATAAATTTCCAGCTGTCACGAGGAACAATCCAAAGGAGGTGACAGCATATGATGCATCCCTTCCCCACATTATAATTTCCCCGGACTTCTCTCCTCAAACTATAGATGCCGTGATATCACGGAGGTCGAAAAGTGTGGGTATCTTGTGCATAGAACCCACACCGGCAGCTAGTAACTCCCTAGCTATACTTCCCGCACCATCACTGAACAAAAATTAGTCCAAGAAGACTCCACAAAACTTCGGTAGAACATATCCCGCAGTTCACATCTTGCTATCCTTCACTTGCGGGGTCGCATATGGCGCTAATACCAGGTTTCTACAGCATCAAGCCAGTCGTTTTCTCCTCCTCTTCAACTGCTCCATTTCTCACCTGCCACTAAAAAATCACTCATGTAACTGGATTGATCTACTAATTCTAAGAATTCCACTCGAAATTAAACTTTGATTCGAAGATAATCACAATGAATATTTTGACCTTCAACATTGCTAGTACACTATTATCGATATGTTTCGATCATTCACCCTTCCTTTGCTCGCGTGTCCGCCAAGATCGTATCCCTGTCATTCATACACAAGCTAGGCAGAAACAGTTAGAGTTGCGAACACTTTCAGACTCGGATTATATGATGGCGAAGTTAAACTAAGGATCGACCGGAATAAGTGGGGGCGGCCGCCCAACCATACGGGAAGTGGCAGGTACGGATGTTCATAGCGAGATCTATGATCTTTCCATGACGTCTGATAAACAAACAAATGTCAGCGGCTAAGTTCTTCCGGAATCTAGAAATCAGTGTGCCATGGAGGAATATATTACTGAAGGGTCGCAAGGGAGACGTCTTGTGCGAATTTGGTGATTCGTCGTTTTCTAATTGTCTCAGATACTAGGTAGTCACTTATTTCCGAAGAAAGAGCAACCGTAGAAAAACGCTATTTGCAATTTGCTATCTGTTCCGTGCTGATATCATAGGGTACGTGAATATATAACGGTATACTACCAAAGAAAAAGGAGTTCGCATGCACGTGGTTTTAAGGCAGCTTCATTTCACACTCTACTCTACAAAATCAACAAAAGTATTGCACCGACCCCGTGATCAGTCTTTTGGCTAGAAAATATATTTAGGATACTAAGACTTAATTACCGTCAAGTCTCTGTAGAATTGCGAAGAGCTTGCTCGGTTACTACGGCAGTCACTGTCATCGGATAACTCTGGGATGCTAGCTCAGAGCGCACTAAGCCTTTAGTCGAGGCTACGTCTGTCCCAAACTCTTGTGTAATACTCACCCCAACATCTAGATTATCATGTTGATGGTCATTGGGACGTCCTTCACTCGTGATGTAGCATCCACAATTGGCCGTGCGGCGGTTATATACGTTGCTTGAGGATCCAGTATTATAGGAGGAGGGGACGTGACCACGCAAGACGCGATAGAGTGGTTTCAATGGGGGTGCGCAAGCACAGAATAGTCCGACGGAACTCTCAACCGCAGACCAGGTTGTGATATCACTTGCGTTCCCTATTTTAATTGCGGTGTATCAGTAATGTATTTTCAAAGCAGCTATCAACTCAATAGACGTATGATGGAACAAACACGCATGATAGATATCAGTGCGCAGGCTAAGGATAGGGTGGAGGTAACTTACAGCTCTCATCACTAGTAGAATTGAATTGAGTGACTCGTGCTAGACGCACAATCGCCGCCACGATAGAAAGCGAGCCAAGAGAAACCACTACTAATAAAGCAGCCTTTTGGCGAGGAGGTACATGTAGTGAAACTGTGGAGAAATGAGCTTTGGTCCGTCTTCTCGCTTCTCCCCCACCCCATAACTTACGAATGCGAGGAACAACAAGTGCCATGAGGAAGCTGTCGGCAAGTATATTACAGATTCCAGTTATCCAAAGAGTGATCAAGTAATTGGTACATGTTGATGAATTTGCATTTTCCCAGTAGTTGCTGATAGGGTGACACTGAAAGATGCTTGCAAATATCATGGCGGTGGAGTAGCAACCGATGAAAGCCAACAGACCGTAAATTACATACCTGTCTCTCCTATAGCTTCCGAAGATGCGAAGAAACAGAGTGCAGATAGCAATCTTGGTTGAACCCAGAACAAGCTGATAGACGAGTCGAACATAGTAGCCGATCAGGAGTGCTGTTCTGTGATGGTCGGTCGGAACCGTGTATTGATGTCGTCCAATGCCGTACCTGGTGAGTAGACAGTTCAGAGTTGTCAGTACGATATCAAATACCTGTTCCATAACGCTCATTAGTATATTCATCCCAAGATGCTGAAGACTGTTGTCTACTGTACGTACCCATGCAACCACCACCCATGAATCATCTGGACCCCAATTGCAGGTAATAAATCCTCGAGTGACGAATCGAGCAATGATAGTCACCGATGCGACGGCAAACGGAATCAAACTCCCGGCTAAGATTTGTGGAACTCTGGATTCGGCTGCATACTGCGGGTCCTATTCATACCACAATGGCTATCAATTAGTAAGCAGTTCATTTGTCTTTATATATCCATAGTGTGAAGGTAGAGGTGTAAGCATCTTTGCCCTCTCAGTTCGCACGATGAGAAGAAATGAAACAAGTAGCATGATTGTAACTTGTTTTTGCATCATATGCAAGGAACGTTGAACAATGATAACATACATTCAGGTTTGACATGGGAAATCAGATGAATTGTATACAGAATGGGTATCATGCATGTCCCTGCAAATGGGATTTGGATAAAGTTTTTCAAACAGGTTGAAAAGCAGGAGACGAGAATGCGAAGGGTTTTTTTTTTTTTTTACTCTTGGGGTCCGGGGTTTGTTCCTTCCTTTATTTCCCCAGATTTCGGTTCAAGGTACATATGAAAGGGAGAACGCCACATCACATAGACGGTACGTCAGGGGGAGGCAAAGCACGGAATGTGGGGTTTTTGCAAGGGGGCAGGTTGTCGGCGTTTCAGCCTCAATTCTATGCTATGTGCTGATGAAAATTCCACCTACTTCTTGGTGGACGTCTTATCTGCCCTATAAGAGAGGAGACGATTAGGGTTTATATAGATACTCTCGTACGTATAGTCTGTTTCAAGTGATCAGATGATCTCTACCTTGATGCCTTGACGCCTTGACAGCCACCATATGTAATAAGATGTCTCGTTCATCTCTTCAGCTATAACGAACATCCAATAAAGGCCAAATACCTCCACATCACCTGTCAGTAGAAAATTTAAACGCGGAGAATACTACTGACTTTGCCAGTGACTTCACCCGAGCTACCTTGTAGCATTCGATACTTTGGGTCACTTGACCAAATCATCTACAGTGTGCTGTCCTTGGGAAGTTCATAATAGAATGTACGTACCCAAATGCCAAAGGAGATCTTTAGCCAAGCATTATCCAACGAATTCATCCATAGCACATGCTGTGCGGTAAAGCTCGGATACAGCTTCTAGACTTTCAATTTCTGACACAGGACTTTAAGTCCTATATCGTCCAACAAGTCTTGCCAAAAATTGTAGGTTTGTAGGCCTATCCCTCTAGCTTATATTAATAATGTCCGAAGAGGAGCTACTTCAGTCTACCTGGCTCACAGAGCGCGAAAACCGGTTCTCAGATAAACCATCAAGGTCCCTCATTAAATTGCCCAAGTTCTCTACTAACGGCGGCAATGACTCGCCCTCGATGGGAAAATTACTTCTGTACAGTTGCCGCCCTATTTGCAGCACTGCATGTGGATTGTCCAACTGGACAAGCGTGTCATTCAGCATACCATTTCCCCTGTAATCCGGCTTGAAAATGACAGGCGTTAGCACAGGAATGATCTGACGGCCGGAAATGAAAGAGCGCACGCCTGCTATTTCCTTGCTGTTAATGATGATGTATTCGTTGCTATCTTCTTCGATAGATGAAGGTCTATCCTGTTTCTCGACCTCGTTGCGTGTGTTTGTGGAACTTGACAAGTGCCCGTAGGTCCAGAGTGTAAGGCTGGCGAAATACACGGCGACGGCGTAGAAATATCTCAGCCCAGTCGGAGGCATCATCGCTGCCCAACGATACACCTGTCCCGCGTGGCAGACTGCCCTTCTCGCGTTTTCAGTATCCCGCCATCGCTCTAGGCTAGCGAGGGCTAGAGATGCTGCCTCCTCTCCGTACTTGCCCGCAAAGCGCTGGAGTTCGTCGGGTGAAATATGCAGAATCATGAGCATAAGCTCGAGCATGATGAGGAGCTCTGACTGTGGGTTTCTTAATAGCAGGTCATGCTCGAAGTTCTCGATTTGCTGGTGGAGCTCTCGCTGCTGCGTTGTTAGCCATAAACGATGCACGGAGTCCTTGGTCTCGCGGCTAAGGTGGAATTTCCAAGATTCACGGAAGGACCAGACCTGGCACCAGAAACCATGCACTCCAGCTGTGTAACAGAGTTTGACGTCAGTTCCTGAGCATTGATCGTCAAGGACGCCTATATCGTGCATCACGTCAACGAGTTGAAGTGAGGGTCGGCCAGGAGGTTTCGCTTGAATATAACAAGATTTCCACTCCATTGCCGATCCAGCAAGGAAAAGCATTCGAGATTCGGGTAGCGAGATTGTGATCTCCGTGATTGAAAGAAGGGGATACTTTTGAAGAGCGATAGACGCCTGGGTATCATGTAAAAACAAGTGTATAGATAGTCTTGATGATGCTTTAGTATTAGGTAAATTCCGTCCGATCAGCCTATCAACTTACCTTTTGAACGATTCTCTCTGTGTCCACTTTTTCCATTTTGCGTCGAGAACTTGCCCTGTGTCAGACTCGTGAGGTACGAGAGCCTCCGTATCCGCTATCGCCCCAAACATGCCCCCACGGCGCATCATCTGCATTTTGTTAGTATTTAGTTCTGAGGAAACTTGTACTCGTAGATGGATTGGAATAGACGCGTAAATCGTCTTACTGTTATTAAGGTTTGCCCAAAGCTCTCAGACAGCTCCATGTGCCTCTGGAAGCCACTCCACATTCCTACATCCAATGAAAGCATCCATGCTTGGAGAGGCTGCAATTGGCGCGTGGCAGAATTTTCTCGATCCCACTATCTTGGTTAATTAATGCGGCATTGTAGTCTGGCATCAGGGTTCTTACCAGCTCTCCGAGCTTCACACGAATTACGTCCTGGAGCACTAGACCCATCTTCCATACTGCAGGTACCGATATAATAGTTGACCCGGCAATGATGACTGCTAGACCCAGTTCAGGGAGAAGGTCTGGGAGTGACATGCTTGGTACATGGATCCAGTTGTCTACTTGATAAGTTTGCCTGACAAAATATGCTTCCACGAGGTGGTTGATGATTTCAATGGAAGGAAAGTCGGGAATTCGGCTGCTATACTTGGTCATTGTCGAGAGCAGATGATGCATCTTATCACGCATTGGCCATTTTATCACGGGAAGGCCACAACTTGGGACGTTGGGCATCGGACCTGACGAGCTCGGTGTTAGCGCTGACGTGACACTTCTCTCATCCAGTTGCAGGTTTTCCCCATCCTTTAGAACACCATCTAATGCTGTTGGCGTATAGAGCCACGGTGAGCGTGTGAAGGCAGCGTAACTCGCGCGGACATCCCGGGCAGGACGCGGCGTTTGGCCTCCTGAATCGACTGCTGCAGCATTGTTGCCGTCCACGTACGGCACGGAAAAGTTGGCCATTGTCTCGTCTTCTAATGCAATGTCGTGAAAATTCATGTCGAAATTCTGGTTATTGAAGTCGAATGCGATCGGCATAAATAACATCTCCCTCATGATATTATCCAAAGCGAGCTGGTCACTATCCAGAGGCGTGGAATTCATGTCGTAGCCTTCAAGCTGAGCCAGCAGTGGCTCACTCGATGTAGGGGCCAGATGAACAACTTGACCTTCGGTTGTTTCATTACAGCCTGCGATGGAGTGGTGGTCTTGGACTAATGTGCTTAACTGCTGATCAGTTATGAGAGCAGCACCGTCAGCTAGATACTGTTGCTCCTGCTGCTGCAGTGCTGTGATATTCTGGTTAAGGCTGCTGGGTGATGAATCCGCCGAAGATACATTCTCGGATGCTCTGATATCTGATACCTGTCGCCGGGCACCATGCAACAACGTCTGGCTCGCGACTTCGCAGATGATGACCTTCGTCTGGCAACGCCGGCACGGCTTTTGATTCTCGCAGCGAGCCTTCGCCGCCACACATGCCACACACGCCTGGCCTGCCCGATCGGTGCGATGGATTTCCTTGCGACTGGCCACTGCCTCTGCGCCGTTGCGACAGTGTGTGGTCATGTGCCGGGTCAGGAGGTCGGCTCGGTTAAATCGTTTCTGGCATCGCTGGCAGAGGTACCGCCGAGCATTCTCATGCGTCCGCATGTGGCGGCTGAGTCGGTCGGCACGCTCGTATGTGCGCTCGCAGATGCGGCATTGGTGCGTGACCAGATGTTCGGCATCTCGTCGTGGGCGTTGGCGTGTTGATTGGTCATGGCCATGATCGTGGCCGCTGGGGGGGAGTTGCTGTGCCGGTGCTTGTGCCAGTGCATCATGGCTCCCGTCCACGCCGAGCATGGCATCGACTTGCATAGTCCTGGCAAGCCGATCGATGTAGTTCGACGGTTGCCGAGTAGAATCCGGGTGGTGGGTAGTGGCGGGGAAGGGGGGCCAAAATGAGGTTGAAGGGGAGTTGAACGGAAGACCAAGTGGGTGCGAAAAGGGAAGTGGAAGTAACATTTGGTTGCAGTTGGGGACGACACAAATTTTAACCTTGTGTGGAGCGCGATGCATTTCCCCGCTCTGGGGTTTGATCTCTGGGGTTGGACCACATAGTGCACCCATCTACCCCCACAGTCTAGGATGGTTACTGCAAGGTACCTCAACCTTACCTTGCTGTAGCTCAGTACGTTTACCCCTATTAATCCACTTATCGCATCGTTCTCCTCTTACGGAATGCTCCTTCTCCTCATCTCATCCTCTTCCTAATTTTATCGTCCTTTGCTATTCTTACTACTAAGCTTTCCACAGACTCAGATGCTGGCAACGATCCTCTATTGATGCTTGCTTGCCTGCCATACACAAGATCCAATATGGAGCCGATCTAGTACTGTAGCTATAGAGGGATAGCATGAGCCAAGGTATATGTTGCACACAAAACCTGAGACTATTTGAGCAAGCATAAGCAGCTTTTCCAACCAAGCTATAACCCATCCACCTACGACTACTTAGGAGGCCGGTCAGATATCCAGCTTTTGTTTCTTTACAGGCTTTTTGCTTCTAGGCTGATTCGAACTTTAATGAACACATCCACCGGAGAATCTGGACATGGATGTCGTTACCAACCTGCTCGTTCCGAACTAGGTATAATTAGTAGCTGCCACATTCCGAGGCCACAGCCACATTCCGGGCTCATTGTGACCACATTCCAGCAATCTCTAGGCAGCCACTTCATCAATAATTTATTAGGCGGCACAGCTCGGCGAAGATATCAACAGCGAATTCATTAGGTGAGATCTTAGACTCTTCAGCGGACATGAGAACTTCTACACTATAAATGCGTGCCACGTGATCCTCAATTAGACCTTTTAATTGGACCAGCACAGGTTGAACAACTTATTGCAAAACACGATGATTCATTGGGATTTGCCAGTCTATCTACCTCTAGGCATGCTCACTAACTCTTTCTATGGATCTTATTACACCGCACAACTACCCCAGATCTATTATTCAAGACCAACAGCAATACCCAGCACGTGCCTCAGATTCAGCGACATACCTCCTTGCCCTGCAGCTGCAGCAGGCTCCCTGACTTCGCAATGTACAGCTCTACCATCAGGTGCACTGGTCTGGTAGAACTCATAAAGAACCATCTCACCAACGCACTCATTTCTTCGCCCCAAGCTTCATCTTCTCCGCGCGCTCTACCATCGCCTCGATCATATCATTGTGATACTTCCACTCCTCCAGCATGAACACATGTCCAGTCCCCTCCCTGATAACACCCACTCCGGGATTCAGCATCTCGATCAGCTTCCTGCCGTGTGGGACTGTGATCATGTTATCATTCGTGCCATGCAGCACCATGATTCTCTCGCGGCCGACGCTGTCACCGATCGTCTTGAGCTGCTCAGCGGACTTGTGATGCCATCCTGCAGCGATAGCTTGTAGCATGAATCCTTTCTTCTGGAAGCTCTCGAGGTCGAGGCGCTTGTTCAGCTCCTGTGCGGCAAAACGCTCGTAGTTATTGGCGAAGCTGCCATAGGCGCCTGAAGGCGGGAGGACCACTTTTGGTGTGGCAGCGGTGGGAACGATCGTATCATCAGGCAGGGCAAGCCAAGCGTCCGAGAAGAGCATGTGTGCAGCGTCAGAGACGGAGCGGTCTAGCGTCTTGGGAATGAACATCCGCACACGCGTCAACATGTTCTCAGCGAAGGTGGTGGTGTTCTCTATTGCTGCTGCAGTGGACAGCAAATTGAGGGATGCAATGCGGGTCGGTGCAAGATACGCCTACATTGCAATTAGTTTTTGAAAGGAAATGCTGCTTGGATCTGGGAATTGAGGGACTAAAACGCACGATTTCCTGTGCAATCATGCCTCCCATTGATACACCAGTTACATGCAGCTCTCGCTCCTCGGTCCATCCCAGATGGTCTACGAGTTCAAGAATGTCTTTTGCCATCTCGCTTGTGGAGTACCGCAGAAATGGCTTGTCAGATTTGCCCATTCCTAGATTTTGTTAATTTATTGCCCAAGCAAGCGACATGAGGTATCTATGTAGGTGGAAATGTACCTCTATTATCGAATATGAGACTCGAGTACTTTTCTCCCTCTTCATGGCCGAACTTCATTGTCTGTCTCTGCCATGCTGTCTAAATCACAAGGATTAGCCCTGATATCCCTACACTATCTCTCATCATGCTCGACTCACCCTAATAGATCCAAGCCCCATAATCCACTAAAGTCAAAATGTCAGCAAAGTCAGCTGATGTCTCGGCCATGATTCAGCCTTCAACATGATACCCAGAGTTCAAGGAGCAAGGCAAACACACAATCATCTTAATGGGGCCCTCTCCATGCACCTCCCAGTCGATCTTGAAAGGGCCGCCGCGGCCAGCTGCAACATCGAGCCGGCCGGATTGTGTAGGCGTGAGATTCCATATCGTGTCTGGAAACGAGGGATGAGCGAGGATAGTGGCCACGTCAGGCCGGTTGGGAATCGCTTCTTCTGCCCTGCTGCCGTCAGTTGTGACTATGAGGCAAAAGGGAGCTTAGGATCACACATTTTGATGCTGGAGAAGCTAATTAGTGGACAAAGGTTTGAATAGATGGGTGGTGAGCTACGACGGTGATGATCGTTGAGCTGCAACCTTGAACAGCGGGTCGTTGAGCCGAGGCTCGTGTGTGGCGGTGCAAATGCGACAACAGCCTTGGCGCCGATGCGGGATTTGATGTTGTCAGATTTCTGGAGCAGACAGAGTATGTTTTACAGAGATTGATGAATCTTGAGATTTGGAATGTAAAGGATCTTCATAAAACGGCTTTTACGACACCTTTAAAGAAGACGTCGCTGCCCATCACGGGGTTTGCTTTCTTTTTTGTGACAGCGAGTGTGTCAGTCTCCTGGGCTCGGATGACAGGCAGGTTCGTCTGATCTGTGGAAGAGCTTGCTAGAATGGAAGAAGGAAATGCAAATTTACTAGTGATCATCTTAAATTTAATTAAATCCTTCCATAATTACCAATCTGTATGCGCCAGATTGTTGTGTTTTTCTAATATCCCCGATCCCTTGCGGGCCTACAGTGCATCCGCACCCTCCAAAGCCCCTAGAGCGCGGCCGACAAGATGCACGCTCCCCGTTACAAATGCATGCACATTACTCCCAATTGCCCCGTCGCTCAAACCTCGCACATACTCAAAGGCGTCTTCCACACTCGGCAAAACCTTGACAACACTACTCGAGGTTGAGTCAAGCTCCCGCCATTTCTCAGCAAAAGCGGTTTGCAACGAGAGACTTGCGACTTCTGCCGAATCGGTGGCAAGACTGATATGATCTATTCTACGTTAGCTATTGCACAAGAAATAGGGATGTTGTTTTTACCTTTGCGCCCTGCATCCCTAGGAACTGTCGGGCAGAATATAACATGGTCAAATCTCACAACGTCTTCGGACTTTATGGCATTGTAAAGTCCTTCAAGAAGTTCCACTGCTTCCCGATGTCCTTGTTGATTGAAAATGAGAACCTTGGGACCAGACCTGCTAAGTTAGCCAAGCAAAAAGTGACAATGAGCCAGAGCTTACTTCTTTGCACATTCATCACCGAACCATTTCGCTGCAACAATTATGCTGTCTGCTGTGTGTGCGCCGTCGAGATACCAGCTGATATTTCCTTCAACTTTGGTTTCGCACCTTCCTCGCCAAACGACTTTTTCAAGCCCGTCCACGAACTCCTTTGGCAATTGTTCCGGGGTCGCTCGGAACGTGGGGTCAAGCTTCGCAATAACAGTTTCTGCCAGAGCCACAGCCAAACTTGCATTGCCTCTTTGAAATGGTGCGTCAGGCTTGATCTTCACACCCTGCAGTCTTGAATCGAGCCCAACCACTTTGAATGATTTTACCCCTCTCTCCTCTGCTCTCTGCTCGACTACATCCAGAGCTGCTGGGAGTTGATTGACCGAGAAAGACGGTACGCCTTTCTTCTGGATTCCAGCTTTGTGCCAAGCAATCTTATCCACTGTTTCTCCCAATGTGAAAGTATGATCGATTCCCAGCGTAGAAATGCCTGTGACAGCCGGCCTTTCTACAATATTGGTACTATCATATTCACCTCCTACTCCGACCTCGTAGATCGCAGCATCGACTCCTTCCTGTAGAAACGCATGATAGCTCATGAGATTTAAGTATCGGAAGTAAACCGGCTTGGTGAAAGGTATAGACGAACCGGCAGACGAAACCTCGAGCCTGTCCCAGACTTCAAAGAAGTACTTTGCAAACAAAGCAGCAGATATCGGCGCCGAATTGATTCGGATTCGTTCTCGCACCGCGATGAGATGTGGAGATGTGAAGAGCCCGACCTTGGATGGAATATCATGTGACTTTCGGTACTGTGACAAGATTGAGTCGACGTAGGCGCATGTTGAGCCCTTGCCTTTGGTACCAGCAACATGAACAATGTTCAATTTATCAAGATCACTTTGCTATACACAAAGTCAGTCAGAACCTGGGCGACACCCGAGAGAAAATACCGAGTAGCCAATTCTGGTCAGACATTGCCTCATCTCCTGGTTCGCACTCTCATCGAGTCTGATACCAGCATCTCGTCTCTGTTTGAGAATCTTAAACGGTGTTTGAAGTGTGTTCAGTAACTCAACTGCGTCCTAAGCAGATCAGTATGGTTTCCATCAGGAAATTTGGGGACGAGACTGACATCGTAGGTCCTGTTTGCCATGCCTCCATAGCATCTCCGGGCCACAAGATTTGCAAAACTACCTCCGAAGCATGAGCCGCCTCTTGCGATGGACGGCAAAACGCGATTCGATGAAAAGAGCCGCATTGGTCCTCATCTGGAAGCCAAAGAGGCTCGAGGTTGTGAGATCCGATATGATTAGTCAGCGGCATCTTCTCGGCTCTCGGAAGGGCATCACGGTCACGGTTCTTGCGTGTCGGGCATGTTCCTTTTCATCTTTTGCTCTGAACCCTTGCGGGTTCAGTCCGAACTCCGTAAATATCTATATGTTCTCGCGTCCAATCATTTCAGCTGCTCCGATGTCGCCATGGGGTCCCGCCAGAGCGTGTTCGAGGGACGGCAAGTCACCGCCCCTGCTGACTGGTCGGCAGTGTATACCACACAAAGGCGGCGTCCGATGAGAAAGTGGGGTGGACGTAATGACTAAGGTCCACTACGGAATTCAGGGTTTTATAAAGGCGCTTGGGATTCAGTTGTCCTTGTTGTGTTGACTTGGTATCTGAGTGACTATGGTCTCTTCTTTGACCGAAGATGATGCTCCTATCTCCGGCAAGGACAATGCTGCTCAGCAATCACAGATGTTTGCTACCGAGAAGGCGGTAGTGGAGAGCTCGGCCCCGCTATCTCTACACCGCACGACAGCAAGTGTAGCACCAGAAGTTACAATCCGTCAAGTGGCACCTTTGGTTTTGGTTTTGACTGGGGCAACTTTCCTACATGTGAGTGCCTCCTTTGCATGAATCGAAGATTGATGCTGACTTGACAAAGACTATCTCAGCTCAAGCTGTCGTTATTACTCTCCCGTCCATATCCCGTGATCTGAACATCCCAGAGACTCGGCAGCAATGGATAGTCTCTGCATATGCTTTGACTTCAGGGGCTTTCCTGTTACTCTGCGGTAAACTCGCGGATGTTTATGGCAAGCGCCTTATGTTCATTCTGGGTTGCTTCTGGATTGCAGCAACGGCTCTTGGATCTGCGTTTTCCCCAGTTGAGATTTGTATATACATTATGCGAGCTCTGCAAGGCTTGGTAAGGACATCCGTTCAGTATCAAAGTCACCACTCTGAGCTTACAAAACCAGGGAGGCGCTGTTGTTATCCCTACGGCTATTGGAATCATTGGTCACACGATACCTCCCGGAAGAGTCAAGAATTACAGCTTCGCCTTCTACTCAGGTGGTGCTCCAACTGGACAGGTTCTTGGGAATATACTGGTAAATAACTCCCATTTAATGTGTCAATTCAACTGACATGAGCAGGGGGGAGTTATCGCAGAATGGGCGTCTTGGAAAGTCGTCTTCTATGTCATAGCTGGAGCAGCATTCGTCATTGGCGCAGCGGCATTTTTTGTCATCCCCAAAGAGCCGTCAAGATCAGACGATGTGAATGGTCCTAAAGCGTCCGGAGTAGACTGGATCGGTGCCTTCCTCTTCACCTCAGGCACACTTCTCTTGCTCATCGCTCTATCCGAGGGCGTCTCTCAAGGCTGGAGCACCCCCTTCGTCATCGCTATTTTGATTGTATCGATTGTCTTAATAATATCCTTTTTGTTATGGCAACACCATCTCGAGACTACTGGGAGAGAGCCGTTGATGCGAGTGTCGACGTTCAAGAACGCACGGTTCTCGTGTGCGATGTTCATCACATTCATGTTCTCTGCTGGCTTCACCAATTATCTGGTCTTCACTACCTACTAGTAAGCTAAATTCACCATTTCTCAACCACCACCTCTGACGAGAAGCAGTTACCAGGACTTCCAAGGTCTCTCGCCTCTGCAGACCACATTACGATACATCCCCCTCGGCATCTGCGGAGGTAAGTCTCTCCCCTCTTTTCACCGTCGCTGCTAACAAAACCAGTCCTTGCAGTCCTCTGCTCCGGCTACCTCCTCGCGCGCGTGCGAGGCGATTACATCCTCCTCTTCGGGCTCATTTCCTCTGTCATCGCTAATCTCCTTTTTGCTGTCCCGATACCAGCCTCAACGTCCTACTTTGCCTTCGGCTTCCCAGCTATGTGTCTCGCTGCCTTTGGAGCCGACACCCTTTACCCATGTCTTGGGCTTTTCACCACGCAATCTCTACCCCGCAAGGATCAAGGTGTTGCAGGCGCGATGTTCCAAACAATGGCAGGGTTAGGGAGAGCAATTTTCTTGCCACTAACGGCGACGGTGCAGGCGAGCGTGCAGACGAAGTGGCTGGAGAAAGGAAAGAGCCCCCTGAACGCGTATCTAGAGGGCTTGAGAGGTGCAGAGTGGTTGTGTGTTGCATGTATGGCTGTTTGTTTGGTGTGTACATTAGTGGGGTTGAGGAATATTGGTAAAATTGGCTTGTTGAAGAAGCTAGGTCAGGTACAGTCATCAGCAAAGGAGAGAGATGAAGAAGCTTCATGAAAACATAGAGGAAAGATTCTAGAATATGGGACTTGTAAGAAAACATTCTAAATTTAAGGTCAATAAAAGAGGGAAATAGATTAAAATTTAATTTCTGGTTGTATTCATTAAACCTCCCTGCTAAGATTCGAGCACGAGATAACTACATTAGATGCAAAGACATGATTCTTTCTCCTAAAGCCTCTTAAGATCAAGTAAGAAGCATCCCCAATGCCTTCACCAAAACCTTGGGATTATGCTCCCCCTTATAAATTGGCAGCGGCTTCTCCTGGGTGCGCATGAACTCGTGAACAGCGGTCTGGGCCGCCCTCACGCTATACTCAACCGTAAACACGGTATCGTCTTCAATCTCGACGTATTGACCCAGCAGAGCTAGGTTCTTGCTGCCATGCGGGATGACAGCAGGGCGATCGCTGTGCTTGCGCGTGAGGAACTGCGACGTGATGAAGGGTAACATGCACGGTATCGTGACAGCCTTGTCCTGCAGCGACTGCGGGAACTCGAGGTGCGAGAGTAGCTCAGTGAAGATCTCGGCTCCGGTGCAAGCGCTCATGGGCTTCTGGACAAAATTTCCTACGTGCGAGGGGAAGAGCCCGTAGCCCCAGAAGACGTGCACGTTTGCGGGCTGGTTGATGAAGTGCGGCTGGTGCGGAACCACGATGCTCATGAGCCAGTTGCTGTCCTTGAATGTGACCAGTGCCCCCGTGCCTGCGACGTTGCCGGACCACTTCTCGTACATGGCAATAAACTCGCTGTCGGTGAGCGTGACAGTGAAAGAGAGCCAGTTTGACTCTGGGACACGGGTGTAGAAGTTGGCTGGGTTGCCAAACTCTGCATGATGAGGATTGGACGCTGCGGAGGCGAGCGACGCCCAAAGCTTCCAGGTCCCATCTGGCGCTTCGATGGCCGAGGACGCAGGGAGGAGGGCGGCAGGACTGGTGTTGGTGCCGATGGAGGAGCAGGCCGTCATTGAACCGATGGTGACGAAGACCAAATCAGATGGGTGGATGTGAATTATGTCTGTGTTCTGAGAGTTGATTGGAGACGTGTAGTGGATTTCAGACACTTCAATTGTTGAGTTTGGGGCGAACGAGAGAGCTGTTACAACTGAGTCTACCTAATGTTAGATTGTGATTCCTCGGTGGGAACTAGAGGTAGGGGCAGAATAGCATACCGTAGCGAAAATCTACGCCTTGGGATTTGAGATAGGTCTCGATGGGAAGAATAATGGAATCAAATTGGTTGTACGGCGTACGATCTACGCCAGATAGTGTATTAATCCTGGGGAACTCTTGGATGAAGCGGTGGAGGTAACGCTTAAACTCGACGGCACTGTGCCATGGTTCAAAGGCAAATCTGTATCTTCTATTAGCAAACTTCACGGACGTCGATACCAAGCACGGCCCCGAGAATTGAAATATATCACTTACGTCGTACACCACATGTACCAAAACTCCGTCTCAAAGAACTCCTTCCGGAAACATTCGTCAATTCTCTTCTCCCCCAAAGTCTTCTCGCTCGCCTCAGCAACAAACAGCAAGTCCTTTCTATCCGTTGCGTTGAAGCCCATCTTACTCACGTCCATAACAATGGATCGCAACTCTCCCTTTTCGCCGGCTTTCTTGATCGCCACAAGCCTTGCATTAGCGTGCGTTTTGTTGCCGGGAACGGCATTGAATGCATCCAGCTCATCTTTGACACTCTTTTTGGGATCAGTCAGAGAAGGAATTTTAGAAAGTAAATGGTAGGTGCATTTGTAGCTGAAGTTGAGCATGCGGCCGCCGCGAAGGATGTAGCCGGTGGTGGGGGAACCAGACCCGTCCATGGAGCCACCTGGGACGGGGGACGATTCTAGAATGTGGATTTGAGAAGCCGGGACATGGGCATCTTGGATTAAGTGAGTCGCTGCTGCGAGCGAAGCAATGCCTCCGCCGACTAAGTAGGCGTGAACATCTTTTGGATCTCGATGCGGGAGATCAGCATGTATTTTTGCGTGGGGCATTGTGTTTTGTAGTGTGTTTGGAATATTTGTAAATTTGTAACGTGATAGGTAATTCTGATTTAATTGTACCTTTTTGATACTTTCTGAATACTTTCAAGAGGCTAGAATCCTCTCCTATTTATGCTAGTCATGCCCGGATCTCGGGAGTGGTGTTGTGTTCGTACATCCATCACCTGACGATGCCCGGTCCAATCTCACCGCAAACAGGTGTTGCGAATGCTCATCCCACAAGAAACACATACATTAGTGTTATGAAACGTGATACAGCGTACAGTAGTCGGGCAAAAAGTCGTACGTGGCTTGGTGGGAAAAACCTCTGCGTCCAATAAGCATTTGCTCCTGATGAACACGCCACTTCACGTGTTATATGTACGGAAGTGCGGATGACAGATACCTGAATACCTAGGTGATTGAAGATCATGAACAGAGGTGCTGAGACATTTCAGCTGCAAATACAACGGACAAACTGAGGCACTGATATGCACGAATCATACCTCTGATTGGGAAACGAACGGAAGGTGCGAGAACAGGGACGTCGTAAGAGCGGGAAGTTCAACCACATGCTCAATTAACCACCCAAGCTTGGAAGTTAGATTTTAGATCTATAGACTTTAATCCCCTTCAATGCTACCAGAAATGCATATCAACAACAGTTGAATGGTACAAATAAATGGGTATAATTTAAACACCGTCCCAATAACGCCAGCACCAAACACTACAATGCACTCAGGAACGACCGTTGAGGATGACTGTTTTTCGTCATCCTCAAGACTTCGGCTGAACTTGCGTCTCCAGTTCAATAACCAGCCTCTGTTGTATGCTAGAAGTGTGTGGAGCTAGCAAATTCCTGAAGATACTTCTCCAAAGTGCAACTAAAGTCATGCGCTGCAGGACTATTATCCGGGTTGGAACTTCGGATTATCACGGCGAGGTTCTGACCAAATTCAAAAAGACTCTTGCGATTTCTCCGGTGACGACTCTGCCTGCAGCTCGCAGCCCTGCGCTTGTTCATGTCTTCGTCGTTCCAGAACCTTTAGCAGCCCACCGGCCAAGTGCAAGCTTCCAGTTACGAGCACCATGAATTTCTCATTTCCTTCTGCTACTTTATGAGCTAGATCAACAGCTTCTTGGATACTTTGATAGGTCATGGTCAATCCATTTCTATCCGAGCTTGTGTAGGCACGTGCTACACTATTTTGCAAGCTTAGATCTTGCGGTTGGGCTTCTTTCGATAGATCTGGAAAGGGCTCGTTGGTACAAAATGCTGCGTATGTGAAGATACGTGCAGAAAACTGGGCGATATTTGCTGGTGGTGATTCTTTGGATTGTCCACCCTCAGCCTCCTTTTCCATCGATGCGTGCCGTATTGGCAAGTTCCTCAATCTATCCATCAGCGTCTTCAACAGAACTACTGCATCGCGGTCTTGTTGATTGAATATTAACATCCTTTTCGGCGATTTCGTACTTTGCATCGCCGCAAAGCAATTGCCTTTGAACCAATCCGCTGCAGCGATAATGCTATCTGTGGTGTGTGCACCATCAATATACCATTCGATATTGCCGTCATTAATTATTTGACATCGTGCTGGCCATAATACTGTCTTAAGACCTTGTACGAATTCGTTTGGAAGCGCCTCCGCCGTACCTTGACTAATGTCAGGCAAAGTCTCTGTAATACCAAGAGTTCTTAAGTGCGAGGCAGCGACTGCGACTGCTAGACTGGCATTATCTACCTGAAAGTCTCCCCAAGGCCTAACTCGACATCTCCATTCTCAATAGGCCGCATGCGCTCCACAACTGTCAACTTGACGCCCTTCTCGGTTGCCCTTTTTTGTAAAATATCTTCTGCTTCTGCGACTTGTGGAACTGTGTATGCAGGAACTCCTCTTTTCATGATACCAGATTTGTGCCAAGCGATCTTCTCAATCGTGTCTCCTAACATGCCAACATGATCAATCCCTAGTTTCGTAATCGCCGTGACTGTGACCGCTTCTGTTGGCATGATGTTCGTACTGTCATATTCCCCTCCAATACCACATTCGATAATTGCAGTCTCTACCCCTTGTTGTATAAATGTATGAAAGGCGAGTATTGTCAAAAAGCGGAAGAATCCTGGCTTGCCCACAGCCGACAGTCGATCATCTTTCTGGCCTTCAGCTTCTGCGAACCGATCCCACAGCTCGAAAAAGTATTGGGTAAACAATTTTTCTGATATTGGAATGCCATCAATTCGTATTCGCTCTCGGACGTCAATAAGATGTGGTGATGTATACAGGCCGATTTTGCCCAGTCCTCGATTCCTAGCGGCCTTCTTGTCCCCATCCTTTCTTTTATATTGCAGCAGTATGTTTTCGGTCATTACACAGACACTGCCCTTCCCTTTCGTTCCGGCAACATGTATGCACTTCAGACCATGTCTATGAAGGTCCTCCACTTCGTACCCTGCCTTCCGCGTCCAGTTTATCATCTCAGGAATAGCCTCCAGGTTCATGTCGCGTGCCGAGCTCGAGATCGATCCTACGACTGTACGGTTGGATTGGAGAGACTCCAGGAGGGTCATAGCATGCAAGTACCCTCTGCCATGGTGAGTGGATGACATCCTGATCATTGTATGTGATCGGAGAAGCCTGCATCGTGAGCGCAAAAGGCCCGGCTGGGCGACGGTCAGCCGGGTAGTGCATAGCTGCAATGGGGAACCAAAGAACATTGGCGCGTTCTCCGAGCGCGACGGAGAGGCACCAGGAGTGTTGGTGGTTACTATCCGTATGCGCAGGAAGTGAGGTGAGGTTGGATTGTCGATCTTGGCATCCTGTCGCTACACCCCCACCATGATTACCTGTGGACGACACATCCTTCGCCATCAAGAATGCTATGCAGTTTATGCTGTCTAAATCGATTGTCTTTGAACAACAGTCATGATACAGTTATCTCGGTTTTCACGTTGTTTTTGAGATCCTTTCCAGTGATCAACCCCGCATCCTTATGTCTATTTTTCGTCTGTGTGATCACGTCCTGCAAAAGCTTCTTGAATCACGGCAGGGTGTGTGATATTTCAAACCCCTTCTCTTTGCGCGCGGTTTAACAAAGGCACCCACTCATTTATAAAACATACGGCTCCAACATAAAGACTGGGTCCATAATAAAGCGCGGAAAGCGCGGTAGATAAATGCACTCGCGCCAGCCGGATGCCAACTCTGAAAATCTCCGAGAAGCTGTTTTCTACACCTATTCTACACGATTACACATTTCTCATATACCATAATTCATAATCCAAACTCGGAACGCCAGACGCCGTAGAAGAAGATGGTAACCAGTCAGTTTGTTCCCAACCCATGCTCAGAACTCCTTGTGAAACTCGCGATTCATTTCATCATAAACCATATCCTCAAAATGCTCGAACTTGGGTTCATCTAGTCATGCACCAGCATTCGCAAAAGGCGTCAGCGACGTGATGCTGTTACTTCGCTGCGGAGGTCGATGATAATTTGCAACTACGCGGTAGAAAGGAATGCCATCATCATCCTGGCCTGGATTCGCAGTCTCGTATTCCAGAAACTTTATTGTTTTATAGAATCCTGCTGCAATCATCGCACCCAAGATAGGTCCCAACCAATATATCCAGTGGTACGTCGGAAATTCGCCGAGAATGACGGATGGGCCAAAGGTTCTTGCAGGGTTCACTGATGTACCGGTGTAGTTGATGCCTGCACATGAATTAATCAGTGAAAGCCATCCCAGGTGTAGATTCTAAACTTACCGATTAGATGCACAAGTGCAAGTGTTGCACCAATTCCGACAGGCGCAAGCGGTGTTGCTCTATGTTTTTCCACCGCCAACATAAGAATGGTGAAGACCAACATAGCAGTCATAAACATCTCGATAAACAGTCCTTGATTCGGAGAAGTGTCGGTGCCTAGGGTAGTCGAGACATTCAATACGCCAGGGAAAAGTCCAGAGACCATCGCTGCCGCCAAAATACCAGCGGCAATCTGGGTAGGAATGAGGAGCCCTGCTCTGATGACTGGCACTGCTCCCACAAGTGATAATCCTATCGTAACCTAAGGCATTCTTGTCAGTACCGCTATCAATCAGCACATTCACGAAGACCTACAGCCGGATTGAACATTCCCCCGCTAACGCGGAAGAAAACCCACACGTTCATCATCAAGCTCAACCCAAACGCAAAACTGATATACGCAATCTGCAGCAGACTTGGTGCTCCGGACGCACCAACTCTAGGTAGATTATCTGGCTTCGCATTCGCCGTCTGCACGGCCGCGAAGGAAAAGAACAGGAAGAATGTCGTCCCCACAAACTCGCCGATCATAGCAATAAGATGGTTCCTGGCGCTATCCGGAAGCCAGTCCACACGAAGGCGTGACGCTTTATCACGTACCATGTCGGATCGCTCGAAGATTGGCGGGCTGTACTTGGGTGGAAGTGGAGGCGTACGTGGGGTGATGAAGCTCCCTTTGCTATTTTGCGGGTAGGCGATAGGGATTGGCATCATGTACTATTAATTGATATGCAAGGCCAGCCTTGAAATCAACAAAGGGAGAAGTTGGTTATAATATGAAGATGCCCACTTGGTACTGACACATCCTGCAGGTGAACTCTAACGTCTCTAGACATCGCAGGGAAGCTTTCATGCAAACCCCAGAAGATCGACATTCGTACATCTTCCGAAGGCACAACCCACCAGTACCCGCTCGGACAGATGACGAACTATAAGATCTGCATAAGCAGTGTGGCGCTCATAGTTTGGGCTTGGTACAGGTGTTGCAGGGCATGTCTCTAGGCTCTGCTTAATCGCGCTGATATATGGGATGTAGGGATCGGCTGTATTATCCTTCCGATCGGATTAAGTGCTGCTTGCCAGCCTATGGCTTGTACAAATGGATTGGGCATGAATCTTTTTGAAATCTGAGGAGTTTCTGACTCTTCTATTGGGTGGCAAGTTGGGATGAAGGGAAGGTTTGTTTCGAATCGTAGTTCCGCGAAACATGCCAAGACGGTCCGGAGGTGTTAAAGGGGGAGCAGACGTTAAGCGAGTTTAACAAGTCGTGGATAGGAGGGATGAATGCTGTAATGAATTACGCCCAATATAGTATCCTGATGACGCAAATACCCAAGTAAAACGACGATAGAACTCTCACATTTCTGTCAGCTGCCTGATCTAAAGTACTACCTCGAAGCAATACCTTTAGCACCGTTTCTGTGAAGTGCCATAGCCACTACCTCATCAAATGAGGATTGAGCGAAGTCCAGTGAGATAGATAGCCGGAGAGATGTTTCGAACAACAAGTGGATTCCTTCTTCTCCATACTCGATTCTCTGTAACATAATACGGTTGTTATCATAGGGGCGAACGGTCCTCCATACTGAGTTTAACTAAGAGAGAGTTAAGCCATGATCACTTCTAAACACTTGAGTAAAATCCCCTCCAGTCCGTCACCTGGAGCTTGGACATCAACTTAAATCGCAGTCAAACAAAACTACTTTTAATTTCCGAACAAAGTCGGGGTGTGTGTGGGGAATTGTCACCGATCTCTTCAGGTATGTTCGCAATGCTAACCTGGCACCCTACCATTTTTACGAGAGTATCCTCCAGTCATCCTCCAGTCAAATCACAATAGAAGCGATAACTTCAAGCTTTTCATGCTCCGGATGCAGTGGGAAAGGAAGTCCAACGCGTGACAAAAACGAAAACTCACAACCATCCTGTCATCGTGGGCGGCACCTCAAATCCTCGGAATGATAAACAACACATACGATTAACCTCTACCTTATTTATGAAAGCTATCTCGATGAGAAAATTGTGTACCAATCAGAGAAAACGAAGCGCTTTGCTTGGGCCATGAAATACGTATGTATGTATGTATGTACGGGAAACAAAAAGAACCACTACTGAACCTGGGAGATGAAGCATCCAAATTCAAAAATTAAACTGACCAGTCTGAGGATTGAACTCAGGACCTTATCCGTCCGTTAATGTCATCGAATACATGTTAAGGATACGTGATAACCAACTACACCAACCGGCCCGTATGAATTGACCAGTCTGAGGATTGAACTCAGGACCTTATCCGTTTGAAGCAATCGAACACATGTTAAGGATACGTGATAACCAACTACACCAACCGGCCGCTTTTTATATCAAGTGATTCCTTATTCAATTATTTACACCCATTTGTGGGGATTAATCTACCTCGGCTTTTCCTCGAAGCGAGGAAGGAGGAGCCTTCATAGCACAGAACACCAGGCTAAGAGTCAAAGTACAAGGACACATTGGGCTAAGAAGCACTAAGACTAGATATTCACTTGTTATAGGTGCCCTATCGTCATCGGTCTCCCTCTCAGAAGTCTCTGTACGAGCAGGGCATGTCTTTTCCCAACTCCTGGATTAGCCGAGACTCGTCCCCCACCATCCTCCTCCATATGCGAAATTTCGCAGAGGTAATGTTGAAACTGATCTTTCGATGGGAAAAGCCACGCGAATAGTTGCAGCAAAGATCGCGATCTTTTGCGCCTCCTGGGGCCAAAATGGGTTCCCCAACTCACATTTGCGAGAACATAAACAGCACAGCTTAACCCACGATTCCTCCGTAGGCATCACTCCAAACTGATCAGATCAGATCATCTGAAACTACACTTAGATCTTGTTACAAAAATTTTTAAAGATACACTCCAAATATCTTTCCGTTTGAATGAAGATTCATCTTAAAATGCAGAAAATTGGATTTCAAATGTACAACGCTGCGGGAGATGAGACAACCAAGCCACAGCCAGAAGATCCTGGTTCGTAACTGCCTTGCACCTGCTTGGTCTTCCCACGCCCTGTCCCTCTGACAACACCTAGGGTACGGAAAATCTGCAACATAGAACTGAACTTTGGATGGGGTTTCTCTTGGAGATCTAATGAGCAAAGAAGTAAATTCTTGACTGCGTATGACGACGTATCCTTCGACTGCTGATCGTGCTTGCCAGTTGGAGGGCTGTCTTCTATGATATGTGCCGTGGCGGAGGATTACCATCAGTGAGAGGTAGTCGGGGTGGACAGAGAACTATTGTGTCTGGCTTGTGCGCAAAGGAGCGAAATGAGTAGCAGATATGAAATATAATTTCAAAATCTCAGGTACCGAACGGTCTGTAATTGGGCCCTTGGTTTCTTTCCTCATTTGTCAAGTGTCTCTCTTCAGATCCAGGATACAAGTCCAGCGCAAACATCTCCGTAAATGAGTGATTATCCATCACAGGGAAGACTCCTTGTTCAACTAAATCAAGGCCGGAGAACACTCCCATATTTTCAGAGCCTGCAAGATCAGGTTCGAGGAGCTCGCCTGGAATATCAACGTTTGTATTTGCATGCATCCCATTGCCCATATTGAACCAGCTAGCAGTGACATTGCCTTCAAGTTGTGGTAATTCATTACTTAGATCACCTGATGAGTTGAGTATGCTTTGCGAGTATAAAGTGTCCTGGGGTGTTATGGTCTGTAAGTCGACAGTGCTGCAAAGAAATTCCCTGTTCAATGCTGAAGAAGAGGCTCGGGTGGGGTTTTCCGTGGCCATGTCTGGCATGAGGAATGTTTCTGTTTGATGGCAAAGCACGAAATCCTTGGACGCTGCTGCTGCAAACCTGTTCTGGCCAGAGCTATGGTACTCAGCCAACTGATTTCCTATAACGTTCCCATGACGCCAGATGCCCTGTACTGACTCAATATTTGGCACTCCTTCTGTCCCAGGTTCAAGTACTGGGTTTGGCCCTGGTCTTGTTCGTGGCTGGATTGCACGTGATCTCGATGTTGTGGCTTCTACAAATGCCTGCCTTATATCACGTATGAAACTGGGGATCACAGAAGGATTTTGTTGGGCCAATTCTCGCGGGATTGTTGATTCGACGATAAATTCCAGACTGCTGGTGAAAGTTTGGAGATTCGGAATATGGGACGAAGACTCCCCTTGAGGCTCATTCCCTGTTGCTTGTCAGCGTAGCTCAAGTCCAAAACAAGCAAATCCAACTCACATGGACTAGAGGGGTGGGCAACGCCAGGAAGTAGGATATCCCATATCTCATACCATTTCTGAAATTCGTATTTGCCTCTATCCTTTAAAACGCGCTCAATTCTTTCCCATTGATCTAAATCAATCCCCTCTTTAAGCGATCGATGGCCTTTCTCGCAAGGAACTTCTTGTTCTTGATGCGCGACAAGCAATCCAGAGTTTGAAAACGAGAGGTAGCATCTGTTGCATTGTGGATTAGAATGTGCTGTTTTGAAATGATATCTGAATAGATGTTAGACTACTGGTTCAGGTTTATTGTAGTGTCTCATAACGTACTTTATTCGATCAACTCTATCCTCGGGAACACTGGGACCCAGACAACCCCGATACTTCCGATCCTTTGAAGGATGATACTTCTGAGGATTATCCTTATGAAAAGGGCATGCAAATGTGCGAGAGCCTGTTTCGGGTCCATATTTGGACTTCTTCGCTTGTGGTAGTCCTCCAGGTCTTTCTGGGTCGTCCGGAGTGCGGCCACGTTTCTGTCGCTTTGAGGGTGAACCGTGATTATCCCCTTTGCTTGTCTGAGATCCGTTTGATACCGTATCTTGTGTTGAATTTGAGCCTTGTTCGGTGGTCTTGCCAGAAGCTCGCGTGTGACTGGGCACATCCTGCCAACCAGTTCCAAATGTCGTGTACTGAACATGGCTTCGCGGTATTGGGAAGACATCCATTGCTTCTGCTACCGGCCTATATCCGAAGATATCGCTACCATTAGATGAGTCTGGATGCGTGACTCCAAGTTGAATGAGGGCTTGTGCTCGGGGCAACATTGCTACTGCTAATGACAGATTGTCCCGGAGAAGAGACATCAGTATGGTCTCCAGTGCACGGAACGATTGATTTAAAGTCGACAATTGATCGGGATAGTAAGGCTCATCCTCTTCTTCGGAGCCAGACTCCCCACTCATGCTCTCAACACTGCTTGGACTTTCGACTGATCGTTGTCGGGCCGAGAAAATATCGCTTGCTGTCTGAGAGCACTCAGATGACTGCGATGGAGACATTGGTGATTCGGGAGAAGTGGGAGTCGCGAGTGAGTCGTATTGTTGTCCAAGATGAGAAAATCTTGTAACATATTAGCATCATGCTGTATGGTGTGTCACGGAAGGAGCTTACACTTGCGATGGTGCTGTTAGGACGAGTTTCGCTGGATCTATCGAAGTTTGGGTCTCTGAAGTCATTGGGGCTTGAGTTTTGCCATGCTCAATTGGCAATGCACCGCGACTCTGGTGAAGCTGCGAAAGTGAATTGGATATTTGAAGAGAAACGGAAACGACAGGAGTCGGCACGAGATCCTCTTGAGCGAGCCCACTCGATGTTGGCTTTGACGGTTCTCTCCATTTTGTGTAGCAATACCTACCAGAGTCTTTGCTTCTCACAAAATACGAATTGCATTGGCCACAATGAAGATGGGAGCAGCCAGGACACTGTACAATGAAGCTTGTCATTCCGGAATGTTGCTTGCACTCGCAACATTCCCACACTGGCTTCTTATCATATCCATGGTCTCTCAGAAGGTCTTTAGTTCCATGCTCTGCCTCTTCAACAGGGATAATACGACTTCCTCCATCTTGCCGCCGAGGCCTATTGACTCCAAGCCGGGTTGGCGCGTTACCATGGGACATTTGAGCGGTGCTGGATTGAATTTGCTAGTAATATTTTATGTCTAGAAAGTTGTCAGCCAGAGTTCCATCGCCGCTTCCTCCACAAGACGAAAGCTGGACACAGTCTGCTCCGTAGGATAAAGCCGAGATCACCTGATCATCAACAACATACCTATAGTAAGGTAGTTCAGGCTGCCTTCTGTGCAGCGGTGACAAACAAGAATAATGTTCTCAACAAATAGACAGTATGCTACACATTGAATGACTATCTGAATCAAAAGAATCCTATGAATAAAGGCGCTGAGCGCCGTCGACAAAATCTACCCTCTTGGGATTCTTGCGAATTTTGGCAGCCTAAGCCAAAAGCAGCCCTCGGTGACCAAAGGTTGTTGGAACACACCTTGCGAGCCCGTATGATCCCAGTCCTGTACGCCATCAAGGTAAGCATGCAGGTACCGTTGGAAGATGATGTCACGTGCCTGACGGTTGTACAGAGTGTAGAGCCTGGGATGGATATGAGACATTAAAGTTATGTATATTTCGGACGGAGGTTAGATAAAGAAGTTAAGACATGCTTGATCCCTCAATTGACATTACCACTTCACTTACAAGAGTAGCAACAAAAGGTCCATCCCACAGCTAATCGTCGAATCCTCTCCCTTCTAAACCCATGTTTCTCTTTCCGTTCTTCATCTTAACTTCCGCTATGTCTGGAAATATCTCGTTCTCGATCATGCTCTCCAAAGACAGTTCTTCCCTCCGCTGAACTTGGACATCCGCATCGAACCCATCTGCAAGCTCAGAGAATGTGCCGAGGAGTGGAGTGTGTTCGACATAATATCCTTGGTGAAACTGCAGATCGAATTCATGGCTATATGGGAGGAAGATGTCTTCATATTGATGAAATTCGGAGCTTTGCATGCCTTGCGCCAAGGGAGGGGCATTCTGTGACTCGATTTCAGGCAAGATTCCTACTGACCTAGGAACATAACTCTCTAATGACGTGTCGTTCAACGTGCGTGATGATGAAGGAAAAGGGGGCGGGTTCCGTGTCGTGGTATCTTGTAGTTCTTCTGAACTGACGCTGCCACCCAGCTGCAATGACTGGGGATTTTCGTTTCTAGTAACAGTGCGAGAGATCCTTGGATGATTCGTGCTAGGTCGTGGCGGGGGAGCCATCATATTTCCCCTATTCCTTATAGTCTCAGACTCGGACCTCATCTGCGGTTGGCTCGCAAAAGCTGGCCTATCTCTTTCTACAGCAGGTAGACTTGATATGATCTGGTCTGATCCAGTCGATGCAACTTCATCGAATGTTTGGCAGGCGATGTTTATCAAAACGTCAAGCAGCTCAGGGTTTGACTGCAAGAGATGCTGGTGGTGGCTCCTAGACATGTTGTTTGTGAGAGCAGTCCTGAACTCGACGAGAGAGGGTAATGGGGCACTTGGTAGCTCGTTATCTATTCTGGGTTAATAGCGAGACATTGCATACGGAAATTTTAGGACTCACATGGACTTGGCGGACGAGGAACTCCAGGGAACAGTATATCCCAGATATCATGCCACTTTTCCTCATTATAACGCCACTTATCCTCATCAGAGCACTTATCCTCATCAGAGCACTTGTCCTCATCAGAGCTTTTTCGTTTGCTGAGAACTAATTCTATCATTTCTCTTTGCCTCTCATCGATTGGGTGGCTTTGCCTCTTATCAATCGGGTGGTTAAACCTGTAATGGGACCTGTAACGATATGAGCAGTCTGGACGAACGCATCTTCAGACTTCCGCAACTTACCTGATTGATCGTAGACGATCTTGAGGTATACTAGCTTTAGCACACTCCCGGTATATTCTAGCGGATAAATATCTATCAGGAAATCTTTTATGGAAGTGACACGCAAAATCGATTGGACTTCGAGGTTTGAACTGCCTTTTTTTGGTAGAAGGTGCAGGATCCGGCTTGTCAGGTCCGTCGGGACTTCGATTTCGCTTCTGCAACGGCTGTTTATTCCCCAGCTGACTCCTGTTGGGCGGGAAGCTGGCTTGACCGTTTGAATCGCCACAGAAGTTGTTATTGTCATGGCCCGACGATTCGGAACTTCCTGAGCCAGCATTGGTGGTGAACCCTGAATTTGTTCCTCCCGTATGGCCCGTTGAAGCCGCGTTTCTTACCGAAGTTTCCATTCCTCCAGGAAGTCCCGAAAGCGGACAAGATGCGTCCTTGCTTTTGCTGTTTGCAAGATCAAACATTCGAGGTAGAAGTCGTGATACTACAAAGAAGTTGTCGCCAAGGATAGAAATGACAGCAGATTCAAGGATGCCGAGTAGAGCTTGGAATATCGTAATATTGGCGACAGGTGTGCTGAAATTGGCTGGTCCTAAGCTTGTCCCGCCAAATTCAATTTCTGTCTGGCTATCAACGGAATGACCAGGCTCGGTGACGACCATGTCCTGTGTCTGAGCAGGTTTTGGGATTGGGATGGACTGCAAAGTGAGCAGGTTGGTGCTTCGCACTGTCGAGACATCATCATCACTCTTCAAATAGCTACAGAGTGTAATTGATTAGTATCTTGAGCTGAAAATAGAACCTTCGGAATGCGCACCTTTCGGGTAGTGCTCTAGCACACGGTTCTGCGGCATCATGCGACTGAACTTGGGCGCTCCCCAGCGGAGCCACTGGGGTAGACACTTCTTTCTCCCCAACCGTCGCCGCCGATGACCCGCGAGGTTTAAGTAGCTCGGAATACTCTAGACTTCCATCTTGGGAAGTTTGTAGCTTTGCTGGTGTACTTCTGCGCCGCGGGGGGCAACCTTTAGCCAGTACTAAGAACCTGGATTTGCTCTCACTGGCACGTATCTTGAACTTCTCCCAATCGCAACCATCGCAGTGGTAATGATGGCAATCGGGGCAACACAAGTTGAACGTCGACATTCCGGCATGACGCATGCAGTTGCAGCATTCCCATACGTATTCGTACACATATTGTACCGGCGGGTCTTTTTCCATGCAAGATACAACCCTGGGACAATATCGAGCACTGCCATTCTTGAGTTACTCGCAACGTCGATACTACTTCACACCAAGTTCTTGAAATTTGAGGGGATGTAAAGTTGATTCCAGATAGCCATTTGGAACCCCTCGCTGCCCTCGAGAATGGCAAGAATGTAGTTGAGAATTCGACTAGTCTTTCCAACTGAGTAATGAATAGAGATATATTTTCTGGGCGTTTTTTGGAGCCTTGTCTCAACGCGACTTTTGTGTAGCCTCGCAAGAGGCGAAGGAGATTTACCTATTGGGTCAGCTCATTCATGTGGTCGACCGAGTCGGGCGGCCCTCCCCTCACAGAACATCAACGTACCTAGCTATTAAGAACTCCTCCTATTGGACTTCGAATGGCTCAGAGCCATACCCATGAGCCTCGCAGGTTCAAGAATGGCGACCAAGTTGTCCTGGGCAACATTCGAGGCTGGGGAAGGTAATATTGTCACATGAACGCACGGATCTTCCGCGAAGCTTCGCTCTTTGGTGAAAAAGAAATATCATAAAGATAAATGTCTTGAAGTTGTAGCATCAAGCGGCTCCATAGGATTGTAGTTTGAGCGCCACTAGGCGTAAAACATCAGTTGAATTGGTCACGTGGAACAACGCATCAGACATAATTTCCTTCTTCTTCTTCTTGGCCGGGGTGGGAGCCGGATTATTTAGTTTTTATGGATTGTGTATTTGCCAAAACAAGTCAGCTCAGAATCTATCAACCAATCAGCATCATCCTATTTCAGCCAGAACGTCAAGCATACGCATCCACAACCGGTCTCCAGAATATTTCCGCACTCTCATCCAAGATCCCTCCCTGATATCTCTCCTGCAAAAAGACACCATCTAAACCACAAACTGCCCCTAAAAAATCAAAAAATATAAGTAAGGATAGCATAAGCCAGTCTCCGTGGTATTGAAGTTAATTGAATGGGTGGGAGTTCGTCACGTCGTCGGTCTCGCTGAAGGCCAGGCTCCGGAGGGCGTTTATATGGTGGGCAGTGACTACGTGATAATGACGATGGCTTTACCTTCATGCTGCAACTCTTGCTCCAATGCATCTTCTATCGACAAGAGGATCTGGGATGTTCTGACAACCAGTTCTAAGCGAAGTGAGCAATTGTGAAGATCGCTGTAGTGAGAGTGCATACCTTCATATTGCAGTGTGTACCCCACATTTTCGTCCTCGTCCCTCGACCTTAGGACTGGAGCGGCGTCGTCGGTCCTCTCATTGACTCGCAAACGCAAGCCGGTATGCTCATGGATCGAAGACCACAGTAGCTTGCTTTTGTGTTCCGCCTCCGACGTCGTATTTGATGCGGAACATTCTGCACGTTCCAACAGCCACTTTCTCCACACTCTTGTCAAGCCTTCGCTAATCGTGACATTGCTCAAGAAGTAGCCGTTCCGAGGACCGACTTTGACCATGCTGACGACGGATTGAAGTTGGGAGAAGAGTTCAAACGATTCCAGATCGATGTTTTGAGATACATATTCCTCTTTCCCATCCGTGAACTCGTCAATGGTGGCTGGTAGCAAGCCTCCGTTGGCCGTGACTCTCCACACTTTACGATTGCCCTCAGGTTGCGCAGGCCTGAAATGCGAGTACATTCCCCGCAGTATTCCCAATGTACCCACACCTTGCAAGTCTTCGTCTGCAACGACATCAGTTCCCAGAAAGTCGCAGACAAAGTATGGAGTAGTAAGCTTCGCAGATGGAAGGTAGCATTCGAGAATGATTTGGTGGCCATCTACTTTCGCCGCTGCCAAGAGACGGTAATGAATTATGCGAAGAATAATGTCGTGGATTCGGTGCGAAGTGGTGGTGAGTGGAAGCAACGACCGTGTTGGGAAGAGGACGAGGATGTTGATAAGAATCTGATAGTCTCAGTGAGCAAATTTCCATCGCAAATGGAAGTGAAATTCACCTCATTAGGCAAACACCCAATGTCTCTAGTATATTCTTGTTCTGCCATGTTGTCGTCTCAGTGTTTTATAACCGGATTCTAATAACAAAGGGGAAAATCTACAGATAAAATTTAGAAGACCGGCCTCCTCCTCTTTTATTGACTGACTACCGTTGCAATCTAAGGTTGGTTCTCGTAATCGGTCCTTGTTTGATTGGGACAGCCTCAACAACAGGAGATGTCGAGGGCGTTGGTCCACTTCGACGTATGACTTCCAATACAACGCAATTGGACAATCGATTATCGGTCAAGACCGCTACCAGAGTAGCCACCTTTTTGAGTTTGGTTACCCGGCCTAGCTGAAGATATCAAAATAAATGCCTGCACAAATGCGTTCGTGAGAGCAGTAATAGTAATCTGTGACCCCGCATTCAGCCATGGAAGATCAGGAATATCGTGCTCGACATATCAAGACCACCAAAGGTATTCTTTGGTCCATCAGGCAGAACATTCAAGACCTCTCGTGTTTCGTCGGGAGAGATTGGCTTCCTCCAGAAATAACGTTGAAATTGTTGCACGTCGAGTCAGAGGACAGCGATAATGACGGAGGCACTGATAAGCATCCTGGCACCATTGCAAGGATATTCCCGAGCCTCATCACGTGTAGAACTTTCGATGAACAGCAGCTGTGGATTCACCCCGAGAAAAAGTTCATTTGCCGGTGACATGTTCTTTAGAGCTTCTGGGCTCGAAAATTATCAGCTCCCTTGTTCGTGGTGTGATGCGAGATCAAGCGACTGGGAATGTTGTTCTTTACCCCTTCCGATGTCGTCCGAAGCATCTTCTTGTCCGTTATCTTCCGATATACTGCTTAACATACACATCAGGCCACTCCAGTTCAGAGCAAGGCTCAACACGAAATCCAGCAACCATAAACATCCTGTTCGTCCTTTGGAGTCGTGAAGGCGGTCCTCCTCCACTCTACCCTTGCTTGCTATTTTTGGAAATTTGTAAGGTGGTTTGAGCATGACAGGAGCCCGCCTTTCAGGGCTGCCTATGCAGCAAGGAGTCTTGTCTCACATGACCAGGATGCATCCAAACCAAAAGTCGTATACCTGGGGTTTCTTCTCGCAAACTGTGGAATACAAGCCAGCTACTGCCCTGGCGTTGATCAAGGCCAAGAATACAGTTCTTAGAAGATGGTTAGAAGGGCCACAATGCGCCCAAAACTCCGTTCGAACACAGAAACGCGCTTTGGAAAGTGATGGACAACAAGTCTGTCATGTCGCGCAGGAAGAGTCAGCCAGCGCGCCGAGCTAAACAGCCCACCTCAGCATTGAAAAATGAGAGATCAGAACGCGAAAATTGAGGTCTCAGAAACTAAAGGCTGTACCAGAAGAAAATATGGTATCGTGCCACGAGAAGTGATAGCGGTTCATACTAATATCTGCAGCTTGCTTACCGCTCTTCCTAATCCGTCCGTCCTACAGGAACAGAATATGCACTCGCATTGCTCACCGACATTCCATGGAGTTTGTTCTCCTGTAAATACAAAGTCGAGCCCACCTTCGCCTGACACGGTCCGTTTTCTTTAAACCTTCTGCTTCCCATGCCGGAATCCTACAGTCGACGATGCAAGTGCAGTTGGCTGTCTTCCGGCAGCCTTGTTTGGCATATCCTTCCAATCTTTCTTGATCGCCCTGTTCTTCCAGCTCAGGATATTCTTTACGAGTGACTGCCACTCTGAAAGGCAACGAACAGAAATATCGCATGCCTGCTCTCTTAAACGAGTAGCCAGAATCTGGGCAGATATAGACGCAAGTTTGTATGCGTAACGAAAGCATTGACTCCAGGAAAGGACATCAGAGAAAGCAATGCATGCGGATTTATGGTTTGCAAGGTACGGAGCAGCTACTGCGCCATCCAAGACTTCCACAGGGCAAGAATGATGTCTTGGGTTGGAAGGTTCGTCGACTCGCAGATGAGAGGTTACGTCGCACAATCATGGCTACAGGTTTCTGTGGATGGTTGGAGACAATAGGAGAGGCCAAGGCCCTATCCAAACTAGGCATAGTGCCAGGGGCTAGCAGCCTCAGACATCAATCCACCCGATCCGGCCCCTCGACCATCATGATCAGCAGCTCCAGCAAGATCATTCCCGCAGTTCGAAACTTTATTTCGATGGGGATGGCAGCCTTACCTTGCCATGGCTTGCTGGTGTCATTTATTTGGATGAGCCACGGGGTCATGCATGCATCTTTTCGCGAGTTTCGAGATCAAAGGGCATCACAAACCCATTTTTGCTTATTCAATTCTCCGCTATCTTGTCACCAAGTCTACGCCCTGTCAACTCATCTCGTTAATTCTACTATTTGAAACGGTGACAAATGAGGCTCTGTACCTACATTCGAGCTGTTTGCATCTTGAAGTTTTTGACTGCGTCGTATCAAACGAGCAATCGTGGAGGTAAGTGTAGACCGGAAGATTTCTCCGGGATCTGTAAAATCAGGGCCACCTCGGCTTCCCATCTTGCCTTCTCTGAGTATTGAAGAGTTTCTCACTAGTCTGGCTTCTCTGAAGGTGTACGAATGTCTTATGATCATGTTGCTTGCCATTTCGATCATAGCGTTAAGGTTCTGATCCAGTTCAATTTGGGCGGAAAAAAAGAAATATATTGAGACATTCACGAATCTCTGTACTTTTCACCCTGAGATTCCATTCCATCTGAATGCACTTCGCAAAACTTATAACAAGCTTGCTTTCTTCTGTAGTTTACGGTCTGTAGATCATCATGTCTTTCTTATCAACACTCCTTACTATCTTTACCTTCCTTTTCTTCTCGCGTATTTCTCATGCTACTTACAGCTCCTCGTCACGTTCTAACGTGGCGTTGTATTGGGTATTTGCACTCTCCCTGAATCCAAGCCAAAGCTGACAACTTCTCAGGGACAAGGCGCAGGCCAGCAAAGACTGCTGCATTATTGTCAGCAGGCTACAGTTGACATTATCCCGATTGGATTT
This sequence comes from Articulospora tetracladia, assembly GCA_003415645.1. Taxonomy (NCBI): domain Eukaryota; kingdom Fungi; phylum Ascomycota; class Leotiomycetes; order Helotiales; family Discinellaceae; genus Articulospora; species Articulospora tetracladia. The sequence goes on along the minus strand of PYIV01000001.1, from coordinate 6,656,106 downwards.
GTTCATGTCTTCCCTGCACAAGGAAACGGCTTCCCAGGGACCAACTTTGGCAACCAGTGCCAGGGGCCACCTGCGGTTTACAAGGGACCAGGCCCAAATCCGAACTTAGATCAGCTGCAATCCCACTGTCCAGAACTTATTGCGGACGTCCCAGAATGTCAGAGCAAGTATGGCAAGAAGATCATCCTCTCACTAGGTGGGGGGACAAATACTTACCAACTCACTGGGACCACCGAGGGCGTCGCATTTGCTGATTTCTTGTGGGGTGCTTTTGGACCACAAACTCAAAACTGGTTAGCTAAAGGCCTTCCCCGCCCTTTCGATGGGCCCGGAAATGCTGCCGTCGAAGTCGACGGCTTTGATTTTGACATCGAGTTGCCCTCCACTGGTGAGCTAAAACGCGACGATTGGCACCCCGAGTTTGATGCTAACACAACTCCAGATAACTCAGCAGGCTACATAGCTATGATCCAACGTCTTCGCAGCCTTTTCTCCTCTGCAAGTAAGCCGTACCTCATTACCGGCGCTCCACAATGCATCGTCATAGACGCCAACATGGGCCAAATGATCGCAGCCGTGCAGTTCGATATTATCTTCATCCAGTATTTCAACACGCCTCAATGCTCCGCTCGTTCTTGGGTATCGTCAAATCCCAACTACCTCAGTACCGGAGTCGAGCAAGCAAGTGGTTTTACGTACGATAAGTGGGCCGCCTCACTTGTCGGCACAGCCAGTGCGAATGCGAAGCTTTATATCGGCTTGCTGGCAAACGTTGCCGGGAATTACTACCTGAACCCAAGTGAGCTCTCAGGGATAGCAAAAGCTTATTTTTGCAAACCCAATTTTGGTGGAATCATGCTCTGGGAAGCTACTTCTGCGGAGAGCAATGCCGACGGCCCTTACTATTCTACTGTGAAGAATATCCTGGCAGGCTACGCCTCGGATACATCTCTTTCATGTTATGGGGCACCTCCCAAGGCTTCATCTGTTGTCACTCTTTCAACTTCGACGAGGAAGACGACTTCCTCAACTGCTGGTCAAATTTCATCGACAATTCTCAAATCATCATCATCAAATTATATTACAACAACAATCGTGAAGACATCCACATCAACCAAATCAACATTCGTGACCGTCACGAAAACAAACACCATCTCAGGTCTTAAGCCATCTTCATCCGTCAAAACTGTATCAACAGTCAAACCCAGCTCCACAACCAAACCCCTTTCCAGCATCAAATCGACCAGTACGCCTCGCCCATCTTCCAGCACCAAACGCCCCACCAGCACCAAGTCCCTCACCAGCACTCTCCGGCCCTCCACAACAACGAAAGCAAAAGCGGTCAAACAACCCAAGAAAACCCCTACGCCAACCCCCGCCAAGTCAACCACCAAGACATCCGCATCACCGTCGCCGTCAGTCAAAATCCCCGACGGCGCTTGCGGCGCTCCATATGGCAATTCTTGCGGAGCAGGAAATTGCTGCAGCAAGTTCGGATACTGTGGCACTGAAGTGCAGTGGTGCGGTGATGGGTGCCAGAAGGCCTTTGGGGTGTGTTGGTAAATAAGCGTGGTGGAGGCTGGTGATGGAGTGAGAAGGAACACAAGCAAGACTGAACATATGGAAATGACAAGGTAGATGAGATTCAGACGAGGTAAGCTAAATTTTTAGATTAGGGTAAAGTAAATTCATTCAGAAGAGGTAAGAAACAAGGAAGACAGGACATAGAACGCGTGTACTTTCATGTGGTTCACTGCGCAGTCACTCTTTTGACACAGATATCCTGGCAACACACTCTTTTTGCCATGATCGTATATATTTAATTCATGTGTTACTTCAATACCAAGTCTCATATACACTGCAACAGTTCCATCAGAAATACCCTTTTTGTTCCACTTCTAGCTTGTGTGTCATAAGATCGTAACGTCCTCCTCTCTATGGTGATCTTTGCAGACTGATTTTTCTCACGATCACAACACGCAATTTCGATACGCAGGGGAAGAGAGATCTATGGGTTACCTCCCAGCTTCATCAGCGCCGAAGCAGGCTTCGATCCTGCGTGACAACTCTGCACACTTGCAGCAAGAATATACGTTAGAGAGGGAGTTCTGATGGTAGAATGTCTTCACCAATAGATCTATGTACTGAATCCGTATAATTTTGCTGGCTACTTTGCCTTCAAGCTTAGATTTTCCTTTCTTGCTGCTTACACTTTCTTCCAGACTCCCCAATTACTTACACAAACACTCTATGCAGCGCCAGACCACGACTTGAAGCTGCAGGACTCTAATGAGCAAACCTGAAATCCAACCTCCGAGACCCAGACAACTTAGTATTCTGTCTATACTCCAGCTGCTGCTCCGCAGTCATCGCATTCCACTTCTTGTCACGGATCTTGTTCTTCGTGACATAGTACGCCTTAGTGAACAAGAACAACGCGATGCTAAGCAAGTTGACAATGATCAAGTTGCGATTGCCTCGGTGGTATAGCGGCTTGTCATCTGTCTGGTATATGAACGTCGCGCAGATGGCACCAAGCTGGACAGACATGTTGTACAGCGCAGCTGCGACAGAGCGACTGCCGACATTGTTGGAGTTCTTGGATGTCCAACCGACCAAGATGGCGTGGCAGTACGGGTACGAGAGTAGGACGGTTGTAAGAGCATAGGTTCCCAAGGCGTTTTTCAAAGCTCCTGGCCAGAAGCGCAAAGCGATTAGGCAAGGTAGTGTCCAGATTGGCTGGAGCATAGAGACGAGTGTTCGCTCGTTAAGACGCTCGCTAAGCTGGGTGATGAGGAGAAGAGTAACGATGTGGAAAAAGGAGTAAGGGATCGTGAGAAGACTGATGTTGAATGTACTGAACCCCAGTGACTTTAATGTGAGACTGATATACTGTTTTGAATTGAGTCAGCAATATGATTCATAACTTTCATGTTGTTGAATATGAATCGGAAGAAAAGTGACGACAGTAAAGTCAGATGTCAGGCAGTAACCTCTCAAACAACTTGCGAGGTCTCTCTGAGGGTTTGAATTTCGTGAAGGGCAAAATTGAAGGGAGAAAACTCACAGTAGTTGGTGGAGCTTGGGGAATGTACGCAACCAGACCAATAGCATACAGCGGCCACAGGTCGTAGTCGCAAGCCGCTGCCCAGAGACGCTTGGGAGTAATAGCTTGTCGATTGTGCATGTCCCCCTTTGAGGGATCATCTCGCAACACACGATTGACGACGATCTTGATTTCTCGTTCAGTGAACCAGCCTTTGGGTCTGTACCAAGCTTTGGTCTGGACTGCGGAGGCAGGCATCATAAAAAACGAGGCGACTCCGACGGATAATGTTATGGCACCTTCAATTAGGAACAACCAGCGCCAGCCGGCCCAACCAGCTACGCCACGCATATGTAGAAGACCGAAGGCTAAGAGGGAGGTGACGATGGTAGTGGTAGATAGTGTGGTCCAGAAAAAGCTGAGGGGTTGTTAGGATGTCATGGGACTGTAGACGAGGGAAGTTGGTAGCTTACCTGAGACGGATCGGAAGCTCTCTGGAAGTATAGAAGTATGACAACCAAAGAACGATATCAGGAATGAAACCTCCCTATTGAGATGTCAGCAAGTTACGCTCAACGAAGAAAGAAAACAAACCTCAAGTAACCCGAGAATCGAACGGGTAGCGTAAAAGCTTTTCTTGCCTGTGAGAGCGCACTGAGACATGGCAACGATTGACCAGAGTGTGATTTGCATTGGAATCCATCGATCAGGTCCAATTTTCTTTGACACTAGTTGAGATGGGAGTTCGGCTAGGAGGAAAGAGAACAAGAAGATCGTGTTTCCGAAGTTGTAATCTGGATATGTTGTTAGCACTAGGTATTGATGTGCCTAACACGTGAACTTGGGAAGCATGAGACTGACCATTGGTTGTCAGCTTCAAATCATTCAGCAAATTATCAGCCACAGCTTGAACCAAGTTACCCCGGTCAACCTGAAGACCGAAGAACATGACACAGGCCCAAAGACACACTCTCCAATCGAGCCTTCGAACTAGCTTATTCTCTTCCTCCTTCGTCCAGGTGAAGTCAGGATCGAACACATGCCGGCACTCATAGTCAGATTTTTCGTAAACGAGCGCCCACTTCGCAGCAACTTCAGGATCCAAGAATGGGTTGTCTTGATAAGCCTCGCTATCCTCATCCGAATCAGAGTTGGCTGTCACGAAGGCTCCATCCTTGCGAGGAAGATCGCTGTTGTCTTCATAGTGAAGCTTGTTGTCGTGTGGCGAGCTCAGCTCCTCTCGGCTGGAGTTCTTGGTGTCCGCATCGGGCTTCTGGGTGTTTGCATCGAGCGCCATGATTCTTGGTATGATCTAGAAGCTTGACAGAATCGCCGAAGATGAGAGGTCCAAGAGGGCGCCATGCAGGTATTAATACTCTGGGCAACCCACGCCAAGATTTCGTGATGAGCTCTTCGTCGATCTGACGGATTGCATTAGTCGTGCAGGACTGTCAGGCCCACCTGGTATTCCTTGGGTTTGGCAATAAACGCTTGCAATTTTCTTCCAAAGCCACATAACGGGTGATATCCCTCGAGATTTTGCTAGCTCTGGACCCGAAGTCGCTATCGTGGTCCCCAACTCACCGAGGGAGCGTCATTCTGGAGCCAATAATCATGCTCCCAGGATTTCAGAACAACAGATTAGGAAAGATTCCGATGATGAATGTGCTACCTTTCATTGTGCAATATTCTAGAGAATTGCGAACAAGGTAATTCGCCTCATTGGCCAAGGCGTCTTCGGAAATGGCTCCAAGCTAGCACATGTCTTATTAAGAAAGTGAACAAACCTAGAACTAGATGCTGCCCGTCTGGATTCTTGCATGCTCTCGTCGGCCGATTGTGTAGCACCTGCCACCAAAATCCGCTCGTCAACTCAGACAATCATAAATTCTCTGGTCACAAAGCTCTCAAATTTCGTTCAAGCCCAATTGCATTGTCAGTCTTCCGCTGTTGGTGGCGAGATGAGTGCAAATAGTCTCTCATGAGGCAATACGCCTCGAAATTGTACAAGCCGATACCCTCGGCCGAATCCTTGTCCAGTCAGTGAGAGAGCTTATCAGATCGCAGCGATAAGGACGGAACGAAATCCAGAAGCAAAGAAAACGCGTGGACTGTGCAGCGGCGGGAACTTTCCCATGTGGAGATCCGCCGTCCTGGTGGTGGGGAGTTGGGACATGTCGTTATTGTCCCCTGTCTGGGCGTGCTTTAGCAAGCGAGGACCAACATCATGATCTCGCACTGCAACATATCTTATGATCCGACTGCGAGGACTGGGCAAGGTACCGAGGCCTTAGTGTATTGCTGGAATATAGAGGCGATTAGTAATCCTATTGAGATGATTTGTTATGAGGAGACAGAAATGGTGAATTGACGTTAGACAAAGCTCCCCACAGTGTGTGACTGATATCACGTGCAATGCCGACATACTTACGTACTACTTCTTCCCAAACGCGCAAATTATATTATAGATAAGTGGGCTTATAAATTGACTCAAAATTCAATTCGGATATATGTAAATACAGAAGTTATTGACAATTACCATATACGGAATTTGTCACATTTTTCATTATACATCGAAGTGCACTCAAACTACCGCTTCGGCCAACGCCTCGGTTCGGCTCTTGCTCTCCGGATCAAAGAACGGCTTCTCCCCGACACTAACAGTCCTGACTCCGTACCTTTCGCCTTGGCCTTCAATATCATATGTAGCAGTATGGAATACAGATCTGTTGTCCCAAATAGCCACATCGTTCTTGTTCTGCCACTTCAGTCTAACCTGCAAATCATGGTTGTCAATCAACAATCTCTCGAACCACTCCAGGAGCGCCTTTGACTCGAGATCCGATACGTCGTTGATGTGAGAGATGTGTCCACCCACTGGGAAAATTGACTTCCAGCCCGTAGTAGGATTGGTACGGACGACCGGGTGCACAGCAGTCAAGTCCTTGCCGACGTTTTCTGGTGCTCCTCGTGGCTTGTCGTAAATTTCAAAACCACCACGTTGAGCGGCTTCAGTAAAACCAGGTTGGCTGAAAGTGGCAGTCAGGCCTTCGAGGAATTTTTGGTACGGGCGCGAAATTCTGTCGTATATCTCATAGCCGGATGCCCAGAGGGTATCGCCACCAGTCTTTGGCAGCTCAACGAGACGAAGAGATGAATAATCAGCTGGCTTAGGTTCGAAACTAATATCAGCGTGCCACCCGCCTGCCTTTTGCTTTCGTGGACGAAGTTTTGTATTGTCTTTGTAGAGCGTTTTGTTGAGCTCCGAGTCAATTGTACTGATCTCGAGATCTGTGACCCGGTAGCCCGCACGGTCTGAGTTCAAGATGGGATGGATGTGAAGGCCAGAGCTCTCTGGTTTACCACCTGCAAGACCCAGCTTTTGAATGAGCTCCTTCTGCAAGTCTGCAGTGAGGTTGTCCTGGGAACGGAAGAACACTACACCTCGTTGGGAGACTGGTTGTGTTAGTCGAGAAAACAAATCAAGATTGGAAACATACTGGTAAGAGCTAACTCCTTTAGAAGCTCCTCTGAGTTGGGAGCATTCAAGATCTCAACAAGATTGAGGGTAGGATACTCCCGACCGATGATGGGCGTGGATTCGATGTGTTCATATTTGTCCAAAGAGCCATTGCTCTTAGGATAGGTCCTCGCGCTTGAGGATATCGCTTCCAACTTCCCAGGGTGAACTGGAATGGTGGTTTGCGCCTCGACCTCAGTTGCTGATGGTGCCATAATTTCGAATCAGGTACGTTCGTGTGAGTTTGTTCTGATATTGTGGAAGTATTTCTGCCCGGTGACGAGTTATGGAGGGGCAACGGAGTACTGAAATGTTCTGCACCAGTCCAGAGCATTGGATTATATGTACTCCGCCATGCAGGGAATTATGATGATAACTTGGCAAGCGGAACACGGCACCGAAGACTCATGATCCTTCTGCCATTGAGTATCATAATGGCGAGTCCACAGTCAAGCTGACGAATATCGAGACACAGAAACTCGAACGACAAGCACATGCTCCCCAAGCGATATCCAGAAGGATCATTCGTTCCGTACAGCACCTCCTGCGAAGCGATAGTTGATCAAATCTCACCCCACCTGACGCCATACAAACGCATTGACATCTGTCTAAGTGCGGGGAAATAAAATAGGACAGTAATCGCAAAGCGCATGTGGACGTGAAGCCATGTGGATACGTACTTCCCGCGAGAAGTTGCGTGCTTTAAGGCTTTGAACGCGACTTGCAGGAGTACCCACAACCAACAAATCGTCTGCTCGAAAGCACGACTCCGAGCGGACGAAGATAAGAAGAAAGGCACGGAAATTAGAAATAAACTCCGGAATCGCATCTGAAGACATGCACTGGTCAACAACTGTGATTGCTTCGAGTAAGCACTCGCGATGGGGGTTGGAAAGCCTTTACGGCAGCTTTGCTATTAAGGCTACATTGCGCGATTGGTCTGGAAACACTTGGCGCATGGAAGCCACTCGAGCCAGATTGCGATACAAGTTTGATTGTCATTGAGGGGAACATGATGGACGAATACGTTGTGTTGTCGGTGACAATCGATGTCGAGGAAGGAGTGTTGTGGAAATCGCCAGAGACAATCCTTGCGGCCTTCCACAGGCCTGATTCGCCACATCTGTCCATTTTACCGTGAACTCCTGAACATTGCTCGATATCAACCAATGAAGAAGCTCAAGATGTGAGGAACAAATTGTCCTTCAATTTCAGATATCCGAGTGCAATTGTGAATATATCAAACAACCCTAATGAGTAAACAATGTCCCCTCACTTTTGAAAATTCCACTATTCTTGCTTGTTGAAGTGTCTTTCAATCTTCGTCAATATATTCGTAATTATCGAAGATTAACACAGCGATGCGCTCTCATGATCCTTTAACATTCCCATACTTCATAATTCATAACTCACCTCTTCCCAATTCTTCGATTTTCCACTGATCATACGTCCTTAGTACCTGTGGCCCCTCGCTCTCAACAATATATCCCAACTCGCACTTCGTAAACTCAACGACCTCCTGAGTCGCCACACTCTCGTAGTACGCGTCAAGCCTGTCGTCCAACGCATCTCCCAATGTCCTTACATTTCCTGCAGGGTGAATTACTGACCATGGAAAGACACATGTTGTTCCTTTGCAGGACTTGGTGACCATGAGGAGGGCGTCGAGACGAGGTAGCAGCTTGGAGATTGGGACGGAGAGGGAGGTAATTTCCAGTCCAATGACGGCAGATGGGGAGGCTGAAATTGGATACAGGTTGTGAATTTGGTGGGGATCGGTCTGTGATGTGATGTTAGTATTGTGTCTTAAGAATGGAGAAGAAACTTACAGTGAGGTCGTAAAGCTCATGCTCGTTATTGCACCAGACAGCATAGTATAGATTATAGTCCTCACTAATGACTCTCAGGGCCTTGTAAGTGTTGTTCGCGGCATAAGCGACTAATATTTTCACCATCAGCATTCACAAGCAATCTGAAAAACTTGAGTAAGTTCTTACCAAATTTCCCATCATCAAGTGAAAACACATGAGTACCTTCTGCAATGGCGCGTCCCCAAAACTCCACGTTAACATGTTCCTGTCTCTCACCTTTTGCAATCTCAATCTCCCTTCCATTCAACGGAATTGGGCTTCCATCCAAATTGTCCCAGCCCCACTCCGCCCCGGCAAGTCTCAATATCGTTGGTGCAAGATCTGTATGGGCAGTAACCACATCTGCCTCACCAACTGGCACCCCAGGTCCTCTAATGACAAGTGGAATATTGATATCCTCTTCGAACCCACACTCTTTGCCTGGTGGGAGTCGATGCTGCGATATGTGATAGCCATTATCTGTGGTGTAGATGATGTATGTGTTGTCCAGAATGCCGTAGTCTGTAAGACGAGTCACAATGCCTTCTACAATTTCGTCGACGGCTTGAAGAGCTTGGAGTCTAGACCGGTAAAAGTCATCGTTGTATTCAATGACTGAGTCAGTGAGCTTCGCTAATTGCTTTACCCATGATGCTCCTCCTGGCTGTAAAGTATAAGCGATAAATATCTGCCGAATGGAATATTATTTCTCACCTTATCAGGGTTGAAATTGGCGTTTCTTGGGACCTTAGCATCAGGAAACAAATGCTTGTGTCTCTCAGCCGGAATAGGTGCCGTCATAAAGACCTGTCGAGTTCCGTTCACCCACGTCACGTCATTCAGATCAACATTCGAATGTGGAGCAATAGGCGCCACAGTCAAGAAGAACGGCTTCTTCGAGTTGACTCCCTCCTCTAAAAGACCATACGCCTTGCGTGCAATCAGGTCCGTCGAATACTCGCCCTTGTGACTAATTGGCAAGTTCCCGTTGCGCTGGAAAGTGGCGTTCAAGTATTCGTATGTGTGAGGATCCAGGAGGAAGTCTGAAGATGTCCATCCTGACGGCCTCGGGTTGTTCCAGTTGTCGACTGTATGTGAATTAAACAGTTTTCCTGTGTAATAAGTAGAAAACCCGGCCTCTTGAAGCCACAGAGGGAGCCAATCACTGTTGAAACCCTGGGAGATGAATTTAGGATATCCACCTAGACCAAGGTTAATTATATCCTCCCAATATCCGGAGCAGAACAACCTACCATAAGGAGGAAACACATCGGTCACATTGGTATTGTGTGCATTACGCCCCGTCCATACTATTGTTGCCTTATCAGTATTGTGTACCTGGTTGGAAGTGACTGCAAAAACACACGTGTGACTCTAGAAGGACAGCAAACAGCGGTGGTACAATAGTGCTTCTTGTAGAAAGTCCCCTGATCCGTGATATGTTTTTTCAACAATGGCATATAATCCAGAGAGCCTAAATGCAAATCCTGATCATCTGTCAAAATGACAATGATATTTGGTCTGCCATCTACTCCATCAACAAATGCTGCTTGTCCAGGGTTCGTGGCACTGATAACCACGCTCAGTGTTGCAACCAGGAAGATTGGTAGTTTCATGTTGACTGCAGCTCGCAATGAAAATAAAGACTGGAAGTCTCGAATTCAATTGAAATAGTGGTTTGCATGACGAGGCGAAGAGAGACGTGGAAGGGTTAGCAAGGGTGGAGTAAGTCGGTGGGCCTTGCATCTCTAGCGCAGCTTTATGCAGCATTGTGGGGTAACAAAGAATTGCGAGGAAAGGCCTGCTGATTTCGTGATGCAAGCCATGCAAGCCATGCCTGTGTATGCCAAGACCCACCCGATAGACTGGTCAGTGGTTGCAGCTAACACCAATGCATACGAAATAAGCAAGATTGGATAATTGAGGCTTGACATAAGTAGGGGAAAGCGGCGGAGTGGTGAAAGGCAAGCCGTGAAGCGTATGTATGATCATTAATTAAAGTATCTGTATAGTGCCCTAATTCATGAACTCTCTCGGTACCCATGAACAGTTGAACTAAGTCTATATGAGTTGAAAGAGTCGACTAAGCATATGTAAACGCTCTCTACTCCCTCCTCTTCTTTCCTTCCTCGGCGTTGATGAAGCGTGTAGTACTCAAGCCACGATCATGTCTGGCAACAAAAGATCCGAGGATCTTGTCCTTTCGCACTTGGCTAATGGCCTCGTGATATCCTTCAGTAGCCCATGGTCGAGGATTCAGCTTCGGCCAGTTAACCTAATCTAGTCAGTAAGGCATCTTTGCGTGGATGGAGATAAATACGTACGTAGAGCATTCCATTGCTGTAAATGAAGTGGAAGGACCACACGGATACTGCGAACCAAAAGATGATGAACAGTCTCAGAGGAAGAACAGCCGCGTCGGGCATGCGCCTCGAGAAAGTACCAACAAAAACGAAGAATAAGCTGAAAAACAGGACGTATGGCATGGCTTGGATAAACAGGGGTCGTCTGTCAGAAAATACAAACTGAGATCCCGTATTTGGGAGATAGTTGCCTAGAAAAAGGTCAAACGCATCTTGCCTGGGGCCATCGGCGAAGTTATTCTTCACATATCTGGTGATTGAATTCTGAAGATCTTGAAGAGCACCGGCTTTAGTTCGTTGACCAGTACGGGTGAAGTCGGTCTTGAGCGCCCCAGTTCCGGAGTAGGATTTCGAGACCACATCAGCATTGTCCGCCCAAAGTTTCCGGAAGAGAACCTCGAAGTCGGCGTCAGCCGAAGTGAAAGTTTCGCCGCTTGACAGGACGCCCAGATCGGTAAGTTGACGGTTAAGAGTCCACCGTCCAAGCATACTCTGGACCACGTTTGTACGGTCAAGACAATCCATACAATTCGTTCGGACAACGCTTGTTTGGTGATTTCGTACTTCAAGTCTCCCTTCAATATCAGCAGGCATGTCGACTCCACGGAAATACTGCTGCCTATCAAGAGAGTCATGGAGTTGATCGAGAAGAAGTTGTGCTCGATGCCATTGAAGACCCTTGGTTTCGTTATGGAAGTCAAAGTACACATAGTGCAACCGGTCGAACTCTTGCCGTCTACCGCTGGGCTCAATAACATGGAACTTTTCATCCGAGGCGCCGTCCTGTTGGTGACTCTCTCGGGGTGACGATACGAGAAGCTTGATCATCTGTTCGTAAGCTTCTTTTACTCTCACTTCTCTGCCCTTCTGGTTGACCAGGTTGACCAGATAATTGTCTCCATAGAGACGAATTTGTTCATCAAAATGAGCCTTGGCTGCCGAAACGGCTGTCTCTACACCTCGAATCTGGAGGCGGGGCGTATAATGAAGAGTGTTGACTTCGGCCCAGTATATTGGCACACTTCCTCTGGTTTGAACGTAGGACATGATCTGCACTTCCTTTCCTCCCGATCCACCAACCTTACCATTCTGCATACCACCGCCTCCGGCAAACCCTCCCATTCCACTCGTACTATCATTCAGAATGACAATTTGCTCAGTCTCGTTAAAGTTAGAAACGTGGCCTAGCTCATCAATTCCCCTAGAGAAATAACGGGTACCTGCTCGGTGTCTCGATCGTCTTGTAATCAACACGACGGTCAACGGAGTTGATTTTACGCGCGTCGAACAGATTTCGAGCATGCCAAACATCAGAGGCAATATATAGGGGTCAACCCCAGGCTGCTGTCCCGTTTGTTGCCGGGTTCCCGAAGTCCTGAAGTCGATCAAATCTGATTGTACAAACTTGTTCCAGAAGAATCGGTCGTCTGCCCTCTTCCATAATGGAACAGAGGCATCAGCCTGCGACTGACGCTGAAAGGTGTTTGTGATATCGAATGAGTATGAAAAATACAATGGACTTGATTTGATGAAAGTCTTGAGGAGGGCCAGATATGCGTCTTCGTCCGCATCGTGGAGGGGTCGTTCTCGGAGAGGAAGAAAGTCAGTCGCGATAACTTTATAAACCATATGCCCCTTGAGTCTTCCCATGGGCTGGGCTTTAGTGATCACAATGATATACTTGTCTAGTGATGCATCAGCTTCTATGCAACGTAACTCGCTTGGTATAATTACCCAGTCGCAGCTTGATCATTCCCAAGATGCCCGCGATGCTCGACACTCTTTTCCCACCCAACAATCCTCCGTCATTCAATCGAAGATCTCCGGAGGGACGGTCGACGATCAAGGTGGGAGCTGATGGAGAGGAGGGCGACGTGAAGGCATAATGGGACGCAGATGCGTGGACATTGATGTCCCGAAAGGGGAGGGGAGACATCGTAGGAGGAAGAGGGGGCAGCTCTGGCGATTCGGCCTTGCTCTGCGACTGTGACTGAAGAGCTGCTGAGCGGGATAAGTGGCAGTTCTAAATTCCTGAAGTTGGAGCCTCGTGGTGGTGGTGGCAGGTGGATCTAGTGCTAAGAGCGGGAGAGAAGCGTGGCTCTATCAAGCAACGATGACGGGTTTGTGGTTGGCAGAGCAGAACAAAACAGAACAGCCAAGTCAAAATCTTGGCAGTTGCTCCCGTCGAAGCGCAGGGTACTTTGGATTTTGTTGAATCTCAGACCAGCTGGTAGCCAAAATATCTCTCGATCCTAGTTGCCGTTCTTTTCTTTGCTATTTGTGGTTGTAGACAGCTTCTACGGCAGTACCTTGTACCAATCTAGATGGAGTCGGGCTATCTCCGTCCCTCGTGTCCACAAGAGCAAGGCCAAGAGAAGACAATACGTGAAATGCCAGTTCTATTATATTGTTGCACAATTCATCCAAAATTGCCTCCCCATCCATCGTAAGCCCGTGAAGTGCTGCTCCCTCCAATCCCGATCCATAACTGCACCTCGCCATTTATCGCCTCCCGGATTACGCATTACGCAGTGTGGCTTGCAACGGTCACGTGTCGTTTCTAGCTCCCGCTGCCTTCCCTTCAGGTCCTCATCGGAACATCGTCACCTCAGTCTTGCTGCTGCAGACAGTCACCCAACCGTCTTCATATTCGCTACAGAGGTTCCTATTTCGCCGCCCTCATCGAGAACCCCCTTCCAGTCCGTGCGATCACCAATACACTTCCGAATCTCCACAACTTCACCTCGAACATGGCTGCCCGAGGTCCACCAGGCTCCCGTGGAGGGAACAACCGTTTTGCGCAGTTTAAGCTGGTTTTGCTAGGTGCGTTGAATCGTGTCTGAAAGCCGGATGCCTATGCTAATAATCTACCAGGGGAATCTGCGGTCGGAAAGGTATGATCGGCGAAATTGAGTAACCGGGCCTCGAAGCTAATATCAAGCAGAGTTCCCTTGTCCTGCGTTTCGTCAAGGTAATTAGGCACATCGGAGAAGCGTATCTAGGCAGAGCTAACAGGACTCAAGGATCAATTCGATGACTTCAGAGAGTCAACAATCGGCGCCGCATTTCTCACCCAGACAATCTCGTTAGATGATAATACCACAGTGAAGTTCGAAATATGGGATACTGCTGGCCAGGAGAGATATAAGTCTCTGGCGCCGATGTACTATCGAAACGCTAACTGTGCCGTTGTGGTCTATGATATTACACAAGCTGTGAGTGCCCAACGGTAGCTGATAGCACTGTTCGCATTTCACTAACATATATGGCAGTCATCCTTGGATAAGGCAAAACAGTGGGTGAAGGAACTTCAACGACAAGCAAACGAGAACATCATCATTGCACTAGCTGGAAACAAGCTCGATTTGGTTGCGAGCCAGCCCGACAAACGCGCGATCACTACAGCCGATGCCGAGGCATATGCGCAAGAGGCAGGTCTACTATTCTTCGAGACCTCCGCGAAAACATCAGAGAACGTGCGAGAACTGTTCACATCAATTGCGAAGAAGCTTCCTTTGGATCAGGCAGGGCCACGGAATCCGCGGGCTGGTGGGCGAGGTGGAGTTGAGCTGAGGCCCGAGGCATCAGGAACGCAAGCTGGAAATGGGTGTGCATGTTAAAGATGTCCTAGGTTCACGGACTATCGAACATACGTGACAAAGGGTTGATACACCGCTCAATGACCAACCCACCTTCACGGCCTTCGAAATGAAAGATCGATGTCCTATTCGCATGAACTTGCCTGATTACGGTGGAAGAGGCATTATAGATGCGGTCATGGGGATATTTTACGAGAGCAGTCTTTAATACCTGGATTTGTCTTAGTTCTCTAGCAGGGTCAGTTAAACGGCAAGTTTGTCCTGCACGGCGTGAAGGTTTTCTCTATTGAATCGTTCTGCGGCATTTTTGGGTGTAAGATACGCAATAGAACACATTGAACACATGACTTTGCGAGTGAACAACGGTGTGAAGTGAAAAGAGCGCAAACTCTAAAAGTGACTTTATGGCTTGACTCCAAGAACTGTGGTGGTCGAGAATGTGCAGTCAACGGTGGGTGTTCGGCTTGTGCTCGCAGCCTTGCTCTCCCGCATCATCGGCTGGGCAAGCTTGCTTGCACCTTGCCCAGAAAGTTCTGTCCGCGCCATCCAACACCACAACCACAACAACTCCTGTCGCTCAACGCAGCCCCCCGCCTGTCATGCTGCGCGCTTCATATCGGTCATCGAGGCTGTCTGGCTTCACGTCCCGAACCAATGCTGGCCGTCAATGGCACGCTGTTCAGGTAAATCGGGTGGTCTCGGGAAGCATAGTATGAGCTCTAGAATCTTCAATCTTCTCAATTGAATAGCAGAACTGTTACTAATTAGACTGTGAAAGCAGAGAACCTTCGCCGATGAGAAGAAAGCCAGTATCGCAGATTCGAAGCCCATCGTGCTCCCTGGCTCACAGAGCGCTGGAGCTTCAGCACCACCACCACCGGGACCAGTCGCAACTTCATCGAGTGCGAGGGTTCCAATCATCCCAGCGACGCCCAGCTCCACGACCATTCCAGCTGATAGCGTTCCTCTAACACCTCCTCCTCCCCCGCCAGCTTCTTCTATCCCTCCACCGCCTCCACCACCGGCCCCAAAGCCCCGAAAGTTCTTCCGCAAGTTCTTTACAACTATCTTCCTACTTAGCACAATTGGATTCGGAGGAGGTGTCTATTATTCCAGAGTCAATGATAACTTCCATGACTTCTTCACGGAGTATGTTCCTTTCGGCGAGGACGCGGTGCTCTACTTTGAGGAGAGGGAATTTCGACAGCGGTTCCCAAAGATTGCGGACCGTGCTGGAACAAGACCTAAAGATACCAGCGAATCGATAAAAATTCCAAGTCAAAGTGGAGTATCATGGAGGGTTTCTGAAGACAAGACCAGTGGAAGACATGCAAATGCCACCAAGCCAGATGCACCAAAACCAAAAGAGGCCCTAAAGACACCAGAGGAAGTCAAGCCAGTTGAGAAAGTCAAGGCTGTAGAGATTGCAAAGAAAGAAGCAGAAGTGCCCAAGCCCTCGCCACCTCCAACCCCCGTCCCAGAAGTTGCTGCCAAGCCTGTGAAGGAGTCACCAAAGAAAGAGGCACCAAAGGCAGTCGCATTCACTGCTCCTGAGGTGGATGAGCCCTCTCGGTTCCCTCCTGAAGTGACTCGCATCGATCCACTCAATATTAAGGATGCCAATGAGCCACTTGTTCAGGATTTGGTGAAGATCATCAACGACATTATTACTGTTGTGAACGCGGATAATGCCAACTCTAGATTTTCTACCACTATCGGAAAGGCAAAGAATGAACTTGCTAAAGTTGGAACAAAAATTAGGGCTCTGAAGGAGGCCGCTCAGAAAGATGCTGATGCTAAAATTAAGGCTGAGAAGGAGGACTTTGACCGAGCTGCGAAAGAGCTCATTCGACGAGTTGAAGCCGAGATGGCACATCAACAATCAGAATGGCAAGAGGAGTACCAAAGTGAACGCCAAAAGATTCAGGAGACTTATGAGCAAAAGTTGAAGACTGAGGTGGAACGTGCTAATGAGTTGAACGAGCAACGATTACAAAACCAATTGCTCGAGCAAGCTGTGGAAATGAAGCGCAAGTTCATGCAGGATGTCAAAGATCGCGTGGAAGAGGAGCGTGATGGTCGTCTTGGCAAGCTTTCTGCTCTCACAAACACAGTCACTGAGCTAGAGAAGCTTACCACCGACTGGAACTCTGTCCTTGACGCAAACCTGAAGACCCAACATCTTCATGTAGCAGTAGAGGCTGTACGTTCCAACCTGGAGAAGAGCCAGATCCCACGTCCTTTCATTAAGGAACTGGCTGCTCTGAAGGAAATTGCTGCTGATGACCCAGTTGTCAACGCGGCCGTAGCTTCCATCAACCCAATAGCTTACCAAAAGGGTATCCCATCTTCATCACAGCTTATTGATCGTTTCCGACGAGTTGCAACTGAGGTCAGAAAGGCTTCACTCCTGCCTGAGGATGCCGGTGTTGCAAGCCATGCGTCAAGCTACGTCTTGAGCAAGCTGATGTTCAAGAAGAAGGGCCTTGCTACCGGTAATGATGTGGAGAGCATTTTGACTCGAACGGAAACCTTCCTCGAGGAAGGTGATCTTGATAATGCGGCGAGAGAGATGAATGGACTGCAAGGATGGGCGAAGACTTTGAGCCGGGACTGGCTTGGCGAGGTTAGGAAGGTACTGGAGGTTCAGCAAGCTCTTGACGTAAGTGTCTATTACAATCTGATAGAAGGGTTTTACTAACAATGTTTTGCAGGTAATTGCAACAGAAGCAAGGCTGCAGAGCTTGAGGGTCGAGTAAATTGCGACATTTTCGTTTGTACATGCATGAAGGGGGAGAAGTGGTCCAAGTGGCTACTCTTGGGCTTGTATGAGATACAAAATAAATAGATATGTACTTTATTCCGCCTCTTGATGTCAGTTTGAAGTTTTCAGACCTGCCAGTCAAAATGTGCTCTGTGCCGTGAGAGTCTTCATTGACCAAACCCTGTGTGCCCTTGGAAACCCATCCTGGCTGTATAACAATGCTCGTCGAAGCATGAAAACCCTAGTAAACGTTGGCTCAAGTCAGCATGGCTCTTGATTTATATAGTATGTCTTGATTTCGAGGGATATATAACTCGTTTCTCTCTAGCCAAGATCCGAATACAATATCCGATACACGCACTCGTCATGCATCTCGATCTATTCCACTCTATAAATCTCCCGCCCTAGTATGGAAGTCCCTGTATTTCCTGCCCTTGCCCTAGCCCCGGCACCCTCCACATCTCCCATCCCTTCAGCCTCAAACCTCCTATCCGCCCTCCTCGTCACTTCAAATCCTTTAGGTGCGCCTCCGGCTCCAGTTCCAGCGGTGTCTCTCCCACCACGACCAAGCATGACCATTGCTGGCTCCGTCCCCCTCCGCTTCCTCCTCCTCCATCTGAACCACGCAAAGATACAACATAGCACTATGAAAAACAGTACTAGCGAGATACCTAGGCCGATCCATGCTCCGACGGAGAGGGGTTTGGATTTTGAGCCACTGTTGTTGGTTGGGATTGCGGTGGCTGAGTTTGGAGTGGGGGATGTGCTTTCAGAAGGTGGTTGTAGTGGCGGGGACGGTGTGGATAGAGAAGGTGTGAATGTGGAGAGAGGTGCGGGATCTGTTGTTATCCCCTCGCTGGACGGTGCTGGTGAAGGGAGTGTACTGGTGGATGGCGGGGGAGCTGCAACCAAAACCGGCAAGGCAGTCAGGGTATCTGCCGCACTTGAACTTGTCATCGTGAGCATGGATACCCTTTGCGTTTGTACAGCTTCGTCAGAGGAAGTCGGCGTGCTATCCGCGCTTGATGTGCTTGTGGGAGAAATGTCGGGAGTTGATGTATCTTCGAAGATGGTTACAGTTGGAGCAATGGAGGCTGTCTCCCCATATTGCGAAGTATCAGGAGGAGTTGTAGAACTCCCCGATAGGGAAGATGCTGCGACTCCAAAAAGGACTGTTTTATTGCTGGCAGACATTGAAACAACAGATATTGGACTTTAGAGGCAGGGTTTCAAGTGAAGGGCATACCAGACTAAGGAGAAAGGAGAAGCAGGTACACTGAAGCAATGAGAGGAAATTTCAACCGCAATATGTTTGAAATTTGCAGTTGAGAGAAACGCAATGGCTCTGACCGTTGAAAAAGAGTGGTGAGCAGCTCTGTTGTACTTCTTCCGGGCCTGCAAATACCCGTGATAAGCAGAAGTGTTAGGTATGAAACTCGAACGCGGGGCCGTTGTGTTCAACGGTACTGCTTGTTGTGTGGCTAAGCACTCTGGAGGTGTCACTACAGTGTGACAGCAAGCAAGTTGCCATCCGTCACCTGATGTTTGCTTGATATGCAATGCCACTTCTTAGATGAGAACCGTGACCACGTTGATTAATCTAATGCAATGTAACTGTGAGTATTACGTTGAAAGCATGAAGAAGTCGCGCTTTCCTTTGCAGTGATTATACCAAGCTTGCTCGCAGTATAGACTTCTGAGTGAGTTGGTATCCTTCTGCGCCCTGGCAGAAATAAGCTTTACCCTCACTGGAGATAGTATAGCGCTAATTAGACAAATGCCGAGTACCTATTCTGTTCTATATCCAACAGCCAGCCTCAGATGAGATGTGGTGATCCAGGAACTAAAGCAGTAGAAGCTAAAGTTTGGTACTTTTGGAAAGACCGCTCAGGTATTGACAAAGACAAAGATGACAGCGACTTAGAAATCAGGAGTTGACAGAACATCATGATTGGTAGACTGGCCGTCTGACTATCAACAAGCCAGCATAGTTGGCTTTGAATATGGATAGAGCGACCAGTGGCTATCCTGATGTAAAATCTGTAAAATCAATTTGCTACCTTTGTGTCCTAGGTCTCGTATCTCTCTTTTGGGAAGCTGACCGAGGTTTGAACACAACTGCAGGGACTGCGTAGATATAAGTGGCTTCATAAACGATATAGAAACGCATGAGATCCGGAGCTTGCATGAGGAGGCGTGTCGGTTATGCAGAGCAGTCTGACACTTGAAGATCCCAGCGACATATCTCAATGGCGATATCGGCAAATATCTTGTTTCTTGATGGGAATCAATAATATGCATGCACGATACTGCGTTAAGATGCGAATATAGAATAATGGGTTCTTAAGATAAGAGAGATTAGACAATGAAAAATCCATGGATCTGGAGATCCAGTGTCTTGGACATACATCTGTGATTTGCCAGCCTCTCTGAAAGTCCAATCGGAACAAGTTTGCGAGTAAGGCGTGGGAGGAATCGATGAAAAGATACGGAGTCCTCTCTTCGACCTTCAAAAGGTACTTCAATTGGCCGTATGTCGTATTGCAGACCAATGAATAGGTAAAGTAGTAGTGAGTGGGGAATGTTATGCAGTCAGCTTCGCAAGGAAGACTGCTCGATAGGAGTTCTCTGCTATGGCTCACAAACGGACCAGCAAATAGCACTTGGGGAGAATACGAGGAGAACTAATCAGCAGTCTTCCTTACCTTTTCAACATCATCGTTTTCACATATATACAGCTGTCTATCACTCTTTGTGAACAGACACTCTCCCATCATCAACCTTCATCGACCACCAGTTTCTAAATCACACAATAATCAGCCCTCTCAACAGGTAAGCAATTAAATCCCCACAATTGAATGAAGCTGAGTCAAGCATAGATTTCGACTCTTCAGGTCACTTGCTTTCAAGATGCCAATCTCATTCTTGCCATCTCCTCAAGAGCCCAGCTCTCCCACAACCCCAACGGCAGCAAACACTGAGAAAGAAATCTCAACTTCAAAGACCAATGTGCTGAGGGCACCAGGGGAGGAGAAGGCGAAGATCAAGGACGACCGAGAGGTTTACGAAAGCCCTATCAACGTCACTGATATCTGCTTCGTGCAATAATTTCCCCATACAAATTGTAGAATGGAGGCGTAGGGGAAGTCGAAGAAGTGTTACTAGGTGGATCATTGGGTAAAGAGTTGAGTGGATGATGTGTTATTTAGATCTTCACAAACCCAAATGGTTGCAATAGAGGATAGATCCTGCGTGAGATATTCCACAATCGCTGTCTGAGTACTGAATTCTGTATCGAATGGATACTCGTTTTCCTTCTATCTCTTAGCATACACCTCGAGCTATCTTCATGTGGCGTGCATTAACTCCAACATTTAATTCATGCCTTCATACTCTGGTTGTGAGCATCGAGTATTCACTTGACGAGCACTAAGTGTAGGCGGGCTTTAGCGCCATCAACAGCGGGACGAGCCGAACCTAGCTTCAGCGCAACCACCCCACTGCACTTCATCTCAATAGCTACAATGTATACTCACCCACATCAGCCCTCGCGAACTCGCACAGAAAATTATCAATCTACCGTGTTAATATTACTCTCAGCAAATTTAAGTAATTGATAGCTTAAAGCACTCGTAGAAACCTTTCTCCTTCTGTCTCCCTGCCAATCTGAACCCACCAACCATTCAACCCCTGAAATCCAACACCACAATCGACAGACACAGCAAGGCTGAGCGTCCTCTTCCCACTAAGAAGAACGCAACTCTTGCTGCTTCAAATGCTCAGTGCGTACCATCTGATACAATACCATCCAATCATTCCCTCCTTTGGCAATGCGTACCAAACCTCCGGGTTCTCGGTGTGGCTCTCTGAACAAATAGACAGGGGATGTGGAGTCGCGCGCCTTGCACACCAATGGGCTGAGCAGCCCTGAATCCCGGTCTCCAGGCAGATTTGCTGCAGGCCCCATCTATTTCCGCCACCAACTTCATGATCTGCCTGATTTTATTCTTTTGAAATACTCGTCTTGTCCATTCAAATGTCAATTTGGTCATTCATATCTTCTTCCGCCTGCTGTTGGTTTTGTAAACGGCTGAGTGAGTTGGCTGTATCTATCGCTTGCCTTATCCGTAGGCGCTTTATTGCCATAGCATGAGAGAGTCTTGGGATCTTCGGACAACATAGGGCCGGATTCGAAGCTGCAGTATTCTAGGCTAGTAGAAGCCATGGGAGGGGTAAGCCAAAAGTTCTCAGCTTGGCCTTTCAACTCGTGTAGTTAGAATACTTACTAACAGATATCGTAGAAGGATTTCTTTCGCTCCTGGAGATCACCACGTACCCAAAAGGACTCCTCTGAGCCCACCCCATCTACCGTACTGGGCGCCCCGGACTCACCCTCCACAGCACCCCAGCAAGCCGTCGCCGCAGTTACAATCACAAGCCCACCTTTAGAGCTAGAACACACAGGCCTAATCCACTTGAACAAAGATACACCAATCCCAGACACCTACTCGGAAGGAACGTTCCCAATCGACATTATTGCCGTGCACGGCCTCAATGGCGGCCCATATTCAACATGGACTCACTCAAACGGCACTTTCTGGTTACGGGATCTGTTGACAAAGGAGCTGCCTGGCGCCAGGGTATACTCCTTTGGCTATGAAGCGAAGGTATTCTTGTCGCTTGGGACTGGTGGGTTTGAAGATTTTGCCAGACAGTTGTTGGAAGATATCCGAAGTGAGAGAGGGACTCCGGCTGTGAGTGATTTTTCCTACTCATTTTTGCATTTGATGCCTAGTCCTTTTGATCAATATACTTCGGATGAAATCCGGAAAGATCTTATTTTGTGCGGTGTTACATTTTCCCGGATAACAGGCTGGAGCAGTGACCATGTGTCAAGAAGATAGTGTCTTTAGTAAGTCACTATAGTTGCTCCATTAATGCAAAATAGTCAGTCTTCAGAGCCTTTGACTGTTGAATACACTAGTATCTCGTCAGCATTCATTGTATAGCATTGATCAGTTGTAACAAACACTTGTCAGGCGATCACTAATATTTTACAGCTCCAGCGTAGGCCTATTGTGTTCGTTTGCCACAGCATGGGTGGCATAATCGTCAAGAAAGCCCTCAATATAACAACTGTCGACCATGCGCGATTCTCTCCCATCATAAAAGCTACCGTGGGAATTTTATTCATGGCCACGCCGCATGGAGGCTCTGCTGCCGCCAGCACAGGTGCCATCGTCGCAAAGATGAGCAACGTTCCTTTCCTGGGACGCATGCAGGTATCGAATGCAAATCTTGTCACATCCCTGAAACTCGATTCGAAGGAATTGCAAAATATAGCCCGAGACTTTAGGCATTTAACGAAGGATATTAATATATATAGTTTTATTGAGCAAATGAAGATTGTTGGTATTGGAATTGTAAGTCTCCCCTAGGCCGCTTTCTTGTTCAATGCTAATACGGTGTCAGATCGTCGACCAGAAGAGTGGAAGTATGAATGTTGATAAAGAAGTTGTAATCCCCATGGGCGGTTATGATCATAGATCTATTTGTAGATTTGAAGCCGGGAACAGTGTAGGATATAAGCGGGTTTTGGCTGTTTTGAAAGAGGTTGCCGTTGAGGTGACGATTAGTCAGTGATAGATCTACCTGACTCTTTCTATTAATTCACCATTGCCAAGTGTGCCTATTCTAACTTCTGTGATTCTGGTAGAAGTACATGCTGAGCTCTTCGAGGAAGATTGGCGTAAGTGTTCGCATTGAGGAAGAAGAGCTGAAACTGACTGCACACAGCTTGCCTGCAATCACTCTCTTTTCCAGGAATTCAGTACAAAGCGACAGCACATTCTAAACACCCCAATTCGTGCAACTGGCTTCCAGATCACCCTACCTACCGGAGTTTCTTATCATCGATCTCGGATTGTCCTATGCTGCTACTGACAGGCCACCCTGGAAGCGGTAAAAGCACGCTGATGACTTTCTTATTTACAGCTTATGCTCGGCTGCCCTCCCATGCTCAGGGTATCTGCTTGGGTTTCTTCTTCAATGGAAATGGAAACATGATGCAGCGATCGAAGCTCGGGATGTCTAAAGCACTGCTTTGGCACTTGTATCAGCAAAGTGTCGACGCCAGAAACATGATTTTAGCGAAATGGAAGAAAAAACAGGCAGGACTTGGGTCAAAATGGGAGTGGCTTGTTGACGAGACGTGTGAGCTATTGATCGAGGTACTGTGTCGACAGCAGAGAGAAGTCCTCGTATTTGTAGACGCGGTTGATGAAGCTGTCGATACTAGTGGAACGAAATCAGGAACAGATATACTGGCGTATCTTCGCCTGCTCAATGTTCGCGTTCAGGATTCAGGGGGAAGGGTCAAGATATGCGCTAGCTGCAGACATTATCCTGTGTTTACTTCCGGCCCCAATACTGTCGAAATTGTGGCAGAGGAATGTAACACCCTCGATCTGACAATGTTTGTCAGAAGTCAGCTGCAGGGTGGCGTCAAGGACTGGGATCGCTTCCCTCAGAATGAGCGCCGAGGTCTTGAAAACGCTATTGTTCGAATAGCCGCCGGCGTCTTCCTCTGGGCAGAGTTGAGGCTACGGAAGATTGTCAAAAACTTAAATGACGGTGTATGCGAGATTGGAGACTTGACGGAGTTGATAGATACAGAATCCAACGAGCTGTTTATTATCTACCAAAGAATTTTGGAGAATGATGTTGATGGTGCCCTGAAGGAGAAGGCCGTATTATTCATGCAGTGGGTCAGTTTGGCCGAGCGGCCGCTGACCCTTGAGGAATTGAGAGTGGCAATGGCTTGTGATGGTTTGCCTGAAGATGGTCTCACAAATTGTGAGGAGCTGAAGGGATTCGTGCAGAGCGATGAAAGAATGGAGAGGCTGGTTCGGAGTCTGTCGGGTGGACTCGCCGTTCTGACTGCGAGTGGTGGACGAAACGATACTGTTCAGCTCTTCCATGCAACAGTGTACGACTATCTGCGCGATCGAGGTTTGAACATGCTTCTCGCAAGTCTGGATTCTTCTGTTTCGTTGGACGACGGCACTAATACTGTTGGTATAAGCCAGGTTCGACTTTCGAGGTCGTGCCTACTCTACTTGTCGATGGAGGACCTCTTGGCAATGGCAAGCATAGATGTCGAAGGAGCTCTGAAGAGATACAGATTTCTAGAATATGCAACAAGATATTGGCTAGGACACGCGGAGCGAGCAGAAAGTCTTGGACTTGCGCAGGCTGGCATTCTTGATATCCTAGGATCTCAACCGAGGATGTGTGAAATCTGGAGGATGATATACTTCACAATTGCTCGCTATGAGGCCAAATGCCCAGAGAGGCAGGTGTTTGCTCCCATCCACGTAGGTTCGCTTTGGAATCTCCAATCCATGGTCCGTCTTCTGCTCCGAAACGGAGTTTTGGTAGACGAAGCCGACGACGCAGGCAATACAGCCCTTCATCATAGCTGCCGGCTTGGTCATTGCCAGCTTGTCACGATGCTCTTAGCGAGCGGTGCGAATATTGAAGCGCAAAATTTAGAACGAGCAACCCCGCTTGAGCTCGCTGCGGACAATGGCCATGATGAAATTATACGGCTCCTACTCAAACATGGCGCTGATTTACATGAAAGAGCTTGCCCTGGTGGAAATGCTTTACATTTGGCTGCGGGCAAGGGAAGTCTGTCTACAGTCAAGATCTTATTCACAGCTGGCTTAAATCTAGATATTGTTGGGGGTCCTCAGGGTAACGCTTTAAAGGCAGCAGCGTATGCTCAACATCTTGAAATCGTCGAATTTCTTCTCAGACACAATGCAGATGTCAATCAAGAAGGGGGTTACCACGGTACTGCATTGCATGCAGCCGTTGCAGGACGACGAGGAGAGAAGCGAGCGGCAATTGTCCATTTACTCCTCCAAGCTGGCGCCAACCCTAACATTCAAGGTTGTGAGCTCGGGAATGCGGTTCAGGCAGCAGCTGTTCGTGGTTCCCTGAATCTTGTTCGAACACTAATGGAATATAGCGCAGACATCAACGTTTCCGAAGGCGAACTGGGGAGTCCTCTTCAAGCAGCGTGCATGAGCCATTGCGATGAACTAGTAACTTTTCTTCTGGAACAAGGAGCTGATATCAATGCCGTCGGTGGTGAGTATGGAACTGCCCTTCAAGCAACAGCCTCGGGCGGTAGAGTGGAGCTTGTTCAATTTTTACTCAATCGCGGGGCAGATGTCAATCTGCAAGGCGGACGCTATGGCACCGCTCTCCAAGCAGGTGCGGCCAGCCCAATTCCCGAGGTCGTGCAAGTGCTTCTGGATGCCGGGGCAGACCCAGAGATAAAAGGTGGCTACTATGGGAACTTGCTGCAGGCAGCAGCTCACGCTGGCCACTTGGAGCTGGCAAAGTCGATCATGCGCCGGGGAGGCGATTTGAACGAGCAAGGAGGGCACTTCAACAGTGTATTACAAGCAGCGATTGTTCAATGTCCCCAACCTTCATAGAATTCCTGCTCCATTCTGGAGCTAATCCAAATTCAACTGGAGGGGAGTATGGTTCCCCACTTCAGGCAGCTGTCGTTTTACAAAAAGAGGCAATTTTGAGGCTCCTTTTGGATAGCGGTGCAGATATCAATGCTGTTGCCTCAGACGGAACTTTCGCGCTCCAAACAGCTGCTCGTGGAGGTCACATCGGCATTGTCACAACCTTGTTGAACTCCGGTGCTGAAGTCAACTTGTACAGAGGCGGGTGGCGAAGTACGGCTCTCCACGAGGCAGTAAACGCGGATGAGAAAGCAACAGTTGAGTTACTCTTAAAACGAGGCGCACTGGTGGAAATCAGCGCTGGATTCTTTAACAATGCCTTCGAGGCCGGGATGATGAGCATGAATATGACAAATTTTCTCCTAGATAAAACCAAGTCTTTAGGAGGGAATCAGGTACCAATTGGGACAATCACGGAGACTGTTCATGTTGAAGCTGAAGAGAATGATGGAGTGTTTGAAGTATGACAAAAATAAGATTACCACCAGCCTTTGATTCGACACCTTTGAACTACTAGTAGTGCTTTTCATGCTTAAAGTCAGATAGCCATATCTAGTTTGAAAGAGTAATATGAGGTGTTTATAAAGTACTCTTTGCAACTGTTCTCTCCACTAGCTAGTCTTTTGAAGTTGAGATCCCGTGATAATTAAATGATAACGGAGGAGCTGAAAGAGGTTGGAAATACGAGATAATACTGGTCGCGAAGTAAACATCCAGCAATTGATCTGTACGTTAGCACGTCTGATATGTGGATCCAAAATGCCACTGCATCGTCGGATGCAAAGATTTGTGCTGCCACACTTGTTCTATGCAGGCTCTTTCCAGTACAGCTTTATTGCAGCCCAACATGTATTCGGTAGAGGCCGCTGCATTCTACTCGAGTTATTCTTACCATGTGCCAAAACCCTGCCCGATCAAATGGTATGTATTTGGGGCATCTTCGTATTCCCTAGCGATATGCCAAAGCTCAGAGTTGATGCTCTGGCAAAGGAAGTCTCCAACTCGTGTCTGAACCGGCCCTAGAACAACAAGGCCTGTCTCGGCTACTCCCACTTTACAAGCGGTGTCTTTGTCCCAAGGCACTCCGTGGTAATCAAGCGCTTTCTCCAATTTTCGAAATAGAGCCTTCTCGCCCATGAAAGTTTTGGCAGTAGCCGCCTTGCTCTGCTCACTCGCATCCTTCTCAGTGCTTGATCCAGAAATCAAGTTGTTGAAGTCATGCCTCGAAGAGTCTTTCACGGGGACAACAATGTTCAGGCAATTTCCAGATCCCGCAGATTGCGCGTGCAGTACATTTTGCAATGCAGTTTTCCTGGCTATTGAATGTAATCTGTACGTACCGGCCTTGAAACGGTACTCATCTTCGAGGATGTTGTTCACTGGTGCTGTCAAATAGAGGATACGATGTTGGGACCGTAGTTGACTCCCGTGCAATGGTAAGGCTTCTGGTATCGTTGTAAGGGGATCGACGAAATGCCCTCCAGTACTCTTCGGTAGCAAACCCAGATTCCCATAGAATGTATGCAATTGGCGGTATATTCCTCCTTGTCGTTCGTCGTCTGCTAAAGATAAGGGATCTTGACCATGAAAATGAGCTGTGAGATGATGTTGTACGACTTTCTGAGATAACACATCGACTTCTTCGTTATATTCAACAGGGCAAGCCTCTATGCAGCACTTTGCTGCAAATCCATAGAGGCCAAACATTTTGTCGCGGGGGTCCTGGCAGTGAGCAGTCCCATGATCCACACAGAGACTCACTAGAGGGCGAAGATTCACACCTCCATATGTCGGATTCGATTCCTGTGCGCGTGCCAATATCGCTCTCTCGCTCACAAACTTTGCAGGCATAGTCTGCATCATAAGCTTTTGGTTATACGACTTCTCGGCGGTGCTCTTCGCCAGTGCCTCCAGCATACCGGCCAAGTCGTCCCAATCTCCAGTCCATAAGCCTCTTTGGAGCCGGACCTTCTTCCCCAACACAATTTCCTGGATGATCCAAAGTCGAGTCCAGTACTTCAACTCACAAAGCCAAAGTATACCATGCATCTGAATTTCCAACTCTTTCCTCTCGAAGAGTTCCCGTGTTGATGAATTCTGTCGTGACTTCTTCTCCTCTTCCTCCCGCTGTTTCTCCCATCTCCACGCGTGCTGATTTTCATATTCATCATTAAACATAATCTTCGTCCTTTGTAGAACTGGATCGTTGTGGCTCTTACCTAACCACGCAACAACTTGAAAAGCGCCCTGATATATGGCTCCCATCTGGCTGACCTGGTATTTGCGTTCATCATTGTCGTGTTGGTTCACGCATATTGCATCTATCCATATCACACGCTCTTCCGTCTTGCTTCGGAGAGCTAATAGTCCTTGAAAGAGGTTTTCCCGCACCATATATGGATAATCGCTGACAAAGATCTGGTTTGTGGGCTTATCCTCACCCCACCGATACGATAGTGCTTCGTACTTAGGCTTATCTTCTAGCTTGGCATGCTTTATGGTGCAAATCATAGGTTCCACTGTGCTCTCTTTTTTCAAGTTTGGTTTGGGATCGTGAGGATGAATATGCAATAGTCTTATCTCCCCTTCAACGGCGAGTGATTGGTAGAAACCGGGAGTCGACTTCATGTCGGGCTCCTTTATCGCAATAACATGAACCATGGTTAAAAATACGTAGCAACAACCTGCAATGAAATGTCCCGTCCGTGTTGAAAGTGGAGTGAGAATAAGTCTCTTGATGTGGTAAAAGGTAAGTGAGGTTGATGCGAAACTGATGGGGGCTCAATTAGTAGCGTGGGTATTTATCCCAGTAAGTAATAGGGCACGTGATAGTCAGATTTAGGGCGTACATTCAATAAGATTCAAGTTTGTTTTATTTACCAAGACTACAGCATGCTCAGAGAGTAAATGCCCTTGAAATCCATCAATGAAAGTACCATGTGGTTTCTCTTTTGCTTCATTAGGAGGTAGGGATATAAGTCTTAGGCATACATCAGGTTTGTTGTTCTTAGTGATGGTACTCTGGCATCTTGCAAAAAGTGTTATATTGATAGCACTGAAGAGAGCTCTACCTAAAATAGAACCCAGGCAAGTTTGAAAATGCTATCATTCTACTAAAAGAATTTATTCACACAAAATATTACAAAAAGAAACAAGCCTACACAGAAGCACCTCTACAGGCTAGCTATTGAGGATATCGCCATATTCAATGAGACATGCAAGGCTAGCAGAGGTAGCCTTCCAAATATGCACTCAGAAGGGCAATTCACAAGAAAATTTCGAAGCTTTTGCTGAAAATTGGTGACAAAATTAGCTGCCCAAGCCCAATTGCCTCCCATCTGCGGGATAGGTACTTAGCCTTTGAACAACCCGGGAGATATCGCCCTAGTCCGCTCCTTTGAAAGGGCAATTTCATATCTTCGAGCGTCAAAACGGCATTGGCTCTTTCCAACGAAGTGCTCTTCGTCAGAAATGGGTGGACCATGCGATCACGTGATGAGATAATTGGATCATTCGCTCGCTGCCGTAACTTCTCACTTCGTAAGCTACATACTTCCTCACCTACCTAGTACCTTACTTACCCATGCAGAACTATTCGAAACCGCACATGCCAGTGATGTCAGTCAAAGAAGGTTCAAAACAGGCTTCAAGAACAGTACCGATTGCCCCTCCTTAAATTCAATAGTGTCGGTGACAACACCTTTCGCCGCACTGCAGCTGCGCCCCCAAATGTACGACGGAGCGAATTCACGAATGACGAGGAGTCTATTGCGTTGCCTGAAGTGTGTGGTCGGGCATGAGCATGAGGAAGTCAGCCCGTCCGACACCACGCCCGAGACGCACTTGGGACATGTCTAGCGGGGCTATACGAACGTGCATGATCACTAGATGTGCGGGCTGCAAAGACAAGACGACGTCGAAGTACAGTTGTGCCAAAAGCGCAGAGGAGAGAGGGCGAATGGGACACACCTAGACACACGATACGAAACGTTCAGCAAGAAGCATCCGTATCCTCATCATGCACGGCAAGAGGCAGGACTCTCTGCCGCATGTCGGTCCTCCTTGCTTGCGGCTCTCGCAAGGCTCTCACCGTCCTGGAGTGAAGTGCCAACTCTGTCTTACTCAGCCTGAAGTGTATTTCTTCTTCCTGCGTTGCGACGGTGGAGGCTGGCTGCAGCTGTTCGTGGGGCGCAAGACGAGAGGCGAAGAGGGTACTTTTGGGGTATTTTTGGCATGCATCTCACCTCTCCTCTCACTTCTCAGCCCTCCAACTGCCAGTCGCTGCCACTGTCTGCCCCATATATTACAGGGTGTCAAGAGGATGTTTGGCAGCAGCAGTAGTGCGAAAGCAGGCAGCAGCTGGAGCCGTGGTGGCCTATCAAGCGCGCCGCCCGGTGGCTAAGCTCGACATTGCTCGACGCCGCAGCCAGTGAACGGTTGACTGCGCTAGCCTGAAGGGGCCTAGAGCCTCGTGCAGCGGCGTTCCTGGAGCCGGCTCATGCTCGTCTCGGTTAGCGTCGAACCAGGTAGCAGCGCAGCGCATCCGACGCTGGTTGTTTGGTGCTCGTCGATCAATCCAAAGGCTGTCCTCCTCTCCCTCCTCCCTCACTCAGCTCAGCTCAGCACCACCTCCATCTTCTCTATATACGCAACCCAAATCCCCATCGCGATCCGCCCAGCCTGCAATCACGACGCCGACCTCGTTGCTACCGATCTCTCCACCCCACATCAGACGAAACCCTCGAGCATTTCTGCAGCCGCCAAATTGCACCAGCTGGGATCTAAGATTGCTTTGTCCGCAGATCTTCAAACACTGCGTTTAGGGGTCAACCTTGCGATACAAAATGAGTAATGTATGTACCATCTTGTTTCAACTTCGTCGTGCGCGTTTTGTCTAGAACTTCAGAGCTTGTCACACCTGTCTTCTACCTCTGAATCTTCTGCATTCGGTCCATTTCATCTGTCAATTATTTTCTCGTTATCAAAGCCAAAGTTACTCTGGAAGAAACTTTATACTAATAATCATGTCGCAGTACGGGTCAGTCTTCCACAACCTCGAGTCCTTCGATATTACATACGAGTACCCGTCCGACGTGAAAAACCATACTGACAGATTCCGTTGAAACAGCTATGGAAACAGCAACCCCTACGACCAGCGATCAGGTGGCGCGCAACCAGGTTATGGTGCACCTTCCCCTCAATACGGAGGGTACAGCAATGGACCAGCAATGGGACGAGATGATTATGAGGGTAGGTCTCCAGCATGGGATCGAAATTCGCCGAACTCTCCCATTAATAGTCCTGGCCCTATAGGCACAAATGTCGAGATGGAGCCATTGACCGGGACTGGGAGCTCATTCCCTCGCCATCAAGATCCAAATGCGATACTTAACGAATGCCGCGACGTCAACAATGGTATTGAAGAGATCATGCAGATGATCGTCACCATTCGTTCTCTTCAAAATACTATTCTGAACAAGATGGAATCGGAAAAGAAGGCGGCCGAAGATCAACTTGCGAACGCCACGGCACAGCTAATGGCCATGTACCGCAATCTCACTGGTCGAGTCAAGAATATCAAACAGAAGCCAGAGTCTGGATCCCCACGAAATGCCCCACAAGTCGGAAAGGTCGATCGTGATCTCAAGGAAACACTTCAACAGTATCGAACAGTTGAAGCCGAATTTACGCGCAAACTTCGTGAACAAGCGGCACGCCAATACAGAATTGTTCGCCCAGATGCCTCGGAAGCCGAGGTTCAGGAGGCAATTGAGGATCCAAACCAGCAAATGTTCTCACAGGCACTGATGCAAAGCGATAGACGAGGCCAGGCTACTTCTGCGTTGAGTGCGGTTTCCAGTCGCCACGATGCTATTCAGAAGATCAATCAACAAATGATAGAGCTTGCCGAACTTTTCCAAGACATGGACAACCTGGTGGTCCAGCAAGAGGCAGCAGTGGTGAACATCGAGATGAAGGGCGAGGAGGTAGTAGAGAACATGGACAAGGGTACCGAGCAGATTGGTGTTGCAATTCAGAGTGCACGAAATGCCAGAAAGTGGAAGTGGTGGTGCTTGGGCATCGCAGGTATGAGTCTTCGCCCAACTTTCCGAGGAATCGCTTCTAACATACTTAGTGCTTATCGTTATCATCATTGTCGTCGTGGTCCTCATTTACAAGTTTGTCATCAATACGCCCATCAAGACCAAGAGATTCGTCCTCACAGAATCCATTCCTGCTATCAAGCTCTCTACATCTGGCCATGCGGTCATTCCCGGACAAGATTTCAAGCCATCAAGCAAGCTTGTCGTGCCAGGTGTCGAGTGGAAAGGCGATAAGCTTGTACTGCCAGGAGTGGATTATGTCCCAGGATCGCGGAAATCTAAGCGTTTTGAGGCTTGAAAAGTGGAAGCCGTATCGTTTATCAGTGCGGGCACATCCTCTGCTTATTGGGTCTATTTTGTTTGCTTTCTATGTCTATCAAGGAGCAGAATCTGGTCCGTGTCGGGCGGATCTGCGACCTTGTATGCGCATTTCTAGGAGTTTAGTTGATATCAGTTTTGTCCAATCGCCTGGGAAAGGAGTGGTTCCGGGCTGTAAGAATACCACTCGCTTCTGTCTGTCTATCTGATCTTTCTCCACCTATGGGTAAGGAGAGGAAGCTCAAAATAAAGGAAAGAGGAGGGCTGGGGTACATTTGATGTAGTGTTTGAGCGAGGGAGTTCGTTTCTGGGGAAGCGTGCGAAAAGGGTAGCTCTCGGGCATTTCAAGGCTTTTGTGAATGTGAGCGAGAGGCTATAGAGGTGATGTTGTTAACAATAGGAACGTTTAATTGCAATTTCGTTTCTTGACTGAACTGTTCGTCTTTTGCCACACATTTACCCTACATGACCTGCGAGCCTATATATAGTCGTGAAATAGCTGACCGGAAAGGTCGTGTGATGAGCCTGAACTATACCAATTATTTTATGAAGATTAGATATTTGGCACAGGGTTCAGTTCTGAAACTAAGGTCCGATAGTGCAATGTTTGATCATCCTCCAGTGCAATGGTCGTCCTCATGGCTGTCAGAAGGCTGAGGAAGGGAAGGCTGAGCTGAGGCAAAAGTTTGGCGACTTGGACGCGACTTTCAATTTCAAAGCACCACCTATCAAACCCAACCATCTCGGCATCCAAAGCTAACATCGCAACTGGCAACTCTCAGGAAGAGGCCATAATGATGCTCTCGAATAGAGTACAAATCCGATAGGGCAATGTTGCAACGACTCTGAACATCAACATGTCAGCCTCAACGACAGCCTCGAGCACCCTGACACGCTCCCGGTTGACGGTTGCAGCCGTCGCCACGCTCGCAACTGTCTACATTGGCTATCAAGTGTATAGCAGATATGCTTACGAGGCAGAGATCTCTTCGCTCCCAGGGGCAGGAATCCACCGGAGCAACGCAGTCCACAGGCGACGAAGACGGAACACAGCCTCCAACTCAGACCCCTCCTCTCTGTTTGTAGATGACCAACTAGAGAACGATGGGGAAGGACATCTCGTGGCAAGGACTTTGACGGATGGAGAAACCGTGGTGGACGATCAAGAATACACTTGGACCAACCTACCGCCTGCGTACCAGCGCAGCGGGCAGAACATTGTGCAGCTTCTCTTTAGAGTCTCCGAGGATGCCACCCGACGCAACGCATATGTTCACAGGGGTTCCCTATGCAATAGCTGTGGCATAGTGCCCATCAGAGGGATACGATATCGATGTGCGAACTGTGCGGATTACGATCTATGTGAGAATTGTGAATCTCAAGGTGTTCATTCCAAAGCCCACATCTTCTACAAGATCAGAGTCCCAGCGCCTTCCTTTGGACCTCGAAATGTTCAGCCATTGTGGTATACAGGAGATCCATCAGCGGTGGAATCGCAGCTTCCAAAGCACATCTCAACAAGGCTTTCCCGGGAGACAGGCTTCGAAAGACCAGAGCTTGATGCATATTGGGAGCAATGGACATATATGGCTAATACGGATTGGCGGGATGACCCGGATGATATTCACATTGCGATGGATAGGACGACATTTGAGAGATGTCTCGTTCCGTCTGGAGGGCATCGACTCAGTGCCCCAAACTTGATATTCGACAGGATGTTTGCGTTCTACGACACCAACAAGGATGATTTGATCAGCTTCTCTGAGTTTCTGCATGGCATTGCGTACAGAAAGAAGAAAGACAAATGGAAGAAGATATTTGAAGGATATGATATCGACGGGGACGGTTATGTCGACCGAAAAGACTTTCTACGCATCTTCCGCTCATACTATATTCTGTACCGACAGATGCATCGAGACATTCTTGAAGGTATGGAAGATCAGCAGATGGGCATGAACGAAGCACATCGGTTGGTCAGTAGTCGACAGCCACTCAGCAGCGCTTTTGGGCAAGATGGAAGATTTCCTCGAGCCCCCGAACTTCGCACAGGAGAGGGTAAGGTCACAAGACCGGGTGGCGAGGAAGAGATTGCTGATGGTAAGGGTGTGATGAGCGAGAATGGTACCGACACTGGCAATCGAGAAGATGTGTTCAGACGAATGCCAAGAGTTAGAAGGAGTCCTGATCAAGATAGGTTTGACCGGGCCTCTGGTTATTGGGGCACGTTGCTGAATCCACCTGAGAATGTCGAGCAAATGTCCTCAGTTCTCGAAGATATTGAAATCCGACGCGAGGTTGCAGATATACTACAGAATGTTATCGGGGAAATCTCACAACAGCCAGAGCCTGAGATTGTTCGGATACATACGGAATACACAGTCGATGAATCTGAGCCAGCGATTCAAACCCCAGAGGAGGCAGATTGGCCTCCCACCTCTATCACTATCTTGGATGAAGATGTGGAGGCAATAGAAGGTCCCAACGTCTCGATAGCCGATGTCCCACGCGGTAGTAGGCGAGCCGTCTTTTCTCACGCAGTACAACGAGAGAAAGCTCAACGCCAAATTTACGAGCGTTGGCAACGAAGGCAATTCTACACGGATGAAGAGGAAGGAGCCGTTCCTCCAGCAGACTGGAAGGATGAGGATGATATTCTAGCTCATGCTGAACCAGCAGGAGAAAGCTCCAAGGCTCCTGCAACAAGGCACTCACGATCTTCGTCCAAAGTTCGATTTGCTGAGGACATGGATGACTTTGATACGCGTTCGAACCCCTCAACCTCATCCAGGAGCGTTCCTGAGCGGTGGGGTGGAATGGAGATACCGGATGCTGAGAAAGATGCGGGAAAAGAAATCCTGTTTCAAGTCACCCAGCAGGCATTTAACGAACTGCTCGATCCTCTATTCAAGGCGGGGGAGGACATGGCTATAGAAGTAGCTACTACAAAGTCTGAACGTGATCGGTTCCGATCGGTATGGGAGTCTCACGTATTCGAGGAATGGGCTTTGGAGAGAGAGGCCTTTGAAGAGAGCAGGTCATCCCATCCTCCACCGCCTCCTCCGCCTCCTCCGCCCCCGAGTTCTCCTCCACGTCCAGCACCACAACCCCGAGACTGGCCAGCTTTTACGGAAGTAGAGGTTGAGCATGTGAGAGAGCGTACTCTGGGTGAACTTCTGGCTGCTACCGGATACATGGTAGTGGCAGACGACGGTGCTGAAGCGAATGGGACAACAGACAAAGAGAGCCCTCCTCCAAATTCAGAGGAGGAAGACCCATTCGGCTCACCCCGATCTTCACCCCCACAGTCCACTCCACAGGATTCGGAACCTGACTCGCCAACATATCGTGATCCTACCTTGCCTCAATTCCGCCCATCATCCGATACATCTCCAGACGCCACTTCCTCTCACTCTGAGACTGCGGAGGAAGCTGCAAGTGTCCCTCTTCAGTCGAAGCAGCCCGAGGGTCTTCTACCACTGCCACCACTTATACCTGCAGATGAGGTTGAATGGAAACCCTTACCTCATGATAAGGTGGGAGCCTTAAGGGAGAGGGCATACCGCCTGTGGAAATGCGACAAAGCCGCCGAGGAAGCGGAGATGCGAGGTGGGTTCGGGAGGTTGAACTTTAAGGAGTTTGATGCGAAGGTCCAGCGGCTGATTCACAAGGATGGGAAGGGTAATCAGATGGACTACTTGGGGAGTTGGATTGAGTTTTGCATTCCATAGCAGTGATAGGGCTGGTGAGGAGTGAGGAAGACTGGAGGTCAATGGGAGAAAGTATTATTGTATGTGTTATGAATGTATGATAGCAAAAGTACACATTCAGCAAGTAAGCATGACCTGCGTTGCCTAGGTATTCTACGATTAGATGTGAAGCGATGTGATGGATGAGGAATCAACAAATGATATTCTTCATACAAGCCGCCAGCCTCGTCAGGTACATTGATTCACCTATTTCCCACAAAGTAGGAGACTGAAAGAGAAAAAAAAATTGATTACGCAATACCATCCGCCAACCGTCATCCGCCATCCCGCATGCAGGCATTGGTGTTGGCATTGGAGTTGGAGTTGGAGTTGTGTTGTATTTGGCGTTCGCGTTGCTTGCATGCATGCCCGTTCTAGTGCCAGGCAGTCAGCCAGTCAGCAGGACATCCCCCCCAACGACCGACCGCTGGCTTTTTCCTCTCTCGGCAGTGTGTGTGTGTGTGTGTGCACTGCCACGATCCTGTTTGCTGCACGACGGCGGAGGGGAAGGGTGCTGTGGACGTTGTGGACGTTGTGGGTGGGGTTTTTAGGATTCAGGCTCTGGGCTCTGGGCTCTGGGCGGAGGTGAGGGGTAGAGATGGAGATGGGTTATTGGGTGGTGTTTACGGGTTTGTGATGGTGTTGGTTGAGGTGTTGGTGTTGGTGTTGGTTGTGGGGAGGAGGGGAGGGGAGAGGAGAAGAGGGAGAGGTGAAAGCGATGTATAAAATTCCACGTCTGAGGAGGATCTATCTGATCTGATAAGACAATGTTTATGTTGACCTAAGGTAGAGACGGTAAGGTAGGGAGGGAGTGTAGTGTCCTGCGCAGTCCCAGCCTGGCCCCTCCTGGTTGGTAGTCGGTGGCGTTTACCTTCTGGTAGGTACGTAAGGTACATAGGGATGCTTCGGTTGGTTCGGAGTTTTGCTACAGTGCAGTACACTACCTACCTACCCATACCTAGAACTAGTAGCTACCTTACCTACTACTGTACCTCCCAAAGTCCGCTTAGCTGGCCACGCACGCCACGGTGGCGGCTGCTGGGTGAGGTAGGGATGGGAGCTCCGTCAGTGCTCCTTTAGTGGTTCCCTGAGGTAGTGAGGGGAATGGGAGGCGACGGAAGACGGAGCATGGCAGGCGAGGATTACGCGTTTCGGTGGTTGTGGTGGTGGTGGTGGTGCTGCTGCTGGTGATGGATGGGGGCTGGATGCGGCTTGAAGGGAGGGAGGGATGCAGCTCCTTGGGTGTGTTGGTTGGGATCTCTATTGATAGTATAGGATATGGCATGTTTGGTGGGTGGTATGTTTGTTTATTGATATTGTTGGATATGGCATAACTGTTGCAGAATACTGTAGCTTCATTCATGTTATTAGATCCGGCATATTTCTTGGATGGTATATTTATCACCATTATTGGTTATGGCATTCTTTTTGGTTGGGATATTTATTGATACCATTGGATATCGCACCCCCGCGCTTTCTGTAACCAGGGGCCATCCTATCTGATCCGCTCCAAGGGACAGGCGGATTCTCTGCCCTGCATGCATGTTTGACACAATCCACCCCTCAGTCCAGCACCACAGCGCGATGCTCTTTCGCCCTCGGTTTCATCCCTTCTCTCCAGGCCATGCTTTTCTTGGAGGTCGTCCTCCCCTCGTCTGTTCTTCTTCTTCTTCTCCATCCATTCGCACCCTGCAGCTGGTCTGATTCGGTCTAGTCGTCTCCTCTTTGTTCCCTTGTTTATTGAGCCTCTCCCTATTGCGCCGACTGTCCTGCGCTGCACCGCACTGCACTGGACCGCTCAGAACGGTCACGGTGCAGTATCGAATATCGATCTGCATCCACACGGACGGGCAGGATTCACGGCTCCTCGGGTGGTGGCGAGAGGGTGACTGGATTTGGTGTGATTTGGTGCCATTTGTTGATTCGATTGGATCCGATCGGACGCTACAGGAGATCGGGCGACGGCAGGGGGGTTGTGCTTGGGGCGTCATACTGTGGGTAGGGGAGGCCACTCGGTAGCTACGGCACGAAGCAACAGCAAGCAGCAAGCAGCAAGCAGCAAGCAGCAAGCAGCAAAGAAGCAAGACACACAAGTGGCAGACGCCGGCGCACACGCACAGCTGAAGCCGGGAGCTGAAAGACACACCTGGACCTGGAACCCGCATCCGCGCATCAGGGCAGCTGGGCATCTGGGCAACAGGGCAGTGTTGGACTTGGAGCTCAACTCGGAGCTACTGCAACTACGGCTGCCACTATCTTGGCTCCACATAGTGTACTGTGACGACCCACGGGAGGAGTCTTTACATCACCATCCATCATCCATCCTCGTCTTTGTGTTGGCTGGAGCTGTTGTTGGATTGGTGGCCGAGAACAGTAATTGTCATTGTCATTGTCTTTGTCTTTGTCGCTGTTATTTGCCGTTGTCTTGGTCAACTGTTTACACGCTACTTACAACCTCACCTACCTCCTCCTCCTCCTCTTTCTTCCCACCTACCGACCAAACCTATCTCCACTTCCTCTCCCTCAAACAGACACTTTAATCGATACCTATCTACAACCTCATCCCCAGATTGCGACCCTCTTTCGAACATCGACCCTCCGTGCTTGCGCGTCGTCTCCCCTCCTCCCCTCCTCCCTCCCCACAACGACAGCCATGGCACCTCCTACCTTCTCCTCCCTCGCCATCCTCTCCCTGATCGCCACCTTCACATCCGTCGCCGCAGACACGGTGCAATTTGACATTGCCCGCTCTCCCAGCGTGCGCACTGCACAACTCCTCAAGCGTCAGCTGGACCTGCAAGCCCAATATGAGACTGAGATCGTCGGCAGAGGGAATCTCGAGGAACGAGATCCGGTGGTGGTGGACCTGACGAATGCCGTGAACCAAGGATTATATTTCGCCAACGTCTCGATAGGCACGCCAGCTCAGAACTTTGCCCTACAGATCGATACCGGTAGCTCAGACGTGTGGGTTCCCAGTGCGTCGGCGCCGCTGTGTTCCGCCACGACGCGGTCAGGAGGATGTGCAAATGGTAAATGTGAGGGCTCCTTCTGCGGTAGACGGGTGGCGAGAATGTACTGACAAGATCGTAGTCACCTCGAGTAGATCTTCCACCTTCAACATTGTCGGCCCCGGCGAATTCAACATCTCCTATGTAGATGGATCCGGCTCGTCAGGCGATTATTTCGAGGATACGTTCCGTATTGGAGGCGCTTCAGTAACCAAATTCCAGATGGGCCTGGGGACGACGACGACGATTGGTACCGGCATCATGGGCATTGGGTACAATTCCTCCGAGGCGAATATCTTCTCCGGCAATGGCACCATCTACGCCAACCTCCCGTATGCGATGGTGGATCAAGGAATCATCCCTACCGAAGCGTACAGCCTGTGGTTGAACGATTTGAGTTCAAGCACTGGGTCGATCCTCTTTGGTGGAATTGACACGGCCAAATATACAGGAAGTCTGATCTCCGTTCCTGTCTATGGAAGCTCTAGAACCGGCAAGATTACGTCGTTCACAGTCGCCTGGACGTCGCTCTCAGCAAGCAGCTCAACGGGAACCGACCAGCTGACCACCTCGAACTTTGCCCAGGCTGCCATTCTGGACTCTGGGACGACGATTACCCTCCTTCCAGACGCGGTTGCGGCTCTGGTCTTCGAGGAACTAGGTGCCACGGTTTCGCAGCAATTGGGAGCTGTGATCGTCCCTTGCGCGCTGGCAAATAATCCTGGCACCCTGAATTATGGGTTTGGGGGCACGGGAGGTCCAGTTATCAAAGTCCCATTGAACGAACTGGTGCTGCCACTCGTGCTCACCAATGGCCGGATCCCAACCTACCAGAACGGCCAACAGGCGTGCCAACTTGGTATTCAGGCTGCGGGTACCTTGCCTATTCTCCTTGGCGACACCTTCCTTCGATCTGCATATGCGGTTTATGACTTGGTCAACAACAGAATCGCTCTCGCTCAAACCAATTTCAACTCCACCAGCTCGAACGTGGTTCCCTTTGCAAGCAGTGGTGCACCAATTCCAAGTGCCGTATCTGCTGGCAGTGGTGCAGCAGTTACACAAACTGCTACTGGAGTCCCGAAGGTGGGAACCACTGCCACTGACGGCACTGCTTCACCAACATATAACCCAACTGCCTCGGGTCTGAGCGCTGCCAGTGGATTCGCAGCTACAGGCACGTCCTCTTCCACAGCGACCACTAGCAAAAGTGCTGGTGGACCTGGACCGGAGCCTTTCGCGTGGTCGAGGGTCGTGGTCGCTGGGTTGACAGTTGCATTGATGGGAGTTGGAGGCGGATTCTTTGCATTCTTGTAGATTTTTGATTAATGAATGGGACATAAGGGCATACGGAACAAAGGGTTAAAGCATGGTTGGATGAGGCGTTGGTAGCATTGTGCTTTATTGCGAGACATACTCGTTGGGAATGACTAAAATACGCATGAGGGCATGTAGATTAGAAATTATGACACCTCGGGAATACGAGATAGCAAGTACACCTTAAAATCTTTCATGTGGGCAGTGAGACCTTATATCAACAAAGCCAGTAACGGCGCAGCAAAATCACG
The DNA here is from genome assembly GCA_003415645.1 of Articulospora tetracladia. NCBI lineage: Eukaryota > Fungi > Ascomycota > Leotiomycetes > Helotiales > Discinellaceae > Articulospora > Articulospora tetracladia. Next base: position 6,615,668 of record PYIV01000001.1, on the reverse strand, counting down.
AGGCGATAAGGTTAGAGCTCACCTCTTATCGGTTTCGGCTTAAGCAGCCAGCCTTGTCGTGAAGCTGGGTACGTCGGTGCGTACATACACACCACCCTCTAGAGTTTCCCAACAGATCTGCCTCATCTGCAATCGAACTTCCAGTCGGAGATATTGGCCTCAGCCATCAGATTTCGAACCAGTTTCTTGAAAACACGAGCAGGAGAGAGGGGGAAACAGTCACCATGTCACAACAACCTCAAGCTCCGGCTCCGTCGATACCTAGCTCTCTGGCTCCCGGCAAGGACCCCCCGGTGCTGCAGCCTGGTGCTGTGGTGGAGAGTGTTGGAGATGGCGATGGCGATAGAGAGGGAGAGGGAGAGGGTGAGACGAAGAGGGGAGCGACTGGGGAAGAGGGAGATGCGGATGTCAACTTGGATGCGCGAGCTATGCCTCCTCCTCCGCTGCCACAGGCACATTCCAACCCGCGACGAACGAGCTACCGCCCGGATTCGAATGATGGACTCCCGCCGCAGAGTCCGGGGATCATTCTTACGCAGCCGACGTTCGAGTTCCCTTCCAAGTTGGCGAACAAGCAGACGCAAAGTCAGAGTCAGAGTCAGAGCCAGGAGGGAGCTGCTAAGGAGGGCAACACGCAGCAGAGTCTCCTAGGCGAGGGTCTTGCGGGGACGGAGGGCACGGTCAAGGGCTTGGGGATAGGTGTAGAGACTGGGAGTGGGATCCAGAGACCCAACTTTGCGCCGTTCTTCACCTTGGTCAATGATGGTAGTGCGAGTGGGAAGACGTTCCATCCGCAGCGGGTGCACTACATCTTTGCGGATGACGAGGAGACGGGGGTTCTGACCGAGGCTCTGGTTCGGTGTGTTGATGCTGGCGAGCTTCCCGAGGGAAAGGGTGCGGATGGAGGGGCTGGGCCGGGGAAGAAGGAAAAGGGCGCGAGAGCGGGGGAGAGAGAAGAGAGGGTCGTGATTGTGGATATCAACGATACTGGGGATGGAATCAAAGGTGTCTGGAGCGCGAATCCGAACTGGGCCGTGCTGAATGCTGAGATTGGGAATGCCCCGACTTGGGACGGCACAGAAGGCGAGGAGGAGAAGGAGGGGGCATAGGAGGCATGATGTTGCGGATTGAGGGTGTGACTGTGGGGTTTGACGTGGGTGCAGGGGAGGAGAGCAGCGCTAAAGCCAGAAGAGAAGGCGATGGGAAGGATAGTGGGACGGGCAGTGGTGTTGTGGGTGATGAGGAGATGCAGAACTTGCTGGACGGCTTCGATCGCAAGATGGCGGTGCTGAGGCGGATCGTCGCCAGTGGTGAGGAGTACCGGCGCGTCAAAGAGGGTTCTGGCGAGCCTGCACAGGTACCAGATGCTCCTCCTGAAGTTTGATCTAGGGATTTGATGCCAATGGGAGACTTCCTCATGCTATGGCCTTCATCAGAGTTGGTTGTTACCCACCTACCTACCTCTCAACCACGTCACTACCACAAGGCCCTTCTTCGCTTTGTTAATCTCCTTTCATCTCTCTTCGTTTCATAACGGCATCTCTCACGTACCTTACCTATGGATCGGAGTAGAAAGGGTTGGGCTGGGGGTGGATATCTGTCTTTTACACACTTACACACATACACACACACATCTGGAGAATGGAGAATGGGATTTTTTTTTTTTGATTTGGGGGCTTGGAACTGCTACTGATATTCTGGTGGGTGGGAAGGGACATGGTCACTGATATGGTTATGATTATGGATATGGATATGGATATGGTTCTTCAGGGGAAGGTGGAGGAGGAGGAAGAGGTGCAGAGGATTAGCGCAGACCGGTCACTTACAGATACAGATACAGATATCAGGCATAGGTATCACATACAGATACACATGATAGGTGTCGAAAGTCGATAATGGATGGATACAGGCCACAACAGCACAGTGCGTCATGGAGTTTCCAAGAGATAGGTACACGCAGAGGGAGTATACACACAGAGTATACACACAGAGTATACACACGGGGAATACACAAACGCAACAAGAGAGGATTGAGGACTGAATAAGTCAGTTGCTGAGCGGGCTTTGCGGAATAGGTAACGTAAGGGTGGGTGGATTGTTCGTCTGTCTGTCCGTCTGTCTGTCTGTCTGTCTGTCTGTCTGTCTGTCGGTTAGTTAATGGTTGGCTGGTTGGCTGTTTGACTACTTGCTTGGCTACTTGCTTGGTTACCGTAAGGGACCTTACCTTATTGATACAGTACAATACAATACAATACAAATCACATCTCACCTTCAAACTTTTAGACGTGAAGTCTTCCTAACTTGAGCTCTTCACTCTTGGATGTTAGGTTTTAGATTTATAGGTTTATATCCCGGATTTATATCTCAATGCTCAGACACCACAGTGCGAAGTTGCTCCAGAGGCAATTTGTGCATTGTTATTGGATGCTTCGAAAGCAGCTCCATAGTCTTCATGACGGCCGTGAAGTGATTCGCTGAGATTTCATCCACGCCATTGTGGAACACGGGGGCTGAGGCAAAATGAGTTCTTGGACGATCCACAGGCATCAAAACCACGGCTGGTTGAAAAACACCCGCAGCACCTCGGTGTTGATGTTGCTCGCTAGGTACTCCAGAGCTTCTTGGCTAGTGCCCTCTCGTGGTATGTTGCTATGTGATGAAAAGGAGTGGTACATATAGACGGCATGCTCGTTGGATAGGTTTGCGAAGCGTCTGAGGTATGAGATTGCTTTGCTGGTGCTTTCATTGCCCGTTCCGAGCCACACCAGACCCCCTTGCGCGTCTCTGTAGACTTTGGACATAAGTGCTACTTGGTGTCTTTTCTCGGTATCATCTTGCTGATTGATACATATGGCATCTACCCAAAGTCGCCGGTTTCGATCACAGTATCTAAACTACCTCAAATCAGATGCTAGATTCTGCGTGATTTGCATTCGACCAGTAGGAAGCTGCAGTGTTTCAGGGCAAATAGACTCTCCCCAGGCGTAGGATAATCCCTCTTATTTCGGACGAGTCTTAAGTGGTACCGTGACCAGCTGACCGCATATTTCCTTAGGATTGAGTGGGTTTGGAGGAAAGAGCTCAAGCATTCGGATTTCAACCTTGGAGTCGATTGGGGCGTAAAGATGTTCAGATTGCAGAAAGAGCCAGGCTTCCTGCCTTCCATGCTATGCTGCCGTAAATTTTGGTGAGCTAAGTATTTTGGTTGGAAGACATGACGATATTCATGCCTCAGACCTCTGGAAGTAACGCTTGACTTGGGTGTAGCTGACCGATTATACTTCTGGATCCCCATGGGAAAGGCATTCTTTCGACTGAGTTTGAAAACAACGCCAGGCAAACGAATCATCTCAAAACAACTAATCAACTTTTGCGAATTCTAGTGGTCAAAATTAGAGATATATGCGTTTTTGACTACCTAGTATGCTCAGTTATTTGTCCATGTTCAGCTGCAAAACTGAGTAGCAAGGCAGAGCTGCCACAAGGCCACATTCTCATTTCTTCGTCACATGCCTACCAGTAGATCGATCATAGACCAGGCTTTCCGATTAGACTGTTACGATAATCATTCCGTATTTGACATCATCACAATCTGTAGTGACATGGATTTGCCGAGCAGATACCTTATTTCTACCTCAGGATCCCTTAGCGATGCAGTCTGGCTATACAGGAATCGAACCGGACTACCCTAACATCTGCTTCTGTTATCTCCCAGATGACTGGCTTATTCTTGATCAGGACAAGTCCAAGAAAAGGCTGCAATTATGTCGCTCTTCAGAAGTCCGTGACCGTTGTGGAAATCTCGTGGGCAGTCAAAACAACGAATAAAGGGGTCGAATTGCATCACGTGCTAAGTAATCTAATCCTCATTCGGGCAGCTTGATTTTTGGATGGGATCGACTCTACGCTGCATCCATGAATACCAGAATCAAACAAGAGCTGCTTTTCCTAGAAGTAAAGCCCAGACGAGTGCCGTATCAAGTTGATACAGTGCCCACGTTCACAAACAGGTAAAAGTAATATTTCTTTGCCCTTCGTCAATACCCTGTTTCAGCTTCCCCTCACTTTACCCCACCAAAGCTTCCCAGCTATCCATCACAACAACGAAGCACTGCGGACAGATCAATCAACATTCGAATCATGGCACCTCATCAAGGACTCACTCATCTCAAAGAGTATGATATTAAAGACAGCAATGTGGAGCTGATTGGCACCGATATTGACCACCAGGTCAAATACAATTCCGCTGTCACCGAACCAGCTTGGAAGAATGGACGCATCGGACAGGCTGCCGGGCTTTACATATGGCGGATCGAAGACTTTGAGGTCATTGTCTGGCCAGAAACCAAACACGGCCAGTTCTACGATGGAGATAGCTACATCGTGTTGCATTCATACAAGGTGGGGCAGAAAGAGGGGAAGGAGAAGCTGGTGCATGAGATATTCTTCTGGCTTGGATCCAAGACCTCGCAGGACGAGGCAGGAACTGCGGCATATAAGACTGTGGAGTTGGATGAATTTTTGAAAGGATGTGCAACACAACATCGGGAGATTCAATCGCAACCTTCAGAAGACTTCATGGCCCTATTCCCCAAACTCCGAATTCTTTCTGGAGGCGTCAAGTCTGGGTTCCGCCACGTGGAAGAAGAGGCACCCAAAGAGATTACTACATTGCTGAGAGTTTTCAAGCAACCTGCAGCCGGACGAGCAGATTCTACGGTTGTCATCGAGGTCGAGCCGACGTGGCAGAGCTTGGACGAGGGCGATGTATTTATTTTGGACAAGGGAGAGAAGATCTGGGTATGGCAAGGCAGCAAGTGCAGTCCAATGGAGAAGGCAAAAGCTGCACAAGTTGTGAACGACATGACTTTGGCCAAGCACATCGATGTCGAGGTTCTTGCAGAGACGGATGCCAGGTCCAGAATCGTGGTCAACATGCTCGGTGGAGACAGTGTCATGCAGCACGATTTCAAATCTGGTCGACCTTTGGGACAAGCTGCGAAAGATGTTCGGCCCCACAAGTTGTTCCGCCTTAGCGATGCTTCAGGGAGACTCTCTTTTGAGCTTGTCAAGAATGGCCAGCCCGTTCAAAAGGAGGATTTGGACAGTAATGATGTTTTTCTTATTGATATTGGTAGTGCCATCTGGATCTGGCGAGGCTCAGGGGCCAGTAAGGCCGAGAGGGCCGCGTGGCTCAACGTGGCTCAGTCGTATATCCGTCAGCTTCAAGAGAGCTCAGGAACGGCCAGTGCAAACTCGACGCCCTTTGGAGCGGTCACAGAAGGGAACGAGAGCCCGGCTTTTTTCAGAGCCATTGAAGTATGATTGGTTGATGCTCAGAGCTGCAAATTTACGATCTTGGGAGGCAGATTACCCGGATGACGTTGGCAGTCCCCCAAAAGATATAGAACTCGTATTCCACCTCCAACTCGTGTCTTCAGATCATGAATTATTTTAAGCTCAGGCCCAGTGTGACGTTATGATCAATCGGGAAATTGAATGCTCCATTGGTACCACACTCATTTGAACGACCCCATCAGCGAAGTTAAGTAGCTTTCATCTGCAAAGTACTCGTCCTGTGTTGTGCAGCACCTCAAATTTCATCCACTTACTTTCCTTATTGTAAGTCACATCGCCTCGCCACATATGTACTCACCAGACCAGTAATTTGGTACCTAGCCTTTCAACTGCGAGCATGTGAATAATGGGCTGTTGATTCCCGCTGTCATTCTGCGTAGCATCATGTCAACGTGCGTTCGGTTCGGACTTATAACTAAGCTCATGGATGATTTTTCTCGACGGATTGAGGGGTTCTCTTGGAGAATTCATAGATACATACCCTTTAACCTTACCACGAATGGGGCTGCTCTAGACTCCAAGGGGTTCTAACTATCCCCGCCTCTTCCGAACATACCTAGATTTAGATCAGCGCTAGGCGATGTTACCTTATCTACAGTACAACCAGCCGAGGTTGCTAGGATGACCCTCCAACGGGCTAGACTAGCTGTCTTCAATTAAGGTTAGTGGAGCTTAAGCTACGTCTCGACTACCCTTGGCAACTTCGAATACGAGGTCTCCTGTATTGTGATCACGACTTTCGTCTTTTGAGATTTTTCAAAGCAAACATGTCGGCCTCGTCTTCTGAATGGCCCTCCTCAGGGTTCCTCACCACTTCAATTCTCGAATCAGACCTAGAATTTTCGACTTCTGCTATCTCTAACTCGGAATCATCCGACATTTTTACTGCAGAACCTTTTACGGTTCTTACTTCAACCTTGTATTATTCCACACGGCCGACCTCCACTTCGCAAGAGTTCACTGATGCTTCGTCAACTCCCTCTGCATCGTTCTCTGCAGATGACTCGGAACTCTCTGCGAATTCGACTTTCATCCTGAATGCTAACAGCACGTACGATGGCTATGATTATGCCGGATCTAGTGGCGGCTCCAATGCCCATCGAAGAGGGATCATCATTGGCGCAGTTTTAGGCTCCATATTACTCGTTTTTCTACTTCTGGGGTGGTTTTGCTACTACAAGTGGACCAGGAGGAGTAGGGCAAATGAGGCACAGCATAGTGGCGTCCTAAACTCAGCGGGTGGTTATAGCCGGCAGGGAAGACGAGGACGAGGACCCGACGAGCTATTGAAGGAGACGCAACAAATAGATGGAATCTCACTGTTTACTGCGACTTCAACTACGAGCATGTCTTCTGCGATAAATTCTGCAAATGGGTTAGCCGGGCATCGGATTATGGAGGATAGATCGAACCGGAGTGAATCATTTTACAACCCATCAAGTCTTGTATCTGCACCTCCATCACTTCTCTTACCACGCGAGGTACCATCGTCCTCGAACTCTTCCTCGCATCTATCACTGAGTGGGGGAAGACCTCTAGATCATTCTCCGGCGATTGCGTTGCTTGATGCAACATCTGTTAGCCGTGAAACTGGCCCTTCGGCACCAAGCATTGCGTCTACTGAAAGAAGCGCATTAAGACAGCTCAGCCTACCCGAGAGTTGGGGACGTCAAGTTTCACGGACGGAAATGACTCTGGAGCAGAAACGGGCGCAGGAGAAATTTCTAGTATTACCCGAACCAGCTTATAGTGCCGAGGGCATCAATGCCATTAGGAGATTGAGAGTCGCTCCGCCGAAGGAAGAGCAAGGCAGCTAAGTCACTATACGAAGCAGCATGGTTGCATTGAATACTGCATACTATTGATCTACACATAATTGGTCGGCTTTGCCTATAAATCGGAAAGCTCCTGGTTTTACAAAATGATCTTGTACCATTAGCTCATCATAAACTATCTGACGATGTCCAGTCCCTAAAGTTCGCATCGATGGTACTTCTGTCCAGCGCAAATGCAAACTTTTCCTTATTCCTCTTCAGCACTCCTGGAACATCGAGATTGTTTTCCATCAAATCGAATATCGATTCCGGCCTGCCGAACAGATCCAATCCATTGCGGACTCTCTGCAGGATGACTGATCTGTCCTTGAATTCCGGCTTGTTGAGTTCGCTGTGAGAGAATGATGCGATCTTCTTGACTATTTCGTCAAGCTTGGAAAAGCAGTAGCTGCAGTGCCAGCCAGCGTTGTGCAATTTATTGGGATGATCACCCATCCGCAGATCCTGTGGTGCGATGGTTTCGGCGCCGACGTAGTAGGTTGCTTGTGGGTGCGGCCAGTCTGGGGAGTCTCGGCACAGCCATTGGAATGAGTAGTAGTAAATCCTGGTCATGAGAGTTAGATTTGGAGGGAACTCGCAGTTTCGAAGGGTTTGTAGCGCATCGGGTCGGGGAATCTCGTCAACATCAGAGACGAGAATGACATCGCTGATAGACGCCGTAGCATCTCCTGTCAGGAAGGGAATCACTTGGTTGAACATGGCGTTCCGCGAAAAGGTCTCGCGATCCCAAGTACTGCTCGAGGATGACAGTTCAGATTCGTTGAGTGTATGGCGAATCATTTTGTCGTGGTAGGGAGCGAATCTGTGCCAGTTGTCTTTGATGGTAAGGGGTTTCGGGTGGCCGCTAAATGTTGTTTTGCTCTCCACAATTATAAAATAGTCGACATTATCGTACATCTCCCCCATTCGAATCTCGAGCCAGTCCAGCTCAGTATTGAGCAAGATCAGGTCATAGATCTTGCGTCGGCGATGTCTCTCTTTGAAGGGCTTGTAGCGCCTCTTGCTGCAAAATTCGACAGCTTGATCGATTGGAAGGTATCCCTGATCAGTGATTGCGTTTGATTCAGACGACTCTGTATGATCCGAAGTGTGGTAAAAGGGTTTTCTCATATGATGGCTTGGTTGCCAGTCTGAAGAGGTGCTGGGAATTGCAATGATCAGGAAAATGGACACCCCGAGTATCCCAAGAATGAGGAACCGGACTCGAGTGTGAGAGAAGAGCGGAGTTGCCATGGCCGCTTTGGTCGACTGTATTTTGGAGGGCTCTGGCATCTATACCAATTGCAAATAGAGGTGCAGTCCATAGTTAGTAGAGGGTCAGGTAGCTTATATGCGAGGGCTATGATTTCCCAAAGTCCGCTCTCCTGGGCAAAAGTCCGGACTACTGGTTCTCGGCTAGACACCACACACGATGCTGTGACCTTTGAAAACCCCATCATTTTCATGCCGGGAAGAGTAAAATACCCAGGACTCGAGAGTCAGCGAGTAATACCCGAAGACTTCACCGATTTCCATAGCTAAGCAAAGCTAGACGTTAGATTTAAGATTGAGTAATACGAGCTGTGTGGAGGTTCCGGCAGAGATGCACACCTCAACCACGTTCCCACTTCAATCAGGCAACCATTTTCTGTACCTTGAATCAAAGCACATTGTGAAAATCCTGCAGGTAACTACATTTTTAGATTTTCCCGGAGGAATCATTGCGGCCCAAACAGGACGTTTCACCATGAAGAACCCGTATAGACTTCTGCCGCTTTCCTTTTCGGCTTGGATTGATCATATGTCGTAGAGATATGGATGGGAGGAGCTTCTTGGCTTTGGCGGGTAACTATTCTCGGCTGGAAAGGGTCGAAAAGGGGGCAGGGCAATGTTGCATCGGCTGCGTGACTTCACTCAGTCTGACATTACAAGGAGATTTGAATCGGGGATATCCTAACTAGTTGACTTGTCACATAAATCGATTGCAAATCAGAAATAGCCTATTCATTTACATTCGTGGATGTCTATAGACCTTAGCGTGCTGGCTTAAGCTCGGATAACCGTCCGTGATCTCGGGTTCTCACTTGAGCATATTATTCTCTACTCAGTTTTTACTGTGATCAAGGCGTGCATCGATATCTTTGCATGATCCGGATTCACTCTGCTATCTTCTAGAATTATATTTTTTCGTTTCTACTTCTTTTGCCTGGTTCATTGAGCTACCTCACCGAAGCAACCTGCCAATTCGACTTCCCTTCCACCTACATTTTGGACTTTCAGTAGTGCCCATCACGCCTCCGATTGACCTCAAAACACTCTTTATGAGCCTGATGGAGAATGGAACAGGGCTTAAAGCATCCCATTGGGTTTCTCGAGCGTTATACGTCCTGTAAGTGTGCCATTTGTGCAACAATGATTAGGGCAGTCACTTACTGCTCAGCAATTGGATGTTTTTCAGCTCGGCCACAATTGTCTTTAACAAGTACATCATTTCAGACGCTGGATTTCGTAAGCATCTAGTTTTATCTAAATGTCATATAGAAATGAGTTTGTACTGATTAAGGATGCAGCATATCGTGCGTTTAAGCTCCTCTTTCATAGCCACCAGCTTCACATCCACTGATCCCGAGTTCATCTAGCTATTTTCCTGACATGTTGTCATCTACTCTTCTCGACACTGGCGACACAACTTCTAGCTCGCACAACAACCATTCTAGACAGCCGCAAGCAGCTGCAGTTGACCGGCGCAATCTATCTTCGAGTAATTGTGCCAGTTGGAGCTTTCTATTCCCTCAGTTTAGCCTGTAGCAGCTTGGCCTACTTATACCTCTCAGTTGCCTTCATTCAGATGCTGAAGGTAAGTAACTACCTCGCGTGGGAATACCAGAGATTTGAATCCAAAAGAAAACTAACTTGTTTCAAAGGCTGCAGCACCCGCATTTGTCCTCTTTGCCTCCTGGAGCTTCCACCTCGTACATCCGACCGTATCTGTAGTAGTAAACATTGGGATAATAGTTCTGGGAGTTGGGTTAGCCTCATACGGGGAGATTGAGTTCTCGACTCTCGGTTTCTGCTTTCAAGTTGGCGGTCTCGTCTTCGAAGCAATCCGCCTGGCTCTCTCGGAGAAGCTCCTCACAAGCCCTTCGTCCGGCGGCTCTGAATCAAAGCATGGCCCCATGGATCCGTTAGTCAGCCTGTACTACTATTCTCCCATCTGCATGGTCTTCAACATCGTTGTTTGGATGGTGATGGAGATGAAAGACTTTGAAGTCAGCAAACTGTGGAATTTGGGACCCGGAATGCTGTTGACGAATTCTGCGACGGCATTTCTTCTGAATGTCGCTTCAGTCCTGCTGGTACGTCTTCCTTACCTCGTGCGAGCCGTTGTGGCCCTTCTAATCTTCTCAAAGCTAGGCAAAACATCGGCTACGGTTCTCACTCTGTGCGGAACTTTGAAGAATATCATTCTCGTTGTGCTTTCAGTTCTGATCTGGAACACTCTTATCACTACGACGCAGACTTTGGGGTACGCGATAGGGCTTATGGGCCTCATATCCTACGGACTCGGATGGGAGCATACGAAATTGCTTTGGAAGGCAACTGAAGAAGTGTGGCAGGAGTTTGTATTTGAATATAAGCTAGAGGGGTGGCGAGGCACGGCCCTAACTTTCGTTGGCGCCGTAGTTGTCTTTATGTATATAAGGTGGCTACATGCCTCTGGCATAATTCCTTAGCTGTAAATAACACAAGCAATCTATCGGATAGCCACCCATACCCAACAAAAAGTCATCCATTTCATCCATGGCAACGTAGAACAATAACTTGCGCCAGCCAATCAGTAACCAAAACGGGGATCAGAGCGCGGATATGCAATCTCAAAGGTGTGGCCTTACCCTAGTTAGGTTGCAGGAAGCCAAAGTCATAATGGAGAGCAGGAGGAATTTTGATGCAAGATAGGTTTTAAATGCTAAAAATGAGTTTCATGGTCACCATCATTCCACGCGCGCATGCAGGACAAAAAAGATGAGTTTTACGAATTTGTTTTTACATTTTCCCGTCAAAAAAAGATTCATTTATTTAATCATACAATCCTAATTTCTTTTCCATCTCCTCTCCTCTCCCCGTTCCATGAAAGATCCGCTCAACACCAAACAATCAGAATTCTACACCAATAATAACAGAAGCATCTCTCTCCCTCTATGTGTGGCCAACGAGGCCGGTTTGAGGAGCGTTGTCAGGGTTGGTGTTGGTTCCGGCGAAACCAAGAGCGGTGTTCCACGCATCGGCGGTGGTGACATCTCTCGTGCCGAGGGCGAGGATCTGGGCCTTTGCAGCGAGACAGGCGGTCTTTGCGGCGGCGCTGGCACCGCAGACGTTGCCGAGCTGATCGCAGATGCGGTTGGTGATGATGTTAGGGTTCAAAGCTTCCTGTTGGCCCTTGTTGACGAGGGGGTCAATGGCTTGGAAGGTGAACTCGGTGGTCTTGCGGCCGTTGAGTCCGGCTTCGAACTTGATGGTTGGGGTGCAGGTACCGAAGTCCAGGCCGGCGATGGAGGAGGCGACGAATCCGCCAAAGTTGCCAGTTACGGCGTTGGTGACGGCGCCTGCTCCACCAGCTGCGGCGGCAGCGGTGGTTGCAGCAGCGGCGGCTTCGGAGGTGCTGGAGGCGACGACATCGACGGCGGCAGCGGTGGATGCAGCAGCGCGGGTGACGGTGACGAAGGTGGTGCTGGCTCCGACACAAGAAGCAACAGCGGCCTCAGTGCTGACGGCGGCAGCTGAAGTGGCAACTTCAGCTACGCTTGAGGCAGCTGCGGTTGAGGCAGCTTCGGAGACGACAGCAGCGACGGAAGAGGCAGCGGGAGAGGCACCGACAGTTCCGTCAGCAGCCTTGGTGGTGAAGTTGGAGAATCCCTGGGCGGCCATGACCTCAGCGACGCTGAGTCCAGTGGCATCGAAGGGAGTGGTCAGGGATTTAGCTGCATTGGCATTCTCGAGAGTGGAGCCAGTGACAGCTGGATCGACCAAGGGAACGACTCCTCGGAGGGCAGCGGTTGTTGGGAGGGTTGGGTCGCTGCAGATGGAGGGAATGTTGACGACGAAAGGATTGAAGTTCTGTTCGGCACCAGCAAGGCCTCGAGCAGCGGCAATGACTTGAGGATCCGTTCCGAGAGTGGCAACGATCAGATCGGCTTGCTTTAGCTATGAAGGTGTTAGTAAAATCCGGATAGCTGGGGTTGCAACTAATTACCTTGCCGCATGGGTTAGCTGCTGCGAGCAAAAATGAGATTGACTGTCCGGCAAGAGTGGCAGCTTGTCCGGAAGAGCCAAAAGCACCGAGGGCGGAGATGGCGGGAATGGGAACTTGCTCCTGAGCGAAACGGGCTTCGGCAAAGGCAGCAAAGGCCGCGAGAAGAAGTGATTGGGTATACATTGTGAGGATGGGTGAAAATGCTCAAGATGTAGTGGGTATTCGGTGATCAAGGAATTGAAGATTTGACTTGAAAAATGAGTGGTTGGACCGGCCGATTGGAAAAAGTATCAATAAAGACTGTTAAAGAATGTAATAGTTCGCAGAACTAGAGCAAGAAAGAATGTGAAGTCAAAGAACAAGTGAATGAAGGCGATGGAGAACAAATCTGAGGAGGAAACACCCACTGGTTATATACAGGTACCTTGGTACGGGCCATGAAGCGGAGGCGCTCGCCCATGCAGGGTCACCACCTCCTGTCATCTTTTCTTGTTCTGGGCGCGGCGGAGATCAGACTCAAAGTCACTGAGCTGGGATGAACACGAGGAACGGGAGGGATGAGATATCCCTGACAACGATGACCTCTCGACCCAACGTGCAACTTTGCACGCTTCGAATGGGCGTTGGCACTCGGAAGCTAGTCGAGTGTGGTCATCGCCGCCGCCAGATTCCAGGGGCTCTCGGTTCGCGAGCCGAAGCGAGGACAGGGGGCCTGTCTCACCTGAATTTCTCAAACCCGCAACGCTCGAGATCCGGACGAGCCCCTGACGAAACGGACGACGCTGAGTGGCCACCTCGGCGCTTGACGTTTGGTATAGATTAAAAAGATGAGATGGCGCGGCTATCGCCCGCTGTCGTATGCTCCTTCGGGTTAGAACCCAACGTTAAAAGGTAAGGTTAACCCCAAAGCGGGCTCGCTTCTTGGGATGATATCGACAGGGCTGGTGATACGATTTCGAGACTCGACGAGTTTGATCAAGCCGGTTTTTCTTTGCCTGCCCCGGCACAGATCACGCCCAGCGAATCCAGACTCGCAGAAATGATCAGACCAGGCCTTGCATCAACCATCGTAGCGACGTTCATCCGTCAGTGATCTCGTCCGAACTTGCCATCTCTGCCATCGCATCGCTGTCGATCATGGCATAACCTTCTCCTCTCCGCATCGTAATGCATCGTATTTCTGGTAACGGGAGTCATCTGCTGGTAGGTAGGCATGAAAGAACGTCTTCGGGAGTTGCAGGTGGCGCCGTCGGGAACGACGAGAGCTCCTAATGCTCCGCATCGCAGTGCGTACGATTGCTGGTACCGGTACTCATTTTACTGGTAAGCATGAGAACCATCCTCGGGATTTGAAAGCCGAACTGACGAAATTGGCAGACAACTCTCAAAGCACAGCACTTCTGTTGCCGCTGTTTGAACTCCTGCCCTCAGCGATGAATGATACGGCTCGAATTCGAATTGCGTGCCAGCCAAGGCTGTGCCATTCCTGAATCAGCAATACCTCAGCGATGAGGAGCTCCAAAAATTCGACATTACTCCTTGAATCGCTGCTATCGTACAATTCGAAAACCGAGATGAAGCCGGATGGCATGGCCAGGATGTCATTGATTGATAATTGCGCCAATGAATGTGTTTTCTTTTAGAATATGCCATCCACTTGTGCTGACCTCATACTTATTGATACCGATAATTAATTGAACATGAAGGACGAAGTCAACTCATGAACCCAACCAAGTCTATATCGCAGCCTCGCCAAACGCGGAGTAAGAGCACTTGCTCCCAACCCATACGGATAGGTCCTAATGCTCTATACAGTCATAGAACGCTTCCGCTCTGATAGGTTCAGATCATCTCCAGTGAATCACAAATCCAAGCCCCTTGATCATTATCATTTCCAAAAGCTGCCTACCCATATTACGAACCACAATGTAAGATCTAATTGTGCGATGCACAATATCGGGGTATGTGCTCCTAAACGCCGTCCAACAGATCAGACCAGATCGTGTATGCTAGCCTTCCCACTACCCAAACCGAAAGTAAGTCGCTCTGCGCAGAGCCACATACCGCAGAGAATTCATAACCATGGGATATCTATACTCCAAAACAAAAGAGGGAGGGAGCGCAACGTGGCACCATAAAAACTCCCCAAATGCTCTTCTACCATGCAAAAATACTTCCCGCGTGAGTGCATCTGCGTACAACTGATGCCATTGAATTTCCATCAAGCCGGGGCAGAGTATGACCTCTCAACTTCAGGTGGTCGATCTCTTCCTTTCCGAACTTGTCTCTCCATCTCAGGTAACAGTTCAGGTATGCGGAAGGGTTTCGTGACAACACTGTCCATCCCACTCTCTTTCGCTACCGCAATCTGCTCACTCCTCGCATTTGCCGTAACAGCAATGACAGGAATATGCCTCACGATCAGGCCCTCTCGCTGAAGCTCTCGGATCCTCTTTACACAAGTCAGTCCATCCATAACGGGCATCTCGAGATCCATGAGCACAATCGCTAGTTCTTTGCCATCCTTTTCTAGCCCCGCCCAAAAGCGGGTCGTGGCAATGAATGCCAGTGCTTCTTCACCGTGGTTCGCTACGGTCACAATACACCCAGCGCTGCGCAGCTGCTTGGATAGCACCTTTTGATTAACAATATTGTCCTCCACAATAAGGACATGTCTTGGCACAGCTACCGCTGGAGCTGGAGCACGGCGTCCTGGGGAAATGCCATCCCGAATCCGAACGATAGCCGCAGGGCTAATTATTTTTGATTGTGTTTTGATGTCGATCGCATTTATTTTGGGAGATTCCATATTGCTGGGCGGGGAGCAGCGTCTTGCACGCACGTAAAATGCAAAAGTGCTTCCTACTCCAGCTTTTGAAGCAACTCCTATCTGACCACCCTGTAGCTCCGTGAGCTCCCTGCTGATGAAAAGACCAAGTCCTGACCCTCCGTACTGTACGTGTGTGCGAGGAGAAGCCTGCCGGAATCGCCGGAAAAGAAGAGTTCTTTCTTCATCTGCGAGTCCCCTGCCGGTGTCTTCGACTTCGACGTACAAATAGATCACCTCCCCATTTCCCCAAGCGTTGCCCAAAGACAAATCCTTCCTAGAACTACTCCTAGGAAGATACTCGATCCCATTCCTCAATAGTGGACGGTCGGTCGACGCACTCAAAGTGATTTTGATTTTTCTTTCAGCCTCTGATTGTGTGAACTTTATACTGTTGGTTACCATGTTTATGAGAATT